>ML787625.1:3208-18312 GCA_009831015.1 Picea engelmannii
GGTATCAGAGCCAAGGTGCTAGCACTTAGCTCTAGCCTACAGTTATATGTAGCAGGCGCTAGCGAGGAGGGAGCCATACCTGTATCGCATCTCGGGTATCGGCATTTGGAGGAAGAAGAGTCGAGGGTCTTCGACTCGCGGGATCGCGTGATCGCGAAGTTGTGAAAGGTGCCTTTGGTTACGAGGGTAGGGAGAAAGAGGGATCTATCACCCGAAAGCGAGTATGAGAGTCTTGTGGACCGAGACCCCGAAACCAGAAGTCTCGAAATTTGCAGAGCCAAACAGAGCTCAGAAAACTTAATGGAATCGAAACGTTTTTCTTGTTCATGTTGGTTTATGAGTGTTGTAAGTTTCTTGAAGGTTTAATGGCTTGAAAAACTTCGGTTGATTGCACATTGTGTGTGTAGAGTTCAACGAGTGTCAGGTCAACCATGAATCTATGTTGAGTATAGAAATGGAAAAGGTACAAATTGCCTCCGAAATAGAGGACGAAAGGGTAGGAAGGGATGTCAACTTGGGAGTCAAAGGATCAAACTCTAATGGGCACGGAAAATAGATGGATAAGGAAGGACATATGATGAAACTCATTGAAAGATTGCAGAAATATGCCCAGGCTTGCCGAGCTGATAGCCTAAAGGTCATGAGGGTCAGGGATCAGCAGGGAGAATTCAACTTAAAAATGTTGAAGAGCTTGGAAATAATAGAAAGGAAGTTGGAGAAGGGGAGTGGCTCAAGAAAGATAGAGAGTCGCAGGACCCCTGAGAGAAGAAGAAGATCGACGAGTGGTAGCAGACATCATCGTCGCTCCTCAAAGAATTCTAGCAGGGAAGTGCACGGTAGTTCAAGCCCGTCCCCTACTAGAAAACACCGAACATCTGGAAGGGATGAATTGAAAGGAGAGATGAACAAGATCAAGCCTCCAACGTTCGATGGAGAACATAAGAAGGAGGAAGCTGTTGAAACATGGTTGCTAGGCATGAGGAAATATTTCCAACTACATAATTATTCCCCTCATGTAGAAGGAAGAATTGCGATGTATCAACTAAAGGGAAAAGCATCCATGTGGTGGGATCAGTTTGTGTAGGTGCAACACATCAGAGAGAAAGATATCACTTGGAAGGAGTTCAAGAGGTATTTCGAGAAGAAATACCTGACCAAAAGGTACTATGACAGAAATATGAAGGAGTTCTTCGAACTCAAGTTGGGCAACATGACCATCGATGAATATGAATGAAGGTTTTTGGAACTACTGAAGTATGTTTCGTTCATCAAAGATGAGGTTGTCAAGATTCAGAGATATCTGAGTGGACTGCCACCTTCTATTGGTGACAAGATTCAGTATGATGATCCTAAGACTATGGAAGAAACAATAAGAAGGGAAAAATGCTTATATGAACAACAAAGAGAAATGCCTACTTTTCGGAAGGATTGGGATGATCAGAAGAAGTTCAAGAAAGAGCAGAGGCAGAAGGGAAACAAGCCTCCCTTTTTCAGAAACAATCCTGAGGGACAACCATCTTTTAGAGAGCCCAAGAAGAATGAAGTGGGTGAAAAAATTCCTAGACCGCCACCTATGGAGTGTTGGGGCTGTAAAGGGAACCATAGGTACAGGGACTGCCCCCATAGAAAAGATAAAGCGAGAAAAGGGAACTAGTTATTTCTCTAAGGATGAAAGATCTCCCTCATTTAAGGTCATCACATCATACATTTTACATCCTTTTTTGAACCTTTGTTTCAACTACAAGTATGAAATTCGTCTCAAGGAAATAGGTCTCGTTTCACCTTGGAGAACCATAGATTGGATCTCATCACTTACAAACTGAACGATTTTACTTCCATAGTCTAGCACAACCCAGTGGGATTCAAGCCAATCCATCCCTACTATTACATCATAATTTTCAATAGATGTCGCATAAAGGTTCACATGAGTGATACACAATCCCAAGTCTATAGGGAACTCATGTACTATGGATTCCACCTTTTGAGAATGACATAAAGCCATCTCAACCTAATCAAAAATAATTTTCTCCACTGCCACTAGTTTACATTTCATTAAGTAACTAGGAGAAATAAAACTCTCAGTTGCACCAAGATCCATTCGAATAGTTACATCCATATTATTCAATTTACCTGGTGTTTCAAACACCATAGATTGATGCTCAACCACATTAATCCTATGGGCTCTTCCCACATCTCTAATGGTAATATGCTCTCATTTTGATTGTACCCCAGTCTTCTTTTTAGAGCATTCTTGTTCATAATGTGGTACTCCACAATTCTAACATCCAATAATAGGAGAAGACCTTGTTGATATGGCCCTTTTATTAGGTGATTGTACTAAACTCTGAACATACTCTAGAGTACGAGCACCACTTTGTTGTAATTGACGCTTGGGATATTATTTATAGTATTAATAAAATGACTCTTATGAAACCTGTTATCACATATAGTTGTCAAGGGCAACAGGTCATCCGAGTTCATGGTTTGAACAGGAAAAATCAAAGGGCAACACTCAAAACAATCTATTTGCAGTCTTGAAGCAAAGCAGACAGGTCAAATCTTTCAACAACGGGGATCCCATGAGAATTTCAGATTAGTGGCTCGCGAGCATCCGTAATCTCAAAGTTGTGCCAAGTATAGCGCCAGAGCAAAAACCCATAGTCAAAAGATCAAGCAAAGGTTAAGTCTCAACCGTCGGATCTCATTGGGAGATCGACGGTGGGAAATTATTGCTGAATTTGGGGCTTTGGAATATTGCAGGAGTTAAACATTTAAAAGACTCAAATATTTGAAGCCCGAAGTCCTGGAGACTTGAAGATCTGAAGCCCAAAGTCCCGAAGTGTTGAAGCTGTCGAAGTCCCGAAGCCCCGAAGAGATGAAATTTTAAAGAGCTGAAGGCCCAAAGGGATCTTAGCCATCGATCTGCGATGGCCACACGTCATTAGATTCACAACTTCAGAGGTTTTTCTAGGAGAAAGTCACATCAGGATATTTGAAGTGAGAAATGCATAAAATTCTTGATGGCCAAAGTGCGAGATAAATCTGGACCGTAGATCTTAAGGAGATAGGTGGTGGTCGATTTGAGGGTTCACGGGAATGAGCTTTGGGAGTTTTGAAATAAGACGAAGGACAACTTCGTGAAGCACAAAGTGTGAATTAGATCTGGACCGTCCGATCCAGAGGGGCACATGGTGATAGATCAGCGGATTCGCAGTTTCGTGAATCGAAGGATTTGGAGGGAGCAATGCATGAAGTCGCTAGGCACTCAGGAGTTGGACCTAGGGTCACAGCCTGAGGTCATGTTGTTGGTCCTTGGGTATGGAAGGTTGTGAATATTAAGTAAAGAAGTGTGATGTACGAACTGCACGGAGAGAACATTGACTTAGATTGGGTTGAAGTGGCCAAAAGAGCAGAAAAGACGGAGCAAAGTGAGAGAAAGCAAGTCGTTGGACGGGGAGATCGAGGAGGACATATCAACAAGGAAGATGGATCATGGACAACTCAGCAAGTGGAAAAATGCACCAATGGATTTTTTGGAGCACCTCACAGGAAAATAGGAAAGACAGGTTGGCGAAGCCCTGAAAACGCGGGTCAAGTTGACCTAGGGTTTTAGTACTTAGGTTTTTGACACCTAGGTTTCGACCTAAGGTTATCCGAGATTCATTGTAATGTATAAATAAAGGTGACGAGGACCTGGGATGGGTTTGATTATGTTATGATGAGTGATTGTTGTTATTGTGGAGGAAGGAGTATTGTGTGGTGAGAGAAGTCTGTGTTGTAAGATCTTCAGCTGGGTGCGAAGATCAACCCTGCAGCTGGGTGCGCAGGGAGGGGAGAGAAGAAGGGAAAGAAAGAGAGATGTGTAATCTAAGAGTGTAGATAGAACTGTATGTTTTCATATAATATCAAGAAACACAGTTCCATGGACGTAGCCCTAGGGAGACGATCAACCACGTATATCTTGTTGTTTTTTGTGATTGATGTTGTGTTCTTCTGCTTTCTATTATATTGTTATTGCATCATTATGTTAAATATGAGATATAGTTCATGCAGTAGGCTTAAGGACGATAAATAATAACCAGGTTGTTGTGTGTTGTTTCCTTGAACCCACCTTGCATTTCCCCTGGTTGTAGACACATGTGTCCTGCAACCCCCTATTGCTACTTCAGGTGAGACTACATCTGCTTCGAAGGTGTTGTTGAAAGGGCCAGTAGTTAGGGCTTGTTGGTGCGCTATTAGAGATGAACCTTGGGTCTACCCCTGTGCAAAAAACTGGTTCCATTTCTAGGACTGGATCTTCTTGAGGGAATGTCAAGGTGGTTTCTATCGAAGACAAAGATTCAGAAGTGGATAGAAGAACAAGAAAAGGACTTCACAGAAGACCAGAACAAGAACCCTAATCTTAGCACAGAGGATTGGTTGGGAAAGTATATCTTTACCGATATACATGAGATTTTCTTTGGAGGAATTCATAAAGAGCTATACGAGTGGCTAGCTAGATTAGCAGATACCCAGTTTGAGATCAGATCTAGACCACCTATGGTTTGGACATTGGCTCTGATAAAGAAGGTCAAGAGAGTTGATAACGCCATGTCAAAAGTAGTAGATCACTGGTTTGATAGTACCATTGGAGGGTACATTACTGAATTTGCTATTGATAGAGTAGAATCATATAGCCAAGTAGAGATATATTTCTTTAAGGGACCTAGAGGAAAAAATTTACATTTTTTGAAGTTGCAGATCATGATGTTGTTACATGAGAAGAACATATTGAAGATACAGTAATCAGTTGGACTAAAGAGATAATGTTCAAGAACTCGAACAAGGACAGTGACACAGAGGTTGGACACACACACAGTGGGAGATCATTTAGAGAAGTTCCTCTGGTGAACTTGTTTGAGCAGAATGACGAACCACCAACACAGGAAGAAGGGTTCTATAGTGGAGAAGAATAAGAGTTACTAAACGAGGAACATTCAAAGTCCTCTAGGGCAGAAGAAGGAAAGACTGAAGAACCTTCCCGAGAAGAATAAAAAACTTTAAGAGCTGCGCAGACTATTGAAGTAAGTACTATTACTCCTCCTGTTGTTTTAGTAGCATTAAGTAACCAGAGCAACCTAAGTTATCAGATCACTCAAAGCACTGGTACAAGCAGTTCAGTGCATACTCAGTCAGGAACCCTAGGAAGATATTTGGAAGATGAGATGAGGCTACCCACCTTTAGGGGAGATGGATGTGAAGATCTTGATCATCATTGGTTCTTATACGAAGCTGTATGGAGTATTAAGAATGTCACTAACAAAGTTGTTAAGAGAGCTCAGTTTAGTACTACTCTGAGAGATTGCACACTGAGCAGGTACATGAAGTCCGTCCAAGGAGTTTCACAACCAAAACCGTTGAACGAGGTCAAGAGTGTGTTGATTGTCGAATTCAAGAAACCCAAGTTGGAGTCGCAGTTCATTACAGAGCTAAAATAAATCAAGCAGAGAGTAGTTGAACCTGTTTAGGAGTTTGAGCAGAGGTTTAAGACCCTAACATGTCATTTGAGTTTTTAGATTCCAAACGAAAAGAATAAAGAATGGTTCATTGTTGCCCTATTACCACACATCAAAGTCCCTCTTATGCAACAGAAGTCTGCTTCGCAAGCTGAGGCATTGGAGATCGCCATGAAACTAGAATCAACCCCTATGGGAGAGTCCAGCTCAGGTATGAGTCAAATTTTGAGTCAGCTAACTAGCTTATCACTGCATGTCTAAGATATGAAGAAGGATAAGGTAAAAGATAAAAGAGAATATATTTGGTGTATCAGATGCAAATCAGAGGGCCATGACAAGGAGCATTGTCCTCTATTCCATGAGTACTTGGCTTTAGGAGCTTCGATCCCTTTGAAGTAGGTTACTCTACCTTGGTGCGAGGTATGTAGAAATAGAAATCGCCATGGTCAATGCTATTACATGCAAAAATATGTCCAGACACCTACCAACCTTTACTGCACATTCTGTAAATCTATGGGGCATGATGAGAAATATTTTAGGGATTATGACCTCTTGCATGAAAGATCAAGAGACACATATAGAATTCAAGGAGAAGTACAACAAGAAGGAAATACTACGCAGTTTAAATCCCCAGGAAGAGGAAACTTCAAACCTCGCGGTGGATTCAGAGGAAGAGGAAGAGCAGGAGGTATGGGTCGAGGTCGAGGTCGAGGTCAGATCATTTGTTATAAATGCACACATACAAGACATTTGGCAAGGGACTGTCAGAACCCTTTTACCACTTGCAGCTACTACAACTCATTTGAACATGTTATTGAAGATTATCCTTTGATGTTAGCCAAACTTCAGGAGAGACGAGGAGTAAACCTACAAGTACAATTAATCTCAGCAGAACCTCGTGGAGTGGATCCTAGAGTCATTTTTATCACTAGAGGAGGGGATGCTATAGGAGAAGACAAGGTGACTCCAAAAAAGACTACAGATGAATTAGGGGTCAGAAGAACTACAGAGATGACACCATAGTTAGATCCGAGGAAAGAAAAATGGATATTTGAAGAGGCAAGAAGAGAATTTGGAGGAGATCAGGTTTCTTCTTCAAAGTCACAACCAAAAGTGAGAGAATGCAGGATGCCTCTGGAATTCGATCAGTCTGCATTACCGGGAGAAGGAAAAGAGGTAAGCAAGCTTGTTAGTTTCTTGTATACGTTCATTGATTTGATTAAGGATGAAAGAGCCATACAAAAACTACAACACTTGATCTGACTGTATGAACTAGGGAAGGTAGACCCTTTGCTGAATAGAGAATTACATCAAGTGTCCAAAAATAGAAGGACAAATAAGGAACTGCACCTTAATGCACAGATTGGAGACTATGATATAGATTATGTGGTCCTCTACTTAGAATCATAAGTCAATGTTATGACGAAGAAGACCTGGGCATTGATGTTAAAACCTAAGTTAATTTATTCCCCTATCAGGCTTAGGATCACTAATCAATAGGGAGTAAGCCCCTTTGGGAGACTGGAGAATGTCCCTGTGGATATCCACGGGGTAAGAACATTTGTGGACTTCGAGGTGATTGCGATAGTTGATGATAGTTGTCCTTATCCTGCGCTATTAGGAATTTATTGGGCTTTCAACAATTCCACTGTTGTTGACTTAAAGAAAAGAAGAATGATGAAGGTGATGGCCTTAGGGTCATTGCACCTCTAGATCCCGATGAAGGTCAAATATACACAGAACCCATCAGAGAAGAAGACCACACATATGAGCTAGAGAATATATATAAATTGACAGCGAGACAGCAGGATTACATTAACCCTACACCAGATGGGAATTTAATCTGGCGAAGTGACAACGCATGCTCATCGGAATCAAAATAAGCACTGGAGAATTGGTAGAACAAATGTATGAAGTCCTTGCATGAAGGTGTGCTAGATTGACCAGAGAAGTTCACTGGATTGGCACAAAAGTAAGCAATCTTCCCACATTTGATGGTTTAAATAATTTAGAAACATTCTTATCATATTTTGAAGAAATTGTACCAGTACAACAAAGATTGTTGGCATTGGATGAGGCTTTGAAAGAAAATCCAGCAAGATGGTGGGGGACACATAAAAAGAACATCGAAGACTGGATGCAATGTTACACTTTAATGGTAGTTCACTTTTTAGAACAAGTGGAAGGATGCAAAGTTCAATACACAGGTCAAAGTTGTCCAAAGGACCATGTGCGAAATTGTGAGGAGGCCTGGAGAAACATTCCTCAAGAAAAATGGGTGCATAATTTCATCAACACTATGGATACAATGCCTATCAATTGGTATCTTCAAGCAGAACTGCACCTCACCACTTCAGATTGGTATGGTATGACTCAAAACTTTGTAGCTACATTTTCATTTGAAAGCTAGTACCCTTCAGTAGATCAAGCTCTACAAGTTGTAACACAAAAAGTCTTTGAGGAGGCACTTGGCCTCCCTGTTGAGCAAGAAGAGGATGAATGGACTGAACCTCTTTAGAAATGGAAAGGATGTTACAATATCAATGTTGATGAAGATGATGATCCTAGGAATGTGAAAATCGCATAAATAGAAATTCAGGGAGGCGTAGAAGGACCGGGAGTCAAACTACCTTTCATTGGATAGCCAATCAAAATCAAGAAAGTTAATATTGGAACAGAGAAAGCACCTAAGATTGCTAATGTTGGAGATTACTGGGATGATGCCACCATTGATAAGATCATAAAACTACTGCATGAATATCAGGACTTGTTTCCAACCAAGTTCACTGATATGAAGGGAATTAAAGGGCCCATGGGAGAGATGAAGAT
Organism: Picea engelmannii; assembly: GCA_009831015.1. NCBI lineage: Eukaryota > Viridiplantae > Streptophyta > Pinopsida > Pinales > Pinaceae > Picea > Picea engelmannii. The sequence goes on from ML787625.1 coordinate 11,533, forward strand.
CCCCTTGAAGACAGATGTCAGGCCAGTTAAGCAGAGGCCCTACAGATTGAATCCCAAATATAAGCAAAAATTGAATATTGAACTAGATAGGATGTTGGAAGCAGGAATCATAGAACTTGTGGAAGAGTCAGAATGGATTAGCCCTATGGTGGTCCAAGATAAGAATACAGGAGAGATCAGGATCTGTGTAGATATCAGGAAGCTGAATGATGCCTGTTTGCACGACCCATTCCCTACACCATTTACAAACAAAGTGTTAGATAATGTAGGAGGTCAAGAAGTTTACTCCTTCACAGATGAATTTTTAGGGTATCACCAGATTAGGATTGCCAAGGAAGATCACCACAAGACCACATTTGTAATAGAATGGGGATCTGACCAGTACACAGTGATGCCTTTTGGATTGAAGAATGCACCAACCATATTTTCTATTGTGGTGGTCGAAGCATTCAAGGAGTTTTTACATAAATTTTTGGAAGCATATTTTGATGATTGGACTGTTTTTAGCTTATTACAAAACCATATTGAATGTTTAAGACTAATGTTGGATAAGTTCAGGCAATGTCAGATTTCCCTGAACCTGAAGAAGTGCATCTTCTTTTCACCCTTTGGAGTGTTTCTAGGGCATATTGTGTGTAAGCAGGGGTTGTTGGTAGATCCATCCAAGATTTCCATTATTGTTGAACTACCCCCCCCTACCTCAGTAAGACAAATGTGCATTGCGTTGGGACATACTGGATACTACAAAAAGTTCATTAAGGGACATGAACAAATTACAACCCCTATGGAGAAGTTATTAAATAAATATTGTCAGTTTCAATGGACAGAAGAATGTTAGCAGAGATTCGACACACTGAAATAGAAAATGGTTACTGTGTCTATTCTAGTTTTCCCAAATTGGAGCAAGGAATTTCATGTGCACGTCATTGCTTCATCTATTGCACTAGGAGTAGTGTTAGCACAACCAGGAGTAGGAGATATTGACCATCCGTTAGCCTTTGCTAGTAGGAAGCTATCTACAACTGAGATAAACTACACTACCACTAAGAGAGAAGGTTTAGCCATGGTGTACGCATTGCAGAAGTTTCGACACTACTTGTTGGGAGGACATTTTAAGATGTTCATTGATCACTCTGTGTTGAAATACCTAGTCAAAAAGCCACTGTTTGGGGGAAGGATATGCATATGGTTACTTATATTCCAAGAATATGATTTTGAAATAGTAGTCAAGCCAGGGAGAATGAACAAGGGACCTGATCACTTGTCTAGGTTGGAGCATGGAGAGGAACCTACTAGTTTGGAGGATACACTACCAGATGCACAGTCGCTGGCCATTAGAAGGGTTTATGATCACTTCACCGAGATATTCCAATTCCTATCAACAGGAATGGCACCTCACGAATATACAATCATTCATAAAAAACAACTAGTAGTTCACGCTGCAGATTTTTCAGTTATAGCTGGACAACTATACAAGATGGGACCTGATGAGATCTTGAGGAGATGTGTTATGGAGGAAAAGAGACCATTGATTCTGGAAGAATCACATGAAGGCATTGCAGGAGGAAACTACGAAGGGAAATAAATAGCACAGAAGGTTCTTAGAGCTAGCCTCTGGTGGCCTACTTTACATAAAGATGCTAAGGAATATTATAAATCCTGCGATGTATGCTATAGAGTTGGGAAACCTTCCAAAAGAGATGAGATGCCTTTATCACAGCAACTGACCTTACAGGCATTTGAGAAATGGTCCATTGAGTTTGTGGGATGTATCAACCCACCAGGAAAGAGCAAAGGAGCTAGATACATCATCACTGCAACAGAGTATTTGGCAAGATGGGCTGAAGCAAGAGCAATGAAGGACTATAGTGCAACTAAAGCTGCACGATTTATATTTGATGATATCATAACTAGGTTTGGATGCCCGAAGACCTTGATGAGCGATCAAGGTACACACTTTATTAATAAGACTATCGAAGCTTTGACTCAAGAATTTGAATTCTACCATCAAAAGATTACTCCCTACCATCCACAAGCGAATGGGACGGTTGAAGCTTTCAACAAGATTTTGGAGACAACGCTGACGAAGATTTGTAGTCTGAACATGGATGAATGGGATTTGAGAGTACCAACAATACTATGGGCCTATAGAACTACTTGCAAGAAGCTGACAATGCAAACTCCCTTTAAGTGGGTTTATGGTCTAGAAGCAATTGTCCCTATGGAATATTTGCTTCCTAGTATAAGAATTGCAACATTCACATATATGGATGCCACTGGCGTTGTTCAAGAGAGGCTTTTGCAGTTGGTAGAACTAGAAGAAGATTGATTTATTGCAGTATTCCATCAGTAGGTATAGAAGAAACGAGAAAAGGCCTACCATGACAAACATATCAAGAAGAAATCCTTTAAGCAAGGAGATCTGGTATTGGTATATGACAACAAGTTCATGAAGCATCCAGGGAAGTTCAGAACACATTGGCTTGGACCATTTGTGGTCGCATATGTTAGAGAAGGAGGAGATGCACAGTTGAAGACACTGAATGGAGAGTGGAAGGAAGGTTTAGTGAATGGGAGTCGGTTGAAATTGTACTATAAAAACCAGTTGCCTCGTCGCTCTTAGTAAAAGAAGAACGAGACAACTATAGGTACCAGGTGCAGTTGAAACTAGGTACTAGACACATAAAATACATTCTGCACAAAGAAGGGAGGGATAGAGCAGAAAGCAAAGGCTGCCCCGCGCAGTCTGAAGACGAAAAAAAACAAAAGGTTCAGACCTGAAGTGCCTCGGGATGAGTCACATGTGAGTGTTGGGGGACTCTTGGCCCTTGGGTATGTAAGGTTGAGAAGATAAAGGACATAAGTGTGATGTACGAACTGTGCAAAAAGCACATTGATTGAGATTGGGTCGAAGTGGTCAAAAGAGAAGAAAAGATAGAGATAAGTAAGAGAAAGCAAGTCATTGGATGGGGAGATCGAGGAAGACAAATAAACAAGGAATATGGATCATGGACAACTCAACAAGTAGAAAAATCCACCAATGGATTCTTTGGAGAACGTCATAGAAAAATAGGAAAGACAGGTTGGCGAAGCCCTGAAAACGCGGGTCAAGTTGACCTAGGGTTTTAGACACCTATGGTTTTGGTACTTAGGGTTTTGACACCTAGGTTTAGGCATAAGGTTGTCCGAGAGTCATTGTAATGTATAAATAAACGTCAATAGGACCTCGGATGGTTTCGATTATGTTATGATGAGTGATTGTTGTTAATGTGGAGGAAGGAGTATTGTGTGGTGAGAGAAGTCTATGTTGTAAGATCTTCAGCTGGGTGCAAATATCAACCCTTCAACTGGGTGCCTAGGGAGGGGAGAGAAGAAGGGAAAGAAAGAGAGATCTGCAAGCTAAGAGCGTAGATAGAACTATATGTTTTCATATAATATCAAGAAACACAGTTCTATGGACGTATCCCTAGGGAGAGGGTGAACCACGTATATCGTGTTGTTTTGTGTGATTGATGTTGAGTTCTTATGCTTTCTGTTATACTGTTATTGCACCATTGTGTTAGATATAAGATATAGTTTGCGCATGAAGCTTAAGGATGATAAATATTAACCAGGTTGTTGTGTGTTGTTGCCTTGAACCCACCTTGAATTTCCCCTAGTTGTAGATGCCTGTGTCCTGCAACCCCCTATTGCTACTTCGGGTGAGACTGCATCTGCTTTGCAGGTGTTGCTGAAAGGGCCAATAGTTAGGGCTTGTTGGTGTGCTATTAGAGATGAACCCTGGGTCTACCCCTGTGCCAACACATGTGAAAAGAGGGTCTAGGAAGAAATGTTGGTGTCCATCGCATGGAGCTGAACGAGGTTGAGTTTCGAGGAAGAAATCACAGTTGTCAAATGCAAAGGAGATCCGATTGTCGATCTGAGTAAGGTGATTTTGTCAAATTGGGCATTAGCAAATCTGTAGTCTAGTGTTGTGAAAATCCCTGAAAAGTGAAATCCCAAAACACCTTTGAAGATAAGCACCAGATCATGGCCTGAGGTCGCATGCAGGAAAGGGGAAATGGAGAAGAATTTGGCGCCATAAGCTTTGGGAGAACGAAGGAAAGGGTGTATATTGCACGAGTTGTGCATCAAAGGCCGAAAAGTGCCCGTGTTAGTCACAGAGTGAGATTATCATGGTTCCAAGACACCAAGTTGACTCGAAGAATTGTTGGCAGTGCATGGAAGGTCCCTGAGCGTTCAAGCCTCGTCTTGATCCCGATGAAAGTAGTTAATGAAAGAGGGGTGGTGGTTGAAACCATGTCTCACCCCATAAATGGAAAGTATGGAAGGGTTGGTCGTGGAGGTAGATTGTCAGCCCAAAGTTCCCTTGTAGACAGATTTTCCTACAAATTCCATATTGATCTGAGGTCGCATCTGACAAAGGAATGCATGCACAGTTTAACAGAAGAAGAGGAATACGGAAAGCCTTGAATGCAGTGGCCCGATCGCACCCCTGGTGGTTGTGGAAAGTTCTAAGTATAAGTAGTTAGTTTTGATATTTTGTTAAGGTCGTCAACTGGTTGAGGAGAGCTCCCTATTTTGTAATGTTTTGATGCCAGAACTGTTCTCTGGTTATGTATCAAATTTGAGACTTTTAGATTAATAGAAGTCAACCTATTTTCATCTCTCTGTAAAAAATTGTGCTAAAACACTCAGTCATGGAGGATCCAGTTGAGGGTTGTTATGTTGTTGTAATGTAGGTTTGATTACAACAGTATCGTGACCAATTTTAGTCAGCTCCCTTGTTATCTTTTTCCCTCTTACAATGAATGGATCGAGCATGGAGGATCCAGTCGAGTCATTATAGTTGCATTTTGATGTAGTTTTGATCATTGTGTTGTTGTGACTGTGTTGTTTGGACATATTTTAGTGTCTGAAGCTTGAGTTCAAGAGCAGTCTTGAGCCTGATGTTTTCTTCGACAAGCTGCTTGAAAGCCGATGCCCATAGCATTCTTGTTCACCTTTCTCACTAAGTCTTCCCTTTTCTCACACTTAAAATCAATTCAATGACTGAAGTTAATGTGGCCCTCACTTCTCTGTTCATTTCTTGTCCAGTTCTGTGTTGAAAATCACTCATATATTGAGTTTTATCCATTGACCTCCACTCATATAAAACCAACATCCACCAAAAAATATGATGGGTACTGGGCTTATCCTCCCGTAATATGAGGGTGACTCTAAGTGCTAACAAAACCCATGTTGATATGAACCACCAAACTTATGGTTTATCGCTTGATTTCCCATTCGAGGTGGTTTCCCATGGAATAAGGGTACAATAGGATTGGGATCTTTATTCCCTCCTTTACTCCCTTGCATTTATTCTTCATCTATAATAGCTTTTTACATGACATCATGTAAAGTTGAAGGCATCCAAATTTTGACTTTTTGCTTTAATACCAAGTTCAATCCATACAAAAATGTGTTCACCTTTAGACTTTCAGTATGCAGATATGTATAATATCTAAGAAACACTTATCAAACACTTATTTCATCAAACACTTATCAAACACTTAAGAAACACTTAAGAAACACTTATTTCGTCAAACACTTATCATGCATGCAAGCTACAACCATCGAGGCATTCATGTAAACACTTTATATGCAAACAAATACTTAAAACCATAACATCCTTTAATTAAAATCCTTACATAACTTCCATCATAACATCCTTTAATTAAATTCCTTATAGAACTTCCATCATAACATCCTTTAATTAAATTCTTCACATGCATACAAACTTCTACCATTGAGGTGTTTAACCAAACACTTCATATGAAAATAAACCTACAACCATAATGATGCAGGAGCATATTTGTCCCTAAGCTAACCACATCAAACAAAAACATTTCACTTTCAATCTAGTAATTGTAAAGTGAAATAAGTGTTGCAACTCCCGTTGTTGTAACACCAGAGCTACAAGTGCTACAACTCTAGTATTGCAACTCCTATTGCTGCACAACAATGCTGTAAAACCTGTGTTGCAACACCAGTGTTGAAAAACACGTTGCTGCAACACCAATGTTGTAACACTTGTTTCTGCAACACCAATGTTGTAAATCATGTTGCTGCAACACCAATGTTGTAACACATGTTGCTGCAACACCAATGTTGCAAAGCATGTTATTACAACACTAGTGCTATAAAGAACGTTGTTGCAACACCAGTGTTGCAACACCTATTGTTGCAACACTAGTGTTGTAAAACACATTGTTGAAACACCAGTGTTGTAACACCATTTGCTACAACAACTGTGCTTTAACTTTCGGCTTCTAGAAAACAAGGAAAAAGAAAAAGAAAATGAGAATGGGTTTTCAATGGAAGAGGAGAAGAAAAGGAAGAGACCAATTAGAGGGAACAAATAATAACTAACATATTTTCTTTGCCAACTGTTATAACCCTATAATTCATAGTATCATCTGGTGACTGTAATTTTTTTCACTTTGGGTGTATTTTGGTTTGCAAATAATATTTCATCTCTGCAAATTATTTTGAAGGAAAGGAAAAGAAAATAAAATTCATGGTTGTTGATGTTGAGTGGTTTTTCCTAACCCCGTGGAGACAAAAAGCAAGGGAAGCAGCGCACAAAACCCACAAAAAGCGTTAAAGCCTAATTTTTTGCTGCATTCGCACCAGGAGAATAAAGAAAGCGCTTAGATCGACGGTCGATCTAGCGGCACGTAGATCAATGGTTGACAGTGAATTTCGGACCCCCTCGACTGTTTTGCTTTTAACGGTGGG
>ML787625.1:54075-69052 GCA_009831015.1 Picea engelmannii
AGTTATCGGTTGTTCTGGTGGAAGGCCAAAGCCCCATGAACTGACCTACCAGTCCTCGCTCTGACAGAGAGATTGCTACTTTCATTGGCTGTTCCGGAGGAAGAATGATTTCTGGAATGTCCTCCAGTCGCCTTACAAAGCTCAATGGTTCTCCAGAGGAAGCCTTCTTCGAACAGGCTGTGATCAGTTTACTAAAGGTCGCAGAGGGGGAGGGAGGGGGCGGCGGCTCCCCTCCGTCCTGACTTGCCATGGACGGTCGAACCCTGTCAGCTCAACCTTTCAGCGCGTCAAAACCCTACTCGCGTTTCAGCGCGAAAAGGAGTAATGTATGTTTACAGACAAGTATATTAAAAAAAAAAAACTTACGCCTGACCTTACGTTTGCAAGTATAATTTTGAGTAAAATGTTGAATGCCTTAAACCATTTTCTAATAAGCATTTGGTTGGATGCAGATTCCATTATTCAAGATGGTTAGGGCTCGGGGAAATCGAGGTTGGGGGGCATCATCACAAGGACCACCAATGTTGATGCTACCACCACGATAACATGAATTAGATCTCATATTATGCTCCTTAGAGGCTATTAATGAGACATTAAAGGGACAACAATCATCTGAGGTGGAAGTGGATCCCCCACCATCCAGATAGGGTAACCCTGAAGGGTCGAGGGACTCAGAGAGAGGACCTCCACTGGAGGACATCACCAGAGAACTATAGAAAATCAAACTCCCTGATTTTTCCAGGGGTTGTGCAAGTGAACGTGCAAAGGTATGGTTGGAAGGAATGATGAGATGTTTCACCTTGAGAGACTATGCTTCCACATCAAAGGTGAAGATAACGATCTTTCAGTTGAGCAACAATGCCTTAAACTAGTGGGGTAATTTGGAGAGGCAGTTGCACCCTACTCCAGATACCGTATCTTGAGAATTTTTTTAGGAAAGGTTCCGGAGAAAATATTTTCTAGCTTACTTTCGGCTTACTACAATGAACAACAGGTAGGAGCATTTCATGCTCTAATTCAGGGAAACAAAACTGTGGAAGAGTACGAAATCAAATTCATGGATTTAGTAAAGTACGTATCATACATGGATACTGATAAAAAACAAGAAAAATATTTTGTGTATGGGTTAAACCCTAATATAAGGGCCATGGTACGGATGTGGAAACCATCGTCAGTGGCTGAAGCAATTGAAAGTGCTTGTTACACAAAAGAGCGTATGAGTTTAAATGGAGGAATGAGATCAACTATTCCACAACAACCTGGATTAGTGGGGAAGGCACCTAGGACCTTCTCCATGGGAGGAAGTTCTAGGCCACCTCCTTATGGAAATAGAGATGCAACTAGAGCAATTGCAACATGTATTTCAATGGTAGAAAGTGAAACATCACACACATATCACCAACGATGCAGGCAAGTCCACGACCTTCTCGGGGAGTAGTTAGTAGGGGCAGGGGTTCCAGGGGAAGGAACTCATTCTAGAGACCTTCACAGGGAAATGTGTAGGTTCCATCTCATGTTACTTGTTGGGTGTGTGGAGGATCCCATTACCAATGTCACTGTCCATAGTCACAATCAGGATTTGTGCATAGAGAGGGAAAGGCCTCGATGGGAAGGGAAATTAGTACCCACTAGATTTATGTAGTGGTTAATAACCGCTAGGAAGAACATCAATCCACTTTGGTGGAGTCATCAGGTATGCTAAATCATGTCAATGCTAAAATTTGTTTGATTCTGGTGCTACAAATAGTTTCATTTCACCTTGTACATTAGAAAAGTGTGGTTGGTAGCCTATGAACACGATGACTTTAAGAAAGTCGAGATGACTTTGGGGGAAAACAAGTTGTAGGACCTAGCGTCGATAATTTTCTTGTAGACTTGGGAGTGTGTACTACTAGGTTGAAGGTGTACGTCACTACTCTAGGGACTTGTGATCTAATCATTGGGATGGACTGGTTAGAATGCCATCGAGAAATGGTAGATTTTTTCGTGAAGAGGGTTCCTTGTATTGATGATGAAGGAAGGTCAATAGAGATCCATGGTATACGGAGGAAGGTGTCTCTATGCTTTATCTCAACAATGAAAGGTAAATGTTGTGTGAGGCAAGGTTGTCAATTATATGTAGTGGAAGCAGTCAATGAAGGGAAAGGACCCTCTATGGATCAATATCCAATTTTTCAAAATTTAAGGATGTTTTTCCGAAAGAGTTTCCAAGGTTACCTCTTGAGAGGGAGATTGATTTTACCATCTCGATAAAACCTGGTGCAGAGCTGATTTCCAAGACACCGTATAGGATGAAGGCTCTAGAACTTTGTGAGTTGCATATGTAGTTGAAGGAACTACTTGACTTAGGAATGATAAGGCCCAATGTTTCACCTTGGGGTGTACCAGTAATATTTGTCAAGAAGAAGGACAGTTCCTTATGACTGTGTATAGATTACAGGGACTTGAATTGTGCTACGGTGAAAAATAGGTACCCAATACCATTGATAGATGACCTCTTTGATTAGATGAAAGGAACAAAAATTTTCTCAAAAATTGATCTACGATCAGGGTATCACCAGTTAAGGATTAAGGAAGGTGATATTCCTAAAACTGCCTTTCGAAATCGGTTTGGAAATTATGAGTTCATTGTAGTGCCTTTTGGTTTCCAACAGTATTCATGAGCCTCATGAATGGTGTATTCCAAAGGTACTTATACCACTTTGTATAAGTATTTCTTGATGATATCCTCGTCTATTCCAAGAATGAAAGAGAACATGAGGAACACTTATGAGTGGTGTTGTCATGCCTTAGAGAGAACAAGTTTTATGATAAGATGTCAAAGTGCTCTTTCTTCCAGAAAGAGATTCACTATTTAGGTCACATCATTTTGGGTGAAGAAATTTTTGTGGAACCGGAAAAGATGAAGGCCATAATGGAGTGGCCAGTGCCGAAGAACTCTCATGAAGTCAGAATATTTATGGGGATAGCTAGTTATTATCAAAGATTTGTGGAAGGATTCTCGAAGATTGACAAACCCATCACCACCTTGCAGCACAAGGGGGTCAGGTATGAGTGGACATATGAGTTTTATATTGCATTCATTGATCTTACGGGGTTACTAACTAGTGCACCAATTCTACGAGTGTTGGATATGGAAAAATACTTCATAGTTTTCACAGATGCCTCGAAGCAAGGTTTCGGGGTCGTGCTAATGCAGGATGTGGGCATGATAATGCATGCATCAAGAAATTTTAAGCAACATGATGAGCTATATGCTACTCATGGTTTAGAGTTGGTAGCTATAATGCTAGCTCTGAAACTTTGGAGGCATTATCTAGTGGGGAAAAGATTTGAGCTCAAAATAGACCATGAAAGATTAAAGCATCTCTTCAATCAAAGGGATCTTAATGTCAGGCAGAGGAGATGGAGTGATTTTATGAGTGAGTACGATTTTGGAATTACATACATCAAGGGAAAGGAGAATGTGGTCGCGGATTCCCTGAGCAGAAGACCACATATCTTATCTTCTCCTTGGTTCCCTTAAAAGTTAATCTGAGGGAGTGAGTGTTGGGGAAACTTCTTGGAGATAGTTGGTATTTAAAGGCTACTTCATCCCTCCATAGTGGGAGGCTATTACAACCAAAGTATGAAGGATATAGCCTTGAAACAAATGGATTATTAAGATATCGAGGAAGGATGTACATCCCCAAGGGTGGGTATATTTGAAGCATCATACTCAAGGAATCCCATAGAGAACTTTATTGTGTGCATCCGGGTGTAAATAAAATGTATGAAAACATGAATAATCTTTTCTTCTGGACAATCATGAAGCGTGATGTAGCCCATTTCGTCGCCAAGCGACTCAAGTGTTAGCAAGTGAAGGTTGATCATCACCACCCGACAAGTCTCCTACAACTGCATGATGTTCCTATGTCCAAGTGGGAAGTCATTTCTATGAATTTCATTGTGGGATTAGCACTCACATCACTGAGGCACAATGGCATTCTTTTTATAGTTGATCAGTTGACCAAGAGTGCTCATTTTATTCTAGTCAGAGACACTTATGATGTCACTGATGTGGCAATTTTTTTTATAAGTGAGGTCATTCGTCTACACGGGTTACCCAAGAATATCATTTAAGATAGGGACTGTCGATTCACATCTAGGTTTTGGACAAGTTTGCAGTCAACATTGGGGACTCAGTTGAACTTAAGCACAAACCCTGAAATGGATGGGAAAACTGAAAGAGTAAATCAGGTTATGGAAGACATTCTTAAGATGTATGTTATGCATAATCAAACCCATTGGGAGAAGTACCTACCTTTGGTAGAGTTCACCTACAATAATAGTTTCCAACACTCAATTGGAATTCTGCCCTATGAAGCTTTGTATAGAAGTGTTGGCGCATGCCAATTTTTGGGGGAAATCAAAGAAGTTTTGAAGGAATTAAGACAACGCCGGAAAACAGGGAAGCACGTCGAAAAAAGAGGAAAAGCAGTGCCGAAAATAAGGGAAAACTCACGTCGATAAAATCAGTTAGAAAGTGGACAAACTGATGTGGAGCAGTTGGAAAGTGGACAAGCATCGACTTGGAGCAGCGGTTGGATTGAGGACGAGTCGATACAAAGTCAAGGAGAAAGTGGAAAAACTTAATCCTTTTAGGGTTAGGGTTTTTGTAAGGACTTTTTCCCAATTTTGTATAAGTATAATGTATTAGGACTATAGAAGGGGGATCAATTGATCGTCGATTGTTGATACTTTGTAGTTGGTTCGAATATTATTTGTTAAGATTTTTATGAGCGTTTCTTAGCGTAAGTCAGAACTATTATTATATGTGGAGATCAGATGTAATGAAGTAAGGATTGTAGAGTGTGTAGCAATACACTTTGCATGAAATATGAATAAAGAGCCGAAGCAACAAATCTTTGTGGACGTAGCCCCATGGGGGGTGAACTGCGATATATCTGTGTTTTATGGTTGCATTTACTTTGATAAGTTTTTATGATGAATATGTTGCTTGTTAAGGGAATGAACATTGTGCAATAAGGTTAAGCTAATGGAATCTGTAGAATGGCATGGAATGAATAAATATTATAGCTAATAATTAAATCAGGAGCTGGTGTTATAGTAGATCAATGTTTGTATTTGATCAAAGGCGGTTGTAATGGTTAATAACGTCTTGTTAGAATAATAGTGACAGTGGTTTGGACTAAAACCTAACAAGGGTTTGAGGATTAACAACAAGTAGGTTGAATGCCTCAGAGAGAGAAACACATCCCATCCCAGGGTTGCAGAAATCTGAGTCCTACAGCCACCCATAGAAGCCATATTGGGTGAGACTATGTAATGCACTCTATGCACTATTTTTCCTTCTGGTATTCAAAAGGGAAGATGGTAGAAGGGTTTTTTGGTAATCCTATAGCTAGAACCTGGGTCAACCCAAGTAACCCAACAATGGCTCCATTTCCTATTGGAACTCAGAAGATTAGATTGGGAGGGATATATCATGCAGTATAGCACGAGGAATTAATAAAGGGAATGTTTATAGGTTGGAAACTTAGGAAATAAGAGATTGAAATATGGTTGGAAGTTCAGGAACTAGAGTTTTCCCACAAAGATAATAGAAGCTCTAGGTTTAAGCCAAGACAGTATCTGGAGAGGTACGTATTCATTGAAATACATGAGAGTTTATTTAGTGATCTTCCTACGCTATTGCAGGAGTGGATACCCTGGTTGAAATATACCCATCCAAAAAATATGGTTAGATCAGTAGAGTGGATAGAAGAAAGTGTTGTGCAGTTGAAAAGGGCGAATAACAAATTCACGCAAATAGTAGATTTATGGCTAGACAACATTGTAGTGGGGTATATTATTGAGTTTGCAGTAGATACATCGAAATATTATAGTGTAGCAGAGAAAGAGTTTCTTAAGGGACCAAGGGGAAGGTACATTAGGTCATTGTACACTTCGATCAAGAGATTATTGCATGACAAATGGGTATTAACTGTGGAATCAGACACCTAAACTACCCTACATGCATGGGGGAGTTAGGGGAGACCCGAGGAAGGTATAATATGGAGGGGGAGATGGATAGATAAGAGCGCATTAAATAGAAAGATCCCATTATGATGGATCAAGAGGAGATCTAGGAAATTATGTAGAAGGCAGGAACAACGCACAGTGGCAGACCCTACCAGTATAAGCTCAATAGGAAGAAAAGAGCATTAGATGAGAGGGAAGGCTTGGAGAGTGATGAAGAAGAGGTAGAGGATCTTCATTCTGTGGAGAACATTGAAGAAATACTACGTTCCACATATTAAATAAATAATATAAGAGCGAGATCTAATGACGAAGCAGATACCCCTATCCAGATCTGAATCAGTGTAGAACCTACAACCCCATGTATGATTAACACGTCAACAAAGAAAGAGTTGTTTACTAAATGAGTGACTGACAGTGAGAATAATTTAGGAGATCATAATAGAAGTGAGGGTACAAGTGGAAGTACTAGAAGTAGTACCAGTAGTGGTACAAGTGGAAGTACTAGTAGAAACACCAGTGGGAGTTCAAGTCCAAACAACAGTACACATATAGTAGTCCCACACAGAGCAGGTACAACACATTCGACAATGGTAGGATTAGGTCCAACGATAAGACTGCCAGAATTCCATGGGGATGGAACATAAGACCCAAAGAAGCACCTATTCGTGTGTGAACTAATATGGGAAGAAAAAAGAATCACAGATTAGGCAACAAAAGTAGCGAAGTTAGCAATAACATTTAGAAACCACGTGCTCGATTGGTACATGAACCTCGCAATAAACAATCCCTAGGGTGCACCAGGAATAGTAGCAGAGACCAAACATTCAATGATCAATGAGTTTCAGAGTCCAAAATTAGCGGATCAATTCATTAATGAGATGATTGAGGTTAGAAAAAACCAAGAGAATCAGTATGGGACATTGATCAGAAGTTTAAGACATTTAAAGGTAAATTGAAGTATCCCATTTCTGACATGCAACACAGACAATTGTTTATAAATTATTTGTTACCACATTTCAAGTATCCATTGAGACAACAAAAGTTTCAGAACTAGGCAGAGGCACTACAAGCAACGATGCAGTTAGAAGAGAATCATTATAAGCAATCAGATCTAGCTATAGAGGAGCTAAAGGAAGACCTAAAAAACTTAACAGTGCAATTAAATCAGAATAAAAGTAGGGAAAAAAGAGAAGCAATGTGGTGTACCATGTGTAGATCAAAGGGGCATCACAAGAATGAGTGTCCAGCATTTGTGCAATATATGGGAGTAGGGATGCCAAATACATTTCCTACAGGAGGGCCTTGGTGTGAAATATGCAAGACACATGTGCATGATCCTTATCACTTCCCTATGATGCAGAAGTACAAGACATAACAAAAGAGTACTTTCTATAATTTGTGTAAATCAGTGGGACATGAAGATAAAAATTGTATAACCCTGGAGTTAATGAAGGGAAGAAGTTCAGATGCATACAGGATGCAGGCTAAATTGATGACAGGAAAGACTGCACCACATTTTTCCAATGCACAACAATTTCAAGTAGTGCCACAATTTTAGCAACCCCGCACTATAATCAGCCACCACAATATCATCAACAAAACATGGGTCCATAGGGGGACAGAGGAGGATTCAAAGGTAGAGGAAGAGGAGGAATGGGCAGAGGCAGAGGGCCTATTATCTGCCATAATTGTCAACAACAAGGACACTATGCCAGAGTGGATAAATGATATATGTAAAATAATGATACGTATAATTACAAAATAAATTGCAACATTAATCTTTGATAACAAAATGTATAACTCCAAGTGATCTAAAAATAGGGGGCTAACTTGTTTTGCTATGCAAGCACCCTCTACTCCATTAATATAAACTTCAAGACCTTGCTCAATGTCTTAGTTGTGCAAGATGATTTATGTGTCAAGTTTAGGCTCCTTTTAGATGTTTATGTGTGAAGTTCTTTTAAAATGTTAAATATGTTGTTTAAAGAATACAACATCAAGCATAAATTGCAGCAAATAATAACCAGAAAAAATCACAACACCAACAACATGATAAAGGAGTTCACCCCCAACTGGGCTACATCTCCTTGAGCCTCCATCAATGGACTAGGCTCTCTGGAATTAGTTTGTCTAATTTATTTTACAAGCTGTTTCTCAAATACAATGGATTTACTGACTGTACCATTGGGTTCAGAATACATAAAAAACCCCAAAAATGACTATTAGATCTCTGAAAATCGACCATGGCTCATCTGGGCATGACCTCTTCTACTAGTGGCATTGAGCTTCCTTGATCTTCCATGTGGCTAAAACACCTATAAAATTCCTCAAATGCCTCTGTGACCTGTTTCAATGAATTCAGAGCATATCAATTAGCCAAGAATGACTATTCAGTCACTGAAAATGGACTTTGGATCCCCTAGACATGGCCTCCTTCACTAGTGGCCCTCGGCTCCTTGGAGCTCTCTAAAACTTCCCTGTAGAAAAACCTACAATAGAAGTCTCGAAATGCCTTTGAAACCTGTACCAATGGATTCATAACATCCAAAAACTCTTAGTTGGGATTTTTCGACACCTGGTTTGGCCAAGAAACGAAGAAGATAGACCTCCTGCAAGTTTTCTCCTTCAAGCTTGCTATCTTTGGTTCGCCAAAATGCACCTCCTGTGTGAGTAACCTGGCTTCTAGGTGTTTCCCGTGCCTAAACCCAACACACGCGCCATCTCCATAAAATGTGCCATAATGTCACATGGTTATGGAACCTAGCCCCCAATCCGTGGAGGTGTTGGATGCATGGTTTTCCATGTGACCACGTCCTGCGCCAAATATGGGCACCCGTTGCAACAACCCCGGAGGTGACAAGTGTCGGGTGCATAGTTACACATTTGTAAGTTTGTTAGAACCCCACGCTACTCTGTATGGAAGGGTCATGTGGGAACACGCATATACACGAGGGTTGGGACTAAACCCCAACCCAAAACCCATGCGGGCGCACCGGTAGCCCAAGCTTTTCCAAGACTTGCCATGTGTGTGGGAGGTCAGGGGTTCAACCCCCATAGATTCCACATAACTTTTACATCATACCATAACAGGGTGCCACATGGCACCATACAACTTGCCAATAAATTGTCGCGTGTATGTAATTCATTCGCCCATGTGTATTCCACTTCGACTGCGAACTCATAACTTGCCACGTCAGCATATACCAACTCAGTGCTGCCAACTCAGATTCCACATGTGGGTCCGTACCCTACCATGTCAGCCTATACAAACTGTACAGTCAACAAAAATTTTGTCTGTTTGGAAAAATGAACATAACACGATATCTCACTCATCCAATGTTCGTTTGAACCTGTTTGAGTTGTGTTGGGTTCATGAGGACGAGGCCTACACACCTGTCCATTTTGAAGGGATTCTGAGAACTTTGATTTTTGGGCTAATGTTTTACCCCTGGTCCATATTCTGATCACTCCTTCCCACTGAATGGATTTTGGTCCCACAAAAGATGATGATTATATGCCTGAGCTTCAATACTCTTCTTCTTCCAAGTTCTATCAACTGATTCTACTTGAAAAGTATTTTTGGCAATCACCTGGGTACCTTGACATGCCTTGCACTGCAACTGACTATGTCCCTCAACCACTGTTCTCTGGCTGCTAATGAACCACTGTTCTCTTTGTGCTTGGAAAACTTTCAGCCTTCCCACTGAGAATAAAGTCCCTCTTGTAAACTCTTGTCTTCAACACAATCCTTTCTACAATGGCTGCAAAATGCTTTCCTGCGACATCTTGTCACAAAGCAAGAAAACCATCAATCTTGAAAACAAACTTTATACAAGAATCATAATGATGCCAACCAACTCTTTTTCTCTTCAAAACCATAATGGTCGCATCTTGTACATCATCAAAGTACATGGTGTTTTCCTGCATCTTGGTGTACTCAATATTGACTTACAAGCCGACAAACACCATCGACTAAACATAAGTCGAAAAACATGATCGACACAACATAGTCGTCAATACAACATCGACCCAAGTCGAGACTCATTTGAAACACATCGACATTCCAAAACGACAAGTTGACATTCATGATACAAAACCATGTTACATTCATGGGTCACTCATAATGAAACTATCACAATGTTCATTGTTTACACATACAAAATCACATGCATGTGCATAGCTCTTCAACTCTCCTTCAAGTACAAACATAAGTACATAAACCCAAAAACATGTGGGTGCATAAGAGCTGAAATGAAAATATATATGGCTGAAATAAGTGAGTATCATACCCATCTTTTACACCCTCTTGGCGAAGTTGTGCAACAACAAGAACGCCTTCAATAGAATCGCATTCACATGCAAACTTGCATCATACAAGTTATGATAAGATGCTACAACTTGTCATACTTTCAACAGAAATGCATACATAAGGATGAAATGTGCATCTACAAACAGAGAAATGCAAGCCTTACTTGTTTAAGAAATCTAACCATTTCTTACCAAGCCAATTCAATGGTGACTTTTCCTGCTGAAAATCCTCTTCTTGTGAATCATCTTGACTCACATCGATGATGGAATCTCCTCTTCCATTCTTTCCAGTCTCTTTATCCAATTGCTTAATGTGTTGTGGATGAGTGGTTGGATGCAATGTCCAACATTGGTCAACAAGATGACCCCTCTTCTAGCAGTGGGTGCAAATCTTTTGCATCTTCCTTTCAAGTTGCCTTTGCTTGGAAAGTTTCCTGAATGTGGCCAATCTTTTCCAACATCTTGAAACATGATGGTTCTTTAAACCACAATATGTACATGGAAATTTTCTCCCATTTTTACAGGAAAATTTACCATGCTCAACATAATCAAAAGCAACTGATTTATAATTAGAAATATACCTTGAACATTCACCTTTATCGCCTTCTTGAGGAGGTGAATTTGAAGAGTTACTAGCTCTCTTTTGAAGACCAACGACAATGTTCTTGTCCTCATGGCTATCACAACTCTCTTGTTTCACACATTTGCATTCATCTTGAACACACACTTTGCATGCTTGAGGGATTGAACTTGCAACAAAAGTTGTTCTTGGAATTGTTTCCCTTGTCTCCTCAACTTTGCAATATGCAGAAGTATACCTTGAACATTCACCTTTATCACCTTCTTGAGGAGGTGAATTTGAAGAGTTACTAGCTCTCTTTTGAAAATAAACAACAATTTTCTTGTCCTCATGGCTATCACAACTCTTTTGTTTCACACATTTGCATTCATCTTGAACACACACTTTGCATGCTTGAGGGATTGAACTTGAAACAAAAGTTGTTCTTGGAACTGTTTCCCTTGTTTCCTCAACTTTGGAATATGCTCCATCTTTATGTTCATATCAAAGACCCCAACACTTGGGCCTCTCCTCAACAACAACAGTCTCAACAATGCCTTGTGCATGTTTTCCTAATCCTCTACCTTCATAGCCCATTTTAAACGATAAATTGGACCCTATTCCTCTAGTATGATTTTCAAAAACACCAAAGCATTCAACTTGAGAGGAATTTGGAAAAAAATCAGCATTACATACCTCATGTTCATGCATGTACTTGGTAAGGGTTTCATTTTCCTCATGGATCTGAGTCTCCATCTCATGCAAATTTTCAAGAAGCTGGTGCTTCTCCTCCTTCATGGCCATAAACTGCTCTTGAAGGACAATGCTCTCCTTCCTATCTTCCCACATCTCTTGCACCATATTTCTCATGGTTACAAACTCCTTCAACATCTCTTTGTTAAATAACTTAGCTAATGAAGATGGATGATAACTCTCATTTTTTGAAGCTTCCTCCATCCTTGCAAGGTATCAAACTTCAACACAAAACTTGCACAATAATACCAACAACTAAATCTTCTAGCTATCAATGGAAATCACATGGGAAAAAATATGCTCTGATACCACCTGATCTTAAAATAGGGGGCTGACTTGTTTTTCTATGCAAGCACCATCTACTCCATTAACATAAACTTCAGGACCTTGCTCAATGTCTTAGTTGTGCAAGAGGATTTATGTGTCAAGTTTAAGCTCCTTTTAGATGTTTATGTGTGAGGTTAGTTGAAAAGGTTAAATATGTTGTTTAAAGAATACAACATCAGCATAAATTGCAGCAAATAATAACCAACAAAATCACAACAACAACAACATGATAAAGGAGTTCACCCCCAACTGGGCTACATCTCCTTGAGCCTCCATCAATGGACTAGGCTCTCTGGGATTAGTTTGTCTAATTTATTTTACAAGTTGCTTCTCAAGTCCAATGGATTTACTAACTGTACCAATGGGTTCAAAATACATAAAAAAACCCAAAAATGACTGTTAGATCTATGAAAACAAACCATGGCTCATCTGGGCATGACCTCTTCTACTGGTAGCCTTGAGCTTCCTTGATCTTCCCTTTGGCCAAAACACCTGTAAAATTCCTCAAATTCCCCTGCGACCTGTTCCAATGAATTTAGAGAATATCAATTATCCAAGAATGACTATTCAGTCACTGAAAATGGACTTTGGCTCCCCTGGACATGGCCTCCTTCATTGGTGGCCCTAGGCTCCTTAAAGCTCTCCAAAACTTCCCTGTAGAAAAAACTGCAATATAATTCTCCAAATTCCTTTGAAACCTATACCAATGGATTCATAACATCCAAAAACCCCTAGATGGGCTTTTTCGGCACCTGGTTTGGCCAAGAAACGAAGAAGATAGACCTCCTGCAAGTTTTCTCCTTCAAGCTTATTGTCTCTGGTTCGCCAAAATGCACCTCCTGTGTGAGTAACCTGGCTTTTGGGTGTTTCCCGTGCCTAAACCCAGTACGTGCGCCATCTCCATAAAATGCACCATAATGTCGCATGGTTAAGGAACCTAGCCCCGAATCCGCGGAGGTGTTGGACACGTGGTTTTCCATGTGACCACGTCCCGCGCCCAATATGGGCACCTGTTGCAACAACCCTAGAGATGACAAGTGTCGGGCACACGGTTAGTTGTTTGTAAGTTTTTTATAACCCCGCGCTACTTCATATGGAAGGGTCATGTGGGAACGCACATATACACGGGGGCTGGGACTAAACCCCAGCCTGGAACCCGCGCAATATATAACACATATACTAATTTAAAATTAATGCAATACATACTGTGGTAAGAACCATAACGCGGGCGTGCCGGTAGCCCAATATTTTCCAAGACTTTCCATGTGTATAGGAGGTCTAGGGTTCAACCCCGGTGGACTCCACATAAATTTTACACCATACCATAACAAGGTGCCATGTGGCAGCCCATGCCTCGACCACGTGGCACCATACAACTTGCCAATAAATTGCCACGTGTCTGTAATTCATTCGCCCATGTGTATGCCACTTCGACTGCCAACTCAACACTTGCCACATTAGCATCTTCCAACTCATCGCTGCTGACTCAACTACCACGTGTGGGTCCGTACCCTGCCACGTCAACCTGTACAGACTGTACAATCAACAAAATTTTTGTCTGTTTGGCAAAATGAATAAAATGTGATATCTCACTCATCCGATGTCTTCTTGAACCTGTTCGAGTTGCGTTGGGTTTGTGAGGATGAGGTATACTCACCTGTTCGTTTTGAAGGGATTCCGAACACTTTTATTTTTGGGCTAATTTTTGACCCCTGGTCCAGATTCTGATCACCAAGAGTGGATAAATTCATCATAAATATACTTGGACATAACTTGGATTTCAATATCAAGAGTATAAAACTATAACAAGTGTGACATTTCGTGAAGCACTTATCATGCATGCAAGCTACAACCATTGAGGCATTTATGCAAACACTTTATATGCAATCAAATACTTAAAACCATAACATCCTTTAATTAAACTCCTTACATGACTTCCATCATTACATCCTTTAATTAAATTCCTTACATAACTTCCATCATAAAATCCTTTAATTAAATTCTTCTCATGCATACAAACTTCTACCATTGAGGTGTTTAACCAAACACTTAAAATGAAAATAAACCTACAACCATAATGACGCAGGAGCATCTTTGGCCCTAAGCTAACCACATCAAACAAAAACATTTCAATTTGAATCTAGTAATAGTAAAGTGAAATAAGTGTTGCAACTCCCATTGTTGTAACACCATAGCTGCAAGTACTACAAATTTAGTATTGAAACTCCTATTGTTGCACAACAATGTTGCAAAACTAGTGTTGTAAATCATGTGTTGCAACACCAGTGTTGAAAAGCATGTTGTTGCAACACCAATGTTGTAACACTTGTTGCTCCAACACCAATGTTGTAAATCATGTTGTTGCAACACCAGTGTTGTAACACCTATTGCTGCAACACCATTGTTGTAACACCAGTTGCTGCAACAACTGTGATTTAACTTCTGGCTTCTAGAAAAAAAAGAAAAAGAAAATGAGAATGGGTTTTCAATGGAAGAGGAACAAAAAGGAAGAGAAAAAATAGAGGGAACACATAATAACTCGCATATTTTCTTTGCCAACAATAATACAATTTTCACATGGCATAAACAATTTATGTAAATCACCCATATTTATGATTTAGCTTCTAAAAACATGAATTCTGAACTGAAAATGGGTGTGACAAGTCCTTTTGGTATGGATACCCCTTGTGTTTTCGCTGAAGAGAAACAAAAACATTCCAAAACCAAATTTATTTAAACCACAACTAAATTGATTCTATAAACTTTGTTTCCACAACTAATATAATATATGGCTCACCCAATAACACCTCCAGTCACCAACAACTTCAATAACAACACTATAATACATATAATATCAAAGTTAAATTGTAACACCCTGTTTCCCCCAGTTTGTAAAAATAACGGGACTGGCCAAGAACTATGGAAAACTCATAAATGTGAATATGTGATGTAAATGGACCTTGAGGAAAAGGTCAATGAATGTGAATAACATTATGAATTTTATTG
>ML787625.1:69102-81944 GCA_009831015.1 Picea engelmannii
AGGTGGCGTTAACTTCCACCGAGAATTAATACCGTATTTGGACTCCACTGGCCCAGAGAACCAAAAGCGGCTCACTGGCCCCGAATTAAATGTCTCGCAGGCTGGTAGGTAGATGGCTTAATGAGGGATGGGAGGTGAACCGCTCATCCGTAGAGCCGTCGGGCCTGACCAACGCGAGGGTAATCGCGCCACACGCAACCTCGCAAGAGGATAAGGCGTAGGGTAGAAGCGATTGGGGGTGCAGACGCGAGGGGAGAACTCTGGTGATATGCAGA
This sequence comes from Picea engelmannii, assembly GCA_009831015.1. Taxonomy (NCBI): domain Eukaryota; kingdom Viridiplantae; phylum Streptophyta; class Pinopsida; order Pinales; family Pinaceae; genus Picea; species Picea engelmannii. The sequence continues at coordinate 69,378 of ML787625.1, forward strand.
GTGAGTGATAGCAGAGAGGAAGGATTACAACCTTCGCTCCTGGTCACTAGCAGACGGAGACGCAATCTCACAGCATCGTGGTCTCAGCTCGGGGGTGGCTAGTGGTAAATCCGTTGGGAGTCGCTAAGCCTACGGTTGGGTGGAAACAAGCACCCCTCTCAGCAGTTGCTTAACCCTGGTGTTATTTCTGATAAGTGTTTTGCCTCTGGCACCTTGAAATATATGTATTTTGATAATTATTCTCATAAGCTGCGAAACTGTGAATGTTTTCATTATAAGAAGGTCTGTGTAGTATTTTTTATCAGTACTAGTAGTTGTATATGCTTATAACAGAAAAACCACGCATGGCTTATGTTGATAAATGAATTTAATTATGCATAAGTTGAACCAAGTCAGACTTCCAGCCCGTTCTCGGGAAGTTGTTTCCCCTTATCTGTCTCCAAGGATGCCCCAGAATAGATCTCTTCACATAGATTCCCTCCTTGGAAAGGTTTACCAAGAACCTGGAAAAAGGACTTGAATGTGCAAGTCTTAACAACCCTATACGAGGAGGAATGACCTTCTTAAAATCCTGAAGTAGCAGCATAGGGATAAGTATCGATCGACGGATGAGATTTCGTCGGAAGACCCATGGTCATTCACGACTATTAGATTGACGAAAGAAACAAGGGCGTTACCTACCTTGCCCCTTTTCCTCTATCTTCGTGAATAGCGAGGAAATCGGGATCGTAGACCCCCAAGGTCCATGAGAACATCTGGACCGTTGAATTTTTCCACATCCATGAAGTAGTGGGAGAGTGCGCGACGTGGGACATATCTGAGCCATTAGATCTTAGCTAGAAAAACCCGACAACCGTTGGATCTGTTAAGAGATGCTTGAGGGTTAAGCCCTCGTGAACAGGAGGTTGAAAGTCTCGACGAGAGGCATGGCCATTGGGATATCGACATTCGTGAAATCAGGATTCATGATGACATGAGGTCGGGAATTTTCATAGTGAAAATACCGGAATCAATATGAGCCGTCCATCATAGGAGGACACGTGGGCAATATCGGGAGCTCGTCGACATTTCGGAGATCGAAGGGACAAGATGCCGGAATATTTCAGCAGCGGAAACTCTGAAACCGCGAGAAGCGATCAGGACTGTCCATCATAGGAGGACGTGTGGCGGCAATCGGAGCATTCGGGAAAAGTCCCGAAAGGAAAGTCATCCATCGGGAAATCGGGAATCCCATGGACAAGAAGTCCATACACTTCGGAATTGCGAAGTCTGAAATCCCGATAAAGTGAAAAGCATCCATTGTAGGGCCAGCTGTCATTATATAGGCATATCGGGATTCGACGGATCGCGAATCCTGAGGACGAGTACATTTCGGCATTGAAAAGTCCGAAAACCCGACAGGAGATAAGGCTACGGTCTTGAGAGATAATGGTCACGTGGGCCAGGAGTTTATCCAGGAGGGCTAACACGTAAGGGACCATATCGGTGAATTGGCTCATCAGAGATCGGGGATTCAAGAGAACAAGGAACTCTTGACATCGGGGATCACGAAACCCCGAAACCCAAAAGTATATGAATTTCCCGTTGTGAAAAGAGTAACGGTCGTATACAAAGGCCATGACAGGGAAAGAAGGACCTGTGGATCGGGTTTTGACAGAGATTCCAACAGGGAATCTAATGAGCCTCTTCGGCTCATGAAATGATTGAACGATCCTATGAGCGGATGTGCTTGGGAGCGTGACTGCATGACCTTCCATATTGGAATTCGGAGATTTGAATGACGAAGAGTCTTGGAGTCATTGCATTTCGAACTCCCAGGTACTGAAACCTCGAAAAGATTCATACCGTTGGATCAGGAGAGGCTTACGACCTTCGATCTCCCTTTGGAGGGAAAATTTCCCCTCGCTAGCCCCGTCAAGGTTTGGCGTTTCGCTACTGCAAGCTTCGGGGATTTCTCATTGTTGAGAAATCAACAAAAAAGTTTGATTTGCGTAGTAGGTATGTGACATAAACAACTGAAATTTTACCTGAAACTTACCGATCAATTCTCTACAATAGCTCCAACCTGAAATCAACTATTTTTCTCACCACAACAACTGCATACAAACTTTGCAGCACTCCACTTGCCAAATTAATAGACCAACTGACTCACCACCCAACCTTATCCAGGGATAAATTATTCTCCACCTAGAACCCCTAAGGTGTAAGAGCTCACAAATAGTACCCAGAAGCAACAATAAAGAGATAACAGGTAAATTAAGGAAGGGCGATCAAAGAATAATATAAGCCACTCTTCCTTCCAACACCACTCAGATCTTACTCAACTAGGCCATGCTAACTCGAACATCAAATTTAGAGTTTCTATAATTATTTCGGTAGCATCTCGTTACTTTTGTTTGGTCCCTCTTCATACCATGGGGTCCTTCTATATTTATTGATCTTGAGAGAGATGACACCTCACCGTCTCATGCAAAATTAGTTTTTTTTTTTTTTTTTCATTGGAATACTTTTTATTATTCACCACCCCTCTAAGGTGGCATTCCCACATTTTTTCTCTTTTCAACTAAATATTAACAAAGAATCATCTAGACAAGGAGTTTTCGACTAAAAGAAGAATCGACGAGGAATATAGTTGGATTAGTTTTCACCAAAAATAGTTCCATTTAGTTCATTGAAAATTATGTTAACTGAGCCAACCCATATCTGTGCAAGGGATGAAAAGAATTGAGGTAAAATTGTATGGGGACTAGTATTCCCATAAAACTCAATCAAAAGCATACCTTCCAGCTCGATAAGTAACAACAATTCCAGATGGAGTGCTATAGTCATCATTCCGCTCAATATCCTAATCGCAGATCTAGTTGTTTCATATTCCCCAGGTACAGGGGCGGGAGAAGCAGATCCAATTGTAGTTTCACCCATGGCAGAGCCTCTTTATAAACCAGTTTACCCCTCGCATCTTCAGGAAATATTTCTCTCGACAGAAAAATAATGCATGGTTGAAAATTGTCTCGACCAACTATAGTATCGACTAAAGAAAATGTGGAACACATGGGAGACTATAGTAATAAAATTTTGTTTTGTGTATTTGTTGTAGTTCTTGGTTGTTTCATGGTGTGATGGAGAAGGAATGAAATTCTGATCGAATCGATCATAAGATATTATTAATATAGAAGAGGGAAGACAACAAGAAGTAATTGAAAGTTGAATATGATTGCCAAAGTTGACTAAGGATGCTCATCATATATTAATAATTTTTGCAGTAAAAGATCAAGTTATGTAGAAATAGACGTTGCAGGTAGTGCAGGAGAGATAAGTCGACTACCAAACCAACAACTGACCATGATGAACATCAACTCGACCAACATAATGGGTGTTCTGTCATGCGTGTGGCCATGTGTGTGTAAGCATCAAATTATGAAATCGAAGGTGATCGACTTGAACAAATTGGTCGACCTAGCCAACTCATTATCAAACTCTCTACTGGTCGACTCGATTGACACTACATTGTTCATGCACACCGAATATGATTAAAACCTTAGATTGAACCACCGACTTGACATAATTGCACACAACAACTAATGTTTGTAAGAGATGGACTTTGAAATCGATAACTTCATTGGAAAAATCGATAAATAAATGAAAATTTCAAGTCTGACATTAATCAGGTGTAGGAGATATTTGTTGCTCAGCAGAACAGTGGGTTGTCTCCTCATTGGGAAGTGTGACCGGAGATCGAGGCTTACAAAGGATTTTGTAATATTCCAGATATAAAATATTATGTAGAACATAAATAATCAGCTAGAAATGGCAGATAAACAATGATATAACCAAAACAACACCACAATAATACCAAAATAATACCAGAATAACACCAAAAATATCACTTTGATTACTGAGAGAAATGTTCACTTGCCTCTTCGAAGGGGAAACCTCCAGTAGATTAGAGCTCTATTACAATAATATCCAAGACAAAACTTCCCATACCCTCTATTCCTATTTATACTAAATCTATCTATCCAAAAGAACAATCTAGAGGAAGATCCTTATAGAAGTGGAAGATTCTATTAGGTCTGATTACATTTGACTTATTCCTCCGTATTGCTAGGCCTTATTAATATTGACCTTTATTCCATGGAAAGTATTATTCTACCCACTTGAAGGGTTAGGTAGGTTAGGTCCCTAACATGTCCTCCCCCTTAGAATCAGCCTTGTCCTCAAGGATTGAAATGAGGAAATTGCTACAGAATGTTAGCGGGATCCCAGGTGGCATCTGTTGGAGTTGTATAATTCCACTGAACTAACACTTACTTGATGGTACACTGACGAAGATGACGCTCTCGCTAGTCCAAAAATGCTTGTGGTTGCAACCATATGGATCCTTCTTCATCCAACTTGGGAAGGTTGATTTTAGTTTGACACTTAGTTCCAATCACCTTCTTTAAGAAAGAGACATGAAAAACATGATGGATCTTAGAATGATTGGGTAAATCTAACTGATAGGCCACCTACCCAACACGCTTGAGAACTGTATAAGGACCATAAAATTTGGGTGCCAGTTTCTGACAATGATTGGCCTTGAGTGAAGTTTTCTTATAAGGTTGCAGCCGAAGAAATACCTAGTCTCCTTCAACAAATTGTTGTTATGAGCGACCTTGATCAGCTTGTTGCTTCATGCAATTTTTATCCATGACCAAATTCTCTTTGATGGTACGGAGAATAGCCTCACAAACTGTAAGTGTTCGGTCAACAACCTGGACCTTCGATACTCCTGGCATGTAGGAGAGAACTGGAGGTGGCTTTTGGCCATATACTACTTCAAAAGGATTCATGCGAATAGTTGTATGGTAAGAAGTGTTGTACCACCATTCAGCTAATGGTAACCATTGAGCCCATTGATTTTTCCTTTCATAGGAAAAACACCTCAAATAAGTCTCCAAACACTTATTGACAACTTCAGTTTGACCATCAGTCTGGGGATGATAGGCAGTGTTGAGATGCAATTGGGTGCCCTGGAGTCTGAATAGTTCTTGCCAAAAATTTCTGGTGAAAGTTGGATCTCGATAAAAAACAATAGAATGAGGCATGCCATGAAGCTTGAAGATATGATACATGAAAAGTTGAGCCACAAATGATGCGGTAAATGGGTGTTGAAGAGCACATAAATGAACATACTTGGAAAGATGGTCTACAACCACCATGATGACGGAATTATTTCCTGATTTAGGTTATCCCACAATAAAATCCATAGAGATGTCCCTCCAAATAGCGGGTGGAATTGGAAGTGGTTGGAGTGTGCCAGGAGGTTTGATGGTTTCGCCTTTGTTGTGTTGACAAACATCACATTCTGCTACAAAAGTGTGAACGTCCTTTTTCATACCATCCTAGAAAAAATAATGTTTGACCCGGTCATAAGTTTTGGTAAACCTTGAATGCCCAATTGTGGGAGTAGCATGAAGCTCAGAAAGCAGCATGGATTTAAGTTGTGGCTGTTTACTTAAATACAAATGACCTTTGTAGCGAAGTTCATCGTTTTTCCAAGAGTACCCTAGGGAAACTGGATAGTTGGCTTTCAATTGTTGGATCATATGCGATATTTTAGGATCATGTAGCCATTCTTGGCACACAACTTGGAGCCAATATGGTACAATGAAGGAGAGGGAAAAAAGGGATCCTTCATCTTCATATTTTCGAGAAAGAGTGTCAGCAACCACATTTCCTTTTCCTTTCTTGTAAATGAACTCATAATCATAATCAAAGAGCTTAGTTACCCATTTTTGTTGCTCCGGGGAGGAAGGTCATTACTCCAGAAAATACTTGAGGCTTTGATGATCTGTCTTAATTTGGAATCGTTTCCCCAGGAGATAAGGGTGCCAGAGATCCATTGCTTGCAGAATAGCCAACATTTCCTTTTCATAGATGGATTGGCCCAAATCGCATTCGGAAAATTGTTTTCTAGTAGAGGCCAAAGGTCTGCCTTCTTGCATAATGACAACTCCAATTCCTCTGCCCGAGGCATCACATTCGAGGAAAAAGGTTTTTGTGAAATCAGGAAGGGCCAAGACCAAAGTAGTACACATAGTTTCCTTCAAAGATTGAAAATATTGATCCACTGCGAGAGTCCAAGTGAAAGAATTCTTTTTAATGAGAGTAGTGAGAGAGGTCGTAATCCTCCCATAATTCTGAACAAACTTGTGATAATAGATGGTTAAACCCAAAAAACCACACAAGCTTTTGATAGTCTTGGGTTGAGTCCAATCCTGCATTCCTTCAATATTTTTAGGATCCACCCGGACACTAGCCTTTCCAACAATATGACCCAAGTACTCTGCTTCGGAGGCTCCAAAGGCACATTTAGAGTGTTTGAGGAAAATTTGGTGCTGCGAGAGTAAATGGAGAATTTGATCCACATGGGAAAGATGAGATTGCCAAGTTTTACTATAGATGAGAATATCATCAAATAAAACAAAGACAAAATGACAGATAAAAGGATGGAAGACATGATTTATGAGGCTTTGGAAGGTGGAGGGGGAATTACACAGGCCAAAGGGCATGACCAAAAACTCATAGTGACCCTCATGAGTTCAAAAGTCAGTCTTGGGTATGTCATCATCTTGCATACGTATCTGGTGGTAGCCAGAACTTAGATCAAGTTTAGTGAAGTACTGAGCACCACTCAGCTCATCCAAGAGATCATCAATGAAAGGAATGAGGAACTTATCCTTGATGGTGAGCTTATTGAGGGCACAAAATTTGGGACACATGCACCAAGTACCTTGTTTCTTAAGTAACATGCCCACAAGGTAAGAATAAGGGCTGGTACTGGGGCGGATAACACCCGCTTGGAGAAATTCTTGCACTATTTTCTCAATTTCATTCCTTTAGGAAAAGGGGTGACGATAAGGGAGAACATTGGGAGGAAGACTCCCAAGAACAAGGGGAATGGAATGATCATGAACACCACGATAAGGAGGAAGTCCATGAGGGGTGGAAAAAACATCTTGATGTTTGGAAAGGATAGCTTATAGGTCAAGATGCACAGAGGGTGTCTCAACGGCTTGAATATAATGGAGTTGAGAAATGATACCAGAGTGGTCTTTCTTGAGGAGATTTTCCATACGATGAGAACTAATGATCTTAGGAGAACTAGCTGTGAGACCTTTGAATTGATACCTTCGTCCTTCCTGTTGGAATTGCATGGTTAATTCCTTAAAATTCATAAGAATGGGACCCAAAGTGCGAAACCATTCAACACCTAACACAATGTCACAACCTCCCATGTCAATGAAAAACATATGAGATTTCAGTTGGTAATGTCCAATTTGAAGACAAACATTTTCACAAGTCCCACCACATTTCATGGAATCACCATTAGCTATCATGATTTGAAAATTACTGACAAAACGAATATAGCGATTGGTTTCCTGGGCAATGCGACGATCAATAAAATTGTGGGTGCCACCATTGTCAACAAGGAGGATGAACTTTCTGTTCTTAATGTAGCCAATGAGCTTGAGTGTTTGTGGGGTCGAGAAGCTAGTGAGGGCATGGAAGGAAATAAGTGGGTCAACTTCAGGTGCGTCAACAGGCTCCTGGGTGGCATCGGGAAGGGAGGGTTCTTCAATAAGGGGAACTACCACATCCTCTTCAGGAACATCTTCAGAAATGGCCATAAATAGTTTTTGTTCCTTACACTTGTGCCCCAAAAAATATTTTTCATCACAATTATAACAAAGACCCTTCAGTTGGCATTCAACCATTTCATCCCTAGTTAGTTTTTGGACCTTGATGGGAGTGACAGGGGGGTTAGGATTAGCGGGTTGAGGGCGAGGAACAAAAGGGATTTTTTTGTTCTGGGAAAAAACAACTTGTTAGGCATATTTAGCACGTTGAGTAGTTTCCAACCAAGTTGGAGGGCAGACCATGAGAACCTGGGATTGGATTTCATCCTTGAGACCACTGATAAAGAATTCACGAAAGAACACATCTAACATGCCCTCTGTTCTAAAGGCCAAATGCTCAAAATCAGTGATGAAGTATTCCACTGTGCATGACTATTTCAACTTGGTCAAACGACTGAGATAATGAGTATCAATATCAAAGCGGGCATAGAGCTCATCAACAAATTGGGTCCAGGCAATATACCCCTGACGTGAATTGTTTCTCCATTTCCACCATTGCCAACGTTCAGGATCTATATAGAGGACATCATAACAAATTTTGGCCAACTCGTCAGTAATACCATGCAGAGAAAAATAATGCTCCATTTGAGTGACCCAACCTATAGGATCAGAGGCATCAAATTTATTGACCTCTATGCAGGGAAGAATGGGTTCACGATGAAAGGAGTTGGACTGAAAATGAGGAGACTGAGAGGAATCAACAACAACGGGTTGTTCTGATGAAGAAGGACCTGTAGGGAGGTTCAACAATTGATTGAAAACAGACTGGGGGGAGGTCAATTGGGTTGTGAGGTTGGATTCCATGTGGTTAAATTTATTCTCTAATTTTTCAATGCGGGAATTGGTAGAATCCATTTGAGATGTGAGATGTTTGATGGAGACATGGGCTTGATTGACAAAAGTTTGGAGTTCGTGGTTGCGAGTGGTGACCATTTGGAGAGGGGAAGTGTGGGTAAGGAAACAAAATGGGTGGGTGGGACCACAAAAAAAAGTACTTAGAATTGATAGGTACCACGATGATTAGTGCTTGAATGGAATTATAATGGAATAGGCGGAAAAATAGGGAAACTGGGAAGGGGTCGGGTCCACTGAAACAAAAAGTATTAAAAATGAAGGGTATGACTACGATAAGGGAGAAAAGGGGAATATAATGGAATAGTTCCCAAATAAGTGTTCCGGAGGGACCACTATACTCATTTTTTTTTACCCCTGCAGAGTTATACTCTGGCCTGAAGAATACTGTAGTGATGAAATGCCCAAATTCTTAACAGGAAGAAATGTGTAGTAATTTCGCAACCAAAATGAAGAAGACATTGTAGCATAGTAATAGATCTTGTTGGTTCTATTTATGTTTCCTTCCTAAGGGATAGGGTATTCTAGGGTTCTACAGACAAGGGTTTTCCCTGTGGTATAGCTCTCTGATATACGTGCGGGGTCCAACAGTAGTACTCGGCCCAATATCTCAGGGAACCAACTAAGGAGGCTAGATCGTACCCTTATCCGTAGTACCTGGCTACCCAAGTACTAGAGAGTATGTTCTCGAGTGATGTTATCGGTGGCACTATAGCAGTCAGGTGGTCGATCGGTTTATCTATGGAGGGCTTCAAGAGATCTAGGCTGATCTGTATACAGGTGATGTCTGATGCGCTACCACTAGAAGGGGTACCAACAAGGGTTAAAATGGTGGCCAATAGATGTGCTCTTAAGTACCACTTGTATTTCTTGTGTGTATGAATTCCTAAATGTGGGTTTATGGGCATAACGACAGATCTATGTAGCTTAAAGACGTTGGAATACGTCTCTACCGTGAAAAAAAAAATTAACCCACAATTTTCTACCGAGGAAGGTGCTTTGGTACCACTTGTAATATTCCAGATATAAAATAGTATACAAAACATAAATAATCAACTACAAATGGCAGATAAACAATGATATAACCAGAACAACACCACAATAATACCAAAATAATACCAGAATAACACCAGAAAGAGCACTTTGATTACTGAGAGCAATGTTCACTTGCCTCTTCGAGGGGGAAACCTCCAAGAATGCAGAGCTCTATTACAATAATATCCAAGACAAAACTTCCCATACCCTCTATTCCTATTTATACTAAATCTATCTATCCAAAAGAACAATCTAGAGGAGGATCCTTCTAGAAGCGAAAGCTTCTATTATGTATTCTTACATTTGACTTATTCCTCCTTATTGCTAGGCTGTATTAATATTGACCTTTATTACATGGAAATATATTAGTCTACCCACTTGAAGGGTTAGGTAGGTTAGGTCCCTAACAACTTCCAAGAAACCACCCGATTAGCAATTCCAGATGACGAAGAGTCGACTCAACATCAATGAAAAATCGACTGAGAAAGCTGTGGAGTTAGTCGATATCGATTTCAACGATTTATTTACAACATCAGATCTACGTGATGCTAGTGGGTGGAGATTCAATATCACATGGTGATATGAAATCATTATCACTTAGTATTTTGTATTTGAAATGTAATATATACGGACTCATCAAAACGCATATGGAGTCCTTGGTATAAAAGAGTTACATGAAGGAAATAGTCGAGACATAGTCTTGTAATGTTTGTACTCAAGTTGGTCGAAGTATTATTAATCATATTGTAAGTTAGTCGAGTCTAAGTCAAGCTGACTCAACTCATATTTAAGTTAGTCTCTGAAGTGAAAAATAAAAAAAATGAAATATTTTCCAAGTGACTCAAGATTTAATGAAAAATCTAAGTCAAAACTGGAATTTAAATAAGGGGGTTGAATGTGCATCCTGTTTGAATGTAGGCACTCCCCTCTACCATTGTAATGAAATTCGATTTCTATCCGACGAGATCAGTGCTTCACCAACGTCAGTCGATAGCTAGTCGACACCACTTAGTTGATTTTGCAAAATTTCAGTATTGACAAAGCATCTTTTGAGTTATGTCATAAGTTGAGTAGTCAAGTCATGATAATGCAAAGTCTAAATTCATAGTCTATCCTCCTTCATGTAATGTAAAAAGGAAAGACTCCATACAATTTTTATTTTGAAGAGGAGTAGAGTAGCAGAGAAACACATGGCAACGATTGAAGACATTCGAGAAAGAGACATGAATGAACAGACACACACACGAGAGTTGAAAGGAAAATATGATGAAATAAGAACGATTGGTTGATTGAACCCCATGGTATAAAAGTTGCATAAAATTTATTGGGTTGTGATCGTAAAAGAAGAGAAGTGGTCGATGACACAAACCCTCATCGAACCCATATAAGAAATCCTCTAGGAGTGACAGCCTGACAAGAGCGCATGAGCAGTCTATGTATGAATTGAGCAAACGAATTGGAAATAGCAGCAGCTTCAGGGGCCTCAAAATAAATCATAGTTGATAGAGGTAAGCAGAGCATGGATATCGAGGAGATGGGACCTGTAATATATAGTCACTTAGATACAATGGAGATTATTCACAGTAAACCTTGTATACATGTATCACCCTATCCAACTGGCGGTTGTTGCAGTTGAGTTACCTATGTAGACCAGTATGCATGGGTGGTACAAAATGAGGATACTTTTGTAGAAATAGATACCTAGGACATTGGTGCATGCTTGCTCGGGGAAAACAAGGATTTGAGTGTGGGGGAGATGTTGAGGGGACCTTTCAGGCCCTAATTATCATCATACATATGTATTATTAGACATTAGATATTAGCCTAAGTTTAATGTAAACCAAGTAAATGCCATGTGTAATAAAGGATAAAGATTCTTAATTAAGGATTAGTTGGAGCGGGTATAACTTCCCCAACTATCCTTCCTATGTATAAATACTCATTAAGAAGGAATTGAAACTTGGTTGGATATCCTTCCCCACATTTATCTCCTTCTTTCTTGGGATTATGTGTGTGTCTTGATGTGCTTAACATGTCTCTCTTGAATGTCTGCCCTAATTCCCAAGACTACAACATAACCTAATATTCATCACCCCCATGTGTCACTTTTAGATTAATTCTTATTATTCTTTTTTTTTAAATCAATTAATTCAAATTTTTTGTTAAAACTAATTAAAGTTAAGATCCCCTCAAAAGTAGGTAAATTTGTAATTAAATTAACCCAAGGTTTAACCTAGGATGGTTTATATGGTTGATTTACGCCCCTGAGTAGTGATGATCTGTTGGAGAATAGGGCTTCCACACCCCTATGGCATGCCTCTCCAGACTTATTAAGACTTCACACCCTTACCTTATACCTAGGTCTTCATGCCCTAGTAGATTTAGGACTTCACATCCTAATCTATTCCATAGATCCAAGACTCCATGTCTTGATCTTTCAAATATTTAGGCCTCCATTCCGTAATATTTTTCTCATAGATATAATACTCCACGTCTTGGTCTTCCATGGATTTAGGACTCATTCCGTAAATTCCATGGATTCTCATCTATTCTTCTTGAAACTCCACGTTTCCCTCAAGGTACTGGTTGTGAGCTCATACCCATTCAATGATTTTGTTGGCAAGGTCTTGTTTCTCCATACATGGACACATTATAACTACATAGATTAAGATCGTCAATTTAAATTCATAATGAATTAACTTAATCACAGTTTACCCAAATGTGTACATGACTTCCACAGTCATTTCCGATCTGAGCATCCATGTCAACAAGTAACCAAGTTCCTTGCCATATCTTATTCCTTACAAGGTTGAGCACACATAATCATGACAATCATGTTTCATCATCTGGATCATAATTAACTATCTGTTCCAGACAACAATGATCAAGATCAAAATCAACTATCTATTCCACACAACAATGATCAGGATCATACTCAAACATATAATCATACATAAGAAGAGATGCAAACATATATACATATATATATATATATATA
>ML787625.1:87694-97782 GCA_009831015.1 Picea engelmannii
ACAAACCCTATGTTTACAAGTATAAGTTTGAGTAAAACGGTGAATGCCTTAAACCATTTTCTAATAATCATTTGGTTGGATGTAGCTTCAGTTATTCAAGATGGTTAGGACTCGGGGAAATCAAGTTTGGGGGGCATCATCGCGAGGACCACCAATGCTGATGCTACCACCACCATCACATGAATTAGCTCTCATATTACGCTCCTTAGAGAATATTAATGAGACATTAAAGGGATGCCAATCAAATGAGGTGGAAGTGGATCCCCTACCATCCAGAGAGGGTAACCCAGACCCTGAAGGGTCGAGGGACTCAAAGAGAAGACCTCCATTGGGGGACATCACTAGAGAACTTCAGAAAATCAAACTCTCTGAGTTTGCCAGGGGTTGTGCAAGTGAACATGCAAAGGCATGGTTGAAAGGAATGACGAGATGTTTTACCTTGAGAGACTATGCTTCCACATCAAAGGAAAAGATAACGATCTTTCAGTTGAGAGACAGTCCCTTAAACTGGTGGGGTAATTTGGAGAGGTAGTTGCACCTTACTCTAGATATTGTCTCTTGGGAAATTTTTGAGGAAAGGTTCCGGAGAAAATATTCGTTGACTTATTGTCGGCTTACTACGACGAACAACAGGTAGGAGCATTTCATGCTCTAATTCAAGGAAACAGAACTGTGGAAGAGTACGAAATCAGGTTCATGGAGTTAGTAAAGTACATCTCATACATGGATACCAATCAACAACAAACAAAATGTTTTGTGTATGGGTTAAATGCCAAGATAAGGGCCATGGTATGAATGTGGAAATCGTCGTCAGTGGCCAAAGTAATTGAAAGTGCTTGTTACATAGAAGAACATATGAGTTTAAATGGAGGAATGAGATCAACTATTCCACAACAACCTGGATTCGTGGGGAAGGCCCCTAGGACCTTCTCTAGGGGAGGAAGCTATAGGCCACCTCCTTATGGCAATAGAGTTGCACCTAGAGTAGTTGCAACATGTATTTCAATGGTAGTGAGTGAAACATCACACGCATATCACCAATGACGCAGAAAATTCCACGACCTTCTTGGGGAGTAGTTAGTAGGGGTAGGGGTTCCAAGGGAAGGAAATCATTCCAGAGACCTTCACATGGAAATGTGCAAGTTCCATATCGTGTTACTTGTTGGGGGTGCGAAGGAACCCATTACCAACATGACTGTCCATAGTCACAATCAGGATTTGTGCATAGAGAGAGAAAGGCCTCGATGGGAAGGGCAAGTAGTAGCCACCAGATTTATGCAACGGTTAATAACCGCTAGAAAGAACATCAATCCACTTTGGCAGAGTCACCAGGTACGCTAAACCATGTCAATGTTAAAATTCATTTGAATCTGGTGCTGCAGATAGTTTCATTTCACCTTGTACATTAGAAAAGTGTGGTTGGAAGCCTACGAACACGATGACTTTAAACAAGTCGATATGGCTTTGGGGGAAAAACAAGTGGTAGGACCTAGCATCGATAATTGTCTTCTAGACTTGGGAGTGTGTACTACTAGGTTGAAGGTGTACGTCATTGCTCTAGGGACTTATGATCTAATCATTGGGATGGACTGGTTAGAAGCCCATCGATGTATGGTAGATTGTTTCGTGAAGAGGGTGCTTTGTGTTGATGATGAAGGAAGGTCAGTAGAGATCCATGGTATACAGAGGAAGGTGTCTCTACACTTTATCTCAACAATGAAGGTTAAACATTGCATGAGGCAAGGTTATCAATTATATGTAGTGGAAGTAATCAATTAAGGTAAATGACCCTCTATGGATCAATATCCTTTTTTTTTCTTCAGAAACTAAGGATGTTTTTCTGAAATATTTTCTAGGGTTACCTCCTGAGAGGAAGCTTGATTTTACCAGCCAGATAAAACCTGGTGCAGAGCCGATTTCCAAGACACCGTATAGGATGAAGGATCCAAAACTTTGTGAGTTGCAGATGCAGTTGAAGGAACTAATTGACTTAGGGATGATAAGGCCCAATGTTTCACCTTGGGGTGCACCAATAATATTTGTCAAGAAGAAGGAAAAAGTAATATTTTAAAGTATTTGAACCAGATAAAATGTTACTTACAACCATGACCATGCCATTCCATATTTTTGGAAATGAGCACAAGATTAGAAGAGCCATGACCTCATCATCAAAGTCCACTTTGACAGAACTTAGTTGATTAGTAACTGTATTAAATTCATTTAAATGATCTACAACAGACCCACCTTTTGACATCTTCATATTAAATAATCTCTTCATTAGAAATACCTTATTGGACGCAGAGGTTTTTTCATACATTTTAGCCAATGCGTCCATCAACTCCTTCATTGTCTTTTCTTTTGAAATATTGAAAGCCATCGATGCTGTCAAGATCAGCCGTATCGTTCCTAGTGCCTTTCTGTCAAGAACCTCCGATTATTCTTCCTTCATGGTCGTCGAATTTTTTTCTATTCCGCCCAATGGTAGGAATACATCCTTCTGATATAAATAATATTCCATCTCCATCTTCCATAACTGGTAGTTATTATTATCCAACAAATGAAGGGATACAACCTACAACACATCTGTTGTAACTTCCTCTTCTTTCTCTCACAGTCTCCTCACTCAGAATACAATATTCGCCATGATACATAGCTGCAATACATTTCCCTCATAAAAGAGGGTTTCCTTATAGGGAAAACAAACCCTGACATAAATTCTACCATCAGATATGCGACCTTATAATGAACGGTCCATATTTACAATGAAATTACAATATACATTTACAAGGCAATTTTTCCTTCGGGGGCTTTGCCCCTGAACTCCTGTCGAGGGCTCGCTTTCCCCCCAATCCCGTAAGTGGGGTAACCCCCTACACTCCCTCGTGTGGAGGAGTGTACATTCTTATGGGGTTTAAATTATTCATGGGGTATAAACACGACTGAAAACAAAGACCTCTGAATCAAGAAGATAATTAGGCTCCACAACTAACAAAAAATATGTCCATAAAAGAAAAGACTTTGCTTCTCGCACACTCATCAAGAATCTAGTCAATGAAAGGAGTCAGAAAGTTATATTTAGGACAATCCTTGTTCAGGTCTCGAAAATCCATACATACGTGGATGGTTTGTTGTTTTTTATTCACGAGAACGGGGTCCGACACCCATTCAGTCAAGGGAACCAGGTAGATGAAACCAACATTAAGTAGATTCTCTACCTCTTCCTTAATATCAGGGGCCTTTCTAGGATTAACAATTCTAAGACATTTTCAAATAGGTCTAGCATCCAGATAGGTCTTAATCTCATGTTCGACAATGTTGGGGGTTGATCCATGACATCTTTTCATACGACCAAGAAAATACATCATGAAATTATTTGAAGATATCGATGTAGATCTTAATTTCTTCAGGCGAACAATCCACACCAATATACACGTTCTCAATTTTTCCAAGAATTCCAAAGATGTCGATCATGATGATAGGAGACATATTCTCCATGTTTCTTTCGGCATAAATACCATGCGTATCTAACAGAACAATAGCATGACCCACCATCTCACTCAAGGTAGATCTAAAGTCATCTTGTTCGATCCTAACAAGATCTGGGAAGAAATAGGAGCGATGATGCATATCGTCCCAAGGCCTATTAGGAACATACATGGCTTCTAATATGGATTCATCCGAGGGTAAAGTATCATCGAGGAAACCATGCGAACAAGAATATTGGACGATCCATATGGGCCCTAGAACAGGATCCACCTCGTCCTTCCACGAGGAGAAAGGATTTGGGTCAACAGTAGCATCAAGAATAGACCGATACACAAATTCTTCCACTTACAGTGGAATTTCCATCCCAATGTGCGACTGACCCTCATACGAGATAGTCGGGGAAGGTAGAGTCCAAGGGTCGTTTAAATACAAAGTATGAAAAGGAAAGGACTTCATCGACGATGAAGACTCACTAGAAATGGCATGAATATGGTGAATTGGTGCCACAAAATCAAAGCTACCCATGAGAGAGGAATACATTCCGACACCAACATCCTTAGTTTCTTGCTGAGAATTGTTGATCACAGGGACTGAAGGTCCAATTGATGTATTAGGACTAGCATGCGCAAATGACAATTGATCATTCGTCACTATTTTCCTTTCGTGTAGAAAACATAAAGCGTGTAAAATGGACGACATGACTACTGTCATGGCATAAGTCCAATTATGACTTAGTAGTAAATTATAGTCAAGGGGAACATCAACCACCTCGACTTCAACATCCACTGTCTTTCCACCTAATTGGACCGAAAAAGTGGGAAGAATTTTGTGGGGTCAAAACGAATGCCCATCAAATTCTATCAACATAGTCACATATTGGGGCAGAGTCAGAGAACTAATGGATTTCCAACAAATTAGGGGCATCACGCATGTCGTAACACCTTCATCAATTACAGTGCATTTGATGGTAATTTTCATGTAATCCACATGGATTTGAAAGTCCACATGGTAAGGTTTATTAGCACAACGAGCGACTGCGATCAAAGACTCGAGGCTTCCTCGATTTTGGGGCATAGGTGGGTAAGGCGACCATATTAACATAGTTTACAAGGAAACTTCACCTTTCGTTTTTCTTTCTTACCCTTACTATCATTATTATTCGATCTATCATTGTTAGTGTCATCCTTGGCTTTATTATTATTTTTCCCACCCTTACGATTATTACCTCGTCCTTTCCTTTTATTTCATCCTGGTTGTTGGTTACCATTTGGGTTGGTCGACGACTGTACATAATTCAAATCCACCAACCGAGTGGGAGTGGAGGATGAAGCCGAAGCTTTTCCTACTACAAGTTGGCTTAGAGACAAATCTTTCAATTGGTTCATCACTAAATCTATAGACTTATGATTTGCAAAGCCTATGATGCCATCAACATGAGGCCCAGGCTTTTGTCTAGGGTCATAGTTCGACCGTGACACATCATGAAGAATTTCATACAACATCCCATATTGAGCATATATGAGGTCCAATTGTCGGGCTTTGAAAATTGTTTCTTCCTCATATGTTACTCCAGATGTAGAGACATCCTTCGAAATATAAGACAATAAGGAATTAAGGAACCACTCCAACATAAAATTTGGAGGAATGTAGGCTTTTATCAACCTCTTCCATCTATTCCACTCTTGGATATGGTCCTAGATATGTGTGGATTTATCTTGGTTTAGGGCCAACAAAAGTTCTATGTCGACATCGTAATGAACCGACAATTGTAAGTGGTTGAGAAAGAGAAAAACCATATGATTGAAGTTTTCGTATGTTCCCGCTAGTAGCCTAATGTATGTTGAAATTACTAAGGCAACTGAGAGGAGGGGGAAGGGGTGAATCAGTTGTTACTGTGCTTAAAAAATATTAAGTCTATTAAGCCATTTTTAATCTTTCACCAAGTGACCATCAATATTATACATAATATGAACAACATAAATAATGAGAATCAATCACACATAAGATATACATAGAGACAGATTTTCACGAGGAAACCCATAAAGGGAGAAAACCTCTTCTTCTTCGAAATGATAGGCAGTATTTTAAGTTCTGTACATCATCTATGTTTGAACACCAACTCAAAGTGAGGCTACTACCTCTGTTTTACAAGCTCCAACTTGTTGAGAGTAACAACTCTCTGGTTTCTCTAGCACCCACTAGAAGGAAGCACCAAATCCCTGAGTGTTCCAGCACCGACTGGATGGAAGCACCTACTTCCACTTATACAAGCACCAACTTGTTTGAGAGCACCAACTCTCTGGTTTCTCTAGAACCCACTAGAAGGAAGCACTAATTCCCTAAATATTCCAGCACCAATTGGATTTATACAAGCACCGACTTGTATACATAAAACTATATGTTTTCTCGAGCACCACCCTGCCACCTTGTTTTCTAGACACAACTAGATGGAAGATACAACTCCCAATATTCAAGCACCAACTTGAATATCAGAGGACCACAATACTCCCTAGCACCACCCTACCTCTCTGATTATAAATAAATGATTGAATAACCAAAAAAATAGATAAATCGATTCTTACCACTTCTTCTCTGTTCTGTAAATCTGGTCCACTTCTAACTGTTCTGCAATTTTTCTCTTCCTCTGTCTGTTCTGCAATTCTACTCTGCTTCAAGTTGTTCTGCAATTCTTCTCTTGCTTCTGTCTATTCCTCATATGTTACTCATCTTTGAGTTTTATCTCACACTGCGCATACTGTAATTTTCCCTTTCTTACAGTTCAACTCATTTTTCATTCAGAACGACCAACCACACACAGTCACTGCGTGTTTCTTTTTATATTCTACAACCCCTTCGGTTACCCCTCAAATCCCTAGAACAACGCTTCAACAACTGAAACGCAAACCGTCCAAGAACCATGATTCTATTATGCTAACTTAATCGTAACTGAACAATTAATCGTGAAGAGCAACAATAGCCCTTTGATCATATTTCCAAGTATCCAACACCGTTGGATTACAAGCACAGGGTCTCGCGTTGATTTCGCCATTTCACATTTTGACATTTCGACATTTCGTCATTCCTGTGGTGAAGAGTCTTGACTCTTCATGTTACGATCACCAAAAAGGAGCTTAGCTTGGTGTTAGCTCCTCCCTCTCAGATGACCACTGGCGGTGACCAAAACCTACACCAAAAGGTGTTTTCGCATTTCGACATTCCTGTGAAGAAGTGTCTCGACACTCCAAGTCGCAATCCCCGAAATGGAGCCAGATCAACGGTACACAAAACTTCATAATCTGATCCCTTCTTTTCTTAATCGAACGAATGGCAGGATTTCGACGTTTTGCCTTTGAAGTTTTCGAGACTCACAATAGTCCTTTTCGGCATTTCAGAGTTCGAGACTTCGTGATGGTGGAGTTTCTGCTTGCTATGTAAAACCCCGAAATAGAAAGTTTCGATGTGACACAAACCTGCTGATGTCACACGTGGATTGACACGTGCCGAATAGCTACCATGTGTCACTCTGATTCGTGACTTACATGTGCCTGAAATGTTGAATCAACTTGACACTTGTCATTTCCTGATTGTGCCACGTGTCCTTAGATGACGTGGTTTGCTGACATGGTTTGTTGATGTGTTTGTTTCGGGATTTCAAGGTTCGCTACTTCAAAGGTTAAAGCTCCTTTGATCTTTGATTTCTCGGTCTGCGAAACTCCGAAATGGAGTCTTTGTTGATGTGTCTGTTTCAGGATTTTGGGGTTCTCTACTTCAAAGGTTAAAGTTCCTTTGATCTTTCATTTCCCAATCTGCAAAACTCCGAAATGGATTCTTTGACATGCTCTGATCTTTCGCATTTTGGGATTTCATCATTCTTGTCGTGAGTGTCCTTGACACCTCCAACTCCTGGTATGCGAAACTCCGAAATGGAGATTAAGTTGTGGTTTCACATTTCACGATTTCATCATTCTTGTCATGAGTTTCCTTGACACCTCCAACTCCCGGTATCTGAAACTCCAAAATGGAGATTAAGTCGTGGTTTCACATTTCACGATTTTCTACCATGAGTTGCTTCCTTGACTCCTGGAGTTTACGCTTCTGATCTTGCCATGTGATCATCATTGCGCCGATGGTCTTACCACTTTCTCTTGTTTGTCATTGTCGGGCTGAGCTTTCCATCAATGACAAACAAATACTCTGCCTTATATCTGCCCGCAATAAATATTCCAACAATCTCCCCCTTTGGCATTGATGGCAACCTTGAAGACACTACTCATAGCATCCTTACCATTACACTTTTTCCCCCTTTGACATCAGTGTCAAAGAAGTAACATGCTCCCCCTAAGCTGTTGCAGTACATACTCCCCCTGTCAACTATGAGAAACTTAGAAATACAACAGATATTCAATAAGTACTCCCCCTGATCAGGTGAACAGATTAGACGAAAGAAGTTATAACCCCCAACTTTTGACAAAGATATCTAAAAGGGGTCGCTGCTAACGGTTTAGTAAAGATATCAACTATCTATTCTGTGGAAGGAATATAATTCAATTGAACAATTCTGTTTGTAACTTGTTCTCTGAGAAAATGGTATTTTATTGGTATGTGCTTAGATTTTGAATGAAGTACAATATTCTTAGAGAGACTGATAGCACTGGTGTTATCACAGTGAAGTGGAATGGGATCAGTGTAAGATACCTTCAAATCTGCAATAGTTTGTATCATCCATAAAATTTGTGTGCAGCAAGTAGCAACAACAATGTATTCTTCCTTTGTAGTTGATAATGAAATGGATCCTTTCTTTTTACTAAGCCATGCTACTAATGAGTCACCCAGGAAGAATGCTCCTCCACTAGTGCTTTTTCTCTCATCAACACAGTTTGCCCAATCAACATCTGAATAAGCAGTTAACTGAAAGTTCTAATTTCCGGGATACCACAGATCGTAATTCATTGTGCCCTTCAAGTACTTGAATATCCTTGTTACCGCTACTAGATGACTTTGTTTAGGAGTAGACTGATAGCGACCTACCATTCCAACAACTTGCATTATATCAGGACGGGATGATGTGATGTACAAAAGACTGCCTATCATTGATCGGTATGTCCTTTGATCAACATCAGGTGAAATATCATGTTTACTGAGCTTGCAACCAACCACCATAGGTGTACTAACAAGAGAGGAATCCTCCATCTGAAATTTCTTCAACATCTCTTTCAAATATTTTTCTTGAGAGAGAAATATTCCTACGGAACTCTGATTTACCTGTAAACCAAGAAAGTATGACAGTTATCCTATCATGGAAATCTCAAATTCTGTTTGCATAGAGTTAGCAAACCACTGGAAATATGATTCATTAGTATAGCATCTACATAAACCAAAACAACTAGTAAATTATCACCTTCAGACTTAATGTAGAGATTGCTGTCAACGGTACCTTTCTTGAACCCTTTGTCTTGTAAAAAATTGTCTAGTCTATAATACCAAGCTCGTGGTGCTGGATTCAGTCCATATAATGCCTTCTTAAGCTTGCAAACATAATTAGGATTATCTGTCAATGAGAATCCTTCAGGTTGCTCCATATATACTTCTTCCTCTAGATCTCCATTAAGAAATGTTGACTTAACATCCATCTGATAAACTTTAAAGTTCTTATGACATGAATAAGCAAGAAACATTCTGATGGCTTCCAATCTTGCCACTAGTGCAAAAGTTTCATCAAAGTCCCGACCTTCAACTTGTGCATACCCTTTACAGACCAATCTGGCTTTATTTCTAACAACTTGTCCTTTTTCATTCATTTTATTCTTGAACACCCATTTGGAACCTGTTACATTCTTATCTTCAGGTCTAGGGACAAGCGCCCAAGTATTGTTCTTCTCAATCTGATCAAGCTCTTCATTCATAGCTCTAATCCAATCATCATGTTGGTTGGCTTCATCAAATTTTTTAGGTTCAGTCATAGATAAAAAAGCAACATGAGATTGTTCTGAGTCTTTAATCAATTTCCTTCTTGTCTAAACTGCTTTATTTATATCTCCAATTATATGATTTTCAGGATGATTCTTTCTAACAGTTCTGAGAGGTGATTTTGTTTCTTTCTGCTGATTTATGTCAACGTGCGTATTTGTATCTAAGACATAGTCTTATCCCTCTGATTCTCAGACCTGTTCATATTCATATTCAACTGTGTCCTCTGTAGCAGACTCAATATTTCTCACCTCTCTTACTAGGACTCCTTCATCAAAATTTTCTTGTCATAACTGGATGACTCCCCCTGTCACTATTCTCTCTCTACTTCTCATTATTCTCCTCCTTTGTTTCTAAAAGGTTAGCTTTCCCCGACAAGGTCTTTCCTCTTTTTATCTCTACATAATGTCATGTATATAATTTTGTACATCAGAATGTTTCTGCTGCGAATGTCATTGTCCTTCTTGAACACTGCGCAATTGTAGCTTGTATTTCTTAAATAACCCTTGGATCTCCCCATTGATTCTCATCGATCTTTATTACTGCAATTTCATTTTTCTTCCATGATCCCTACAATCCAAGGCTTTTATGACCATATTCAATCACAAGAAAAAACCGCTACAACCACTCTCATA
>ML787625.1:97832-109193 GCA_009831015.1 Picea engelmannii
GATTCTCATCGATCTTTATTACTGCAATTTCATTTTTCTTCCATGATCCCTACAATCCAAGGCTTTTATGACCATATTCAATCACAAGAAAAAACCGCTACAACCACTCTCATACCTGCTTTTCTTTCTCACAAATGAAGGACATGTATCAAGTTTCTTAGGAGTACTGATTTTTTCCTTGTTGTATCCAACACCAGATTTGTCAGTTGGTGATCTCTGACTATCCAAGAGCTTATCCAGGGTCATGGAGTTGTTCAATAACTTGCTTTGGGTGTTTGATTTCTCATCCTTCAAAACTTTTTCTTGCATCTTATGACATGATTCTACTTCTACTTCTTCCATGGGATAAATTTTAACTAAACATTATTTTATTGTATCTGAATCTTCTTCTTTATTTGCAGGGGAGGATTCGACATCAACATTATTGTTTGTCCTTATGCTTTTAGCCACCACTTGTCCTGAGTTTACAGACTTTATCTTACAGTCTTTGGAAAGGACCACCTCTTTACATCCTCTGTCACACATTTGACTTACATTGAGAAAATTATGTTTCATCCCATCTATAGGAAGATCATATTGAGAATCTCCTTTTCCATTACTTAAACTCAACATCCCTTTATCCTTGTTTTTACCTGATTCATCATTTTCAAGGATCACATTTCCTATTTTGATTTTTCTTATAAGAAGAAGCCTATCCTTTTCTCCAGTCATCTGATTGGAACATCTACTATCTATATTCCAAGAGTTCTTTTGTCTTTGAGACGACAACACTAATCCACACTTATCACTTTATTTCTTCTTCCAAACCTTGACATTTTCAGAAGAGGAATTCAAATCTGATTCATATTTCTTTAAGCGACAATCAACAACTTTATGTCCATAGTTATGACATATGTAACATTATGGTTCGTTGTTTAAAGAGTCATAACGATTGTTATTCTTAACCTGTGTCCTTTTCCCAACCATCAAGTGATTTTCAACCCGTGGAGGTTTTTTACTTGGGTGTCTCATTCGTTGTTGTGGCAGATATTTATACCTTGAATGTCTTGCTTTCTCATATCTAAATTTTAAAGAACGGTTTACAACTTTGTGACCAAATTTAGAACAGAAAAACCAATATCCATAGAAAAATCCTTGGTACCTGGAAAATGGTTGTCTTCTTTGAGCAAGTCGATTTCTTCCATGTTGATGATTTCCTTGAGCAGGGAGTGCATTATTTCTTTGTTCTACAGATTCAGTCCTGGCACCTTTTTCTTTACTCCTCCTGGGCGACTGATTTTCTTCCTTTGTTTCTGCAGGTTTGTTGTTGTCATTGGTTGTAGATTTGACAAACTTGATGGATTCTTTGTTTCTTGGCTTACCACTACTTGATCCCTCTTCATAACCCATCCCAGTTTCCAGCTTTGGATTCCTTTGTTGATTCAGAATGGTGGCTAATCCTTCCGAGGCTTTGATACTTGACATATTCTGATGATACAAGACTTGAAATTTCTCCAACTCTTTCCTAGTTTTCACCACTTCTTCTTCTAAGGATTCACACCTTGCTTTCTTCTTTGATAATTTTTTTTTCATAATGTCCTCGATTTTATTTGTCTCTTCTAATTCCACTTTTAGAAGGGCAAAGTATTCATCAGGCTGTTTACTGTCTTTATCGAACTGTATCAACAACTGTTTTTTTAATGTCCTCGATTTTCTAACTTATCATCCTTGAAAGCTAGCACAACAGGCTTTATGTATCCATTCTCTACTACATCCCAAACATCAGCACCTAAGGCCATTAGGTATGTTCTCATTCTAACCTTCCAAAAGGAAAAATTTGTTCCATCAAACAAAGGAGGCTTACTGGTTGAAGTCCCTTCATGACTTGTCATGTTTAAGCTTACAGATCTACCTTTAAATAAAAGGAACCCGCTCTGATACCAATTGTTGAAATTACTAAGGAAACTGAGAGGGGGGGGTGGTGAATCAGTTGTTACTGTGCTTAAACAATATTAAGTCTATTAATCCATTTTTAATCTTTCATCAAGTGACCATCAATATTATACATAATATGAACAACATAAATAATGAGCATCAATCACACATAAGATATACACAGAGATAGATTTTCACGCGGAAACCCATAAAGGGAGAAAACCTCTTCTTCTTCGAAATGATAGACAATATTTTAAGTTCTGTACATCATATATGTTTGAGCACCAACTCAAAGTGAGGCTACTACCTCTATTTTACAAGCTCCAAATTGTTGAGAGTACCAACTCTCTGGTTTCTCTAGCACCCACTAGAAGGAAGCACCAACTCCCTGAGTGTTCCAACACCAACTGGATGGAAGCACCTACTTCCACTTATACAAGTACCAACTTGTTTGAGAGGACCAACTCTCTAGTTTCTATAGCACCCACTAGAAGGAAGCACCAACTCCCTAAATATTCCAGCACCAACTGGATTTATACAAGCACCAACTTGTATACAAAAAACTCTGTGTTTTCTCGAGCACCACCCTGCCACTTTGTTTTCTAGCCATAACTAGATGGAAGCTACAACTTCCAACATTCAAGCCCCAAATCGAAGATCAGAGGACCACAGTCCTCCATAGCACCACCCTACCTCCCTGATTATAAATAAATGATTGAATAAACAACAACACAGATAAATCGATTCTTACCACTTCTTCTCTGTTCTGTAAATCTGTTCTGCTTCTAACTGTTCTGCAATTCTTCTCTTCCTCTGTCTGTTCTGCAATTCTACTCTGCTTCAAGCTGTTCTGCAATTCTTCTCTTGCTTCTATCTATTCCTCATATGTTACTCATCTCTGAGTTTTATCTCACACTACGCATATTATCGGTCTCACACTGCGCATACTGTAATTTTCCCTTTCTTACAGTTCAACTCATTTTTCATTCAGAATGACCAACCACACACAGTCAATACGTGTTTATTTTTATATTCTACAACCCCTTCAGTTACCCCTCAAGTCCCTAGAACAACGCTTCAGCAAATGAAACGCCAACAGTCCAAGAACCATGATTTGGTTATGTTAACTGAATCATAACTGAACAATTAATCGTGAAGAGAAACAATAGCCCTTCGATCAGATTTCCAAGTATCCAACACCGTTGGATTACAAGCACAAGGTCTCGCGTCGATTTCTCCATTTCACATTTCGACATTTCGACATTCTTGTGGTGAAGAGTCTCGAATCTTCATGTTACAATCGTCGAAAAGGAGCTTAGCTTGGTGCTAGCTCCTCCCTCTCACATGACCACTGACGGTGACCACAGCCTACACCAAAAGGTTTTTTCGCATTTTGACATTCCTATGAAGAAGTGTCTCGACACTCCAAGTCGCAATCCCGGAAATGGAGCCAGATCAATGGTCCACAAAACTTCATAATCTGATCCCTTCTTTTCTTAATCGAACGGCTAACGAGATTTCAAAGTTTTTCCTTTCGAGTTTTCAAGACTTACAATAGTCCCTTTCGACATTTTGGAGTTCGAGACTTTGTGATGGTGGATTTTCTGCTTGCTATGTAAAACTATGAAATAGAAAGTTCTGATGTGACATAAACCTGCTGACGTCACACGTGGATTGACACGTGCCTAAAATGTTGAATTAGCTTGACACTTGTCATTGCCTGATTGTGCCATGTGGTTTGTTGATGTGTCTGTTTCAGGATTTCAAGGTTCGCTACTTCAAAGGTTAAAGTTCGTTTGATCTTTGATTTCCCGGTCTGCGAAACTCCGAAATGGAGTCTTTGTTGATGTGTCTGTTTTGGGATTTCAGGGTTCGCTACTTCAAAGGTTAAATTTTCTTTTATATTTGATTTCACATTCTGCAAAACTCCAAAATGGAGTCTTTGATATGCTTCGATCTTTCTCATTTCAGGATTTCATCATTATTGTCGTGAGTGTCCTTGACACCTCCAACTCCCGGTATCTGAAACTCTGAAATGGAGATTAAGTCATGGTTTCGCATTTCTTGATTTCATCATTCTTGTCGTGAGTGTCCTTGATACCTCCAACTCCCAGTATCCGAAACTCCGAAATGGAGATTAAGTCGTGGTTTCGCATTTCACAATTTTCTTCTGTGAGTTGCTTCCTTGACTCCTGGAGTTTACGCTTCTGATCTTGCCATGCGATCATCATTACGCTGCTGGTCTTGCCACTTTATCTTGTTCTTCATCGTCCGACTGAGATTTCCATCAATGACAAACAAATACTCTGCCTTCTGTCTTCCCGTAATAGATATGCCAACAATGTACCATTTCACGGTGACCTCCGTGAGGGTGCATTGAAATAGCCTCAAATGAATAGAATCGTCATTCAAAGTGTTAGATGAGTACCAAAGATGAAAAGTAGTGACATGATCACCCAGATATTCGCCATTATTGCCTTTGAATTTTGGAATGTCTGAAGGAATCTTGTTGGGGATGGGGGCCATAATGTATCATGACGCATGGGGTCATTCATTAATTTTGACAAATATGGAAGATTAAGCATAGCTAGAAAATGGAGTTGGGGTTGCGGCGTCTAATCCCATGCTCCCAAGAAAGATTGGTGTTGAGGGATTGCAGGCCATCCAAGGTTTTGGTATATGTCATGGCCCTTTCCTATAAGATAATATCCTCCTCCAAACTGATTCATAAAAGGTTGTATGGGAACCATACCTGTAGAAGCGGTTTAATGAGGGTTATATATGTTTCCCCTGATCGAAGGGGCTCTGGCTTGGGGATTTCCCATAGTGTGAAATTGACTCCCTCCTGATGGAACTCCGGAGGACAGAGAGGGATTCGCCATAATAAATGTGTTTTTTATAATCAACATGGAGGAAGAGGGGATAAAGGACAAAATATAGGAAGTGACTTGCCTGCCCGATTGAGCAGTCCATCCAGGACCATTGATTCTAAGATTAGGCCCAAAATAAAGAGGAGGACAACCTCCAACTATAGGATTCATTTGGTAAATATGGCCTCCACCAAATGAGAGAGGATCATACAAAGGAGCCATGCCCCTAGGTCAAAAACTAGGATTCACATTATCCACTAGAATGGAGGATGAGAGTTGCGACGTCATATTGGGCATACCAAAAGAAAATGGATTAGAGACCGAAGGTATTGACTGAAAATTGTAACCTGGTTTACCAAAAGGAGATCTGAAAGGGTTAGTTCCTATGGGTCGAGTAGAACCAACAAGTTGGGTAGCACTAGAGGTGGGGATACTGGCACCCCAACCATCGAGGTTGAAGGAGTCGAAGGGATCCCACTAATCACATAAGGTATAGGAGTCGATGGACTCCTTGTGATGTTCGGGTTTTAATCAATACTCATAACTAGATGATCACAATTCTGGGAGGTGGAGATATATGTACCATGTTTATTAAATTTACGTATTTTATAAGGAAACTTCGGTAAATACTCAGGATGCAGTGGAAATTTCAACAAACAACGAGACCTGTGAGGAGGTTGTTCTTGTTCCATGATGACTCAAGAATCGAGATATAAAACCTAATCCTAGGGCCAACTAATAATAAGAGAGAACACTAAAATAAATAAAAAATGTCAATGCACACAAACATGATATAGTGATTGAAAAGGGGCCTCCCTCACAAGAGTAGGTATGTCTCACCCAAGAGGGGCTTGAGACTCCCTTCAAAATATTAGAGGTATCGGAATCAGTTATAAGGGTCCTCATGGGCTTAACAACGTAGTCGACCAGATTCCCCCGGAGAGGTAATCCTCCATAAAGGTCGTGTGTTTTCCAACCCTTATCTGACTAAGGATACCTACAGAATAAGTAACCTATTTGGCTACCTATGTCAAGCAACTAGAGTCACCACAATATAACCAATGCATAGGTGAATAGTCGTAAGTCCAGTCCACTATATGGGTAAGGTAAAAAAGATTGAAATATTGAAAGCACAGCCTCTCATAGAGGTAAAGGTACTAGAAATACCTCCATATACGAATAGAACCCCATAAATATATTTGACGCTAAGAAGGTATTAGAGGGTTATCTTCGTGACCAACTTCACGTGACCTCGTGCTTAACATTGGTGTGAGCGGAGCTTCCTGATGTCACTAATTACACAATGGGTTTCACCACTCCTTGTTCTGACACATATGTTTAGTTTAATATCCTTGGAGAAGTTTACTCACAAAATCCTATCCCAAGGCCCTATGTCCTATACTTGTTTGTGCACCTTGAAAAATAAAATCGTTTCTAATCAATTTTAATTAATCAATGTTAATTTTAATGGCCTTTGTTTACTCAAGAGGTGTGGTCGTGAAAATAATGATATTATGACTCAACATATAAAAAGAAGAAAATATAAAAAACGCTGCTAAGCACTAGTCTTGAATTTCAAAGAGATAGTATGCTTCTAAATGCATTTTTTCCAATGCAATCTCTACAATTTCAATGAAATTCAATCTCTCCACATGTGTCAAAATCAATGCAAAGTAATCAAAAGTGAAAATGCCATAATCCCAAAATAGGATTTTTTTTTTGTATTTTCGATATAAAGAAAAGAAAATGGAAGGACTAAATAGAAACTTCACAAGTAGACCCTACTGTAAGAAAAAATAGACAAGCCAAGAAGGAAATCAAGAAGCAAACAATCAGACCAATGTGCAACGACAACTAATGAAAAATATGATAAGAAATAATACCGCCCAAAAGTTCAACAATAAGAAGGCTTCCTATCACTCTGCAAGCACACAAAAGTTAGGACAGATACCCAAGAAGACTCAACAACCAACCAAACTCGCCCAACAAACACCAAACTCAGCCAACAAGAATAAAGAGTTGATGTACACAACTTTTTGAGAAAAACTCACATATATACGCACCCTACATGAAGAAATCTTGCGTATGTACGTGCCTGTCGAGGTAAAAATCGCGTATACCCAACAAAACACTGTCAGGGAAAGGGTTAAGCCAAGAAACTTAGATCCAAAGTAAAAAATAGGTTTTCAAGAAACAAGCGACAAGGAAGCTCAGGCTAATAGAGAGAAAATCAAGGAGAAAAACACTCCAAACCCCAAAAAAGAATATCAATCCCCACTATGGTTGCCAATTCTGTTACGAGATAAATCTCTCTATGACATGGGGTAAACCACAATAGACAAAATGACATGCAAAAATAAACTCTAATCCCAAATATTCTATATAAATGAAATGCTAACAAGACAAGGCCAAGAGCCTACCTCGTCCGGACGTTTGATGAATACCATCATTGAGCACACAACTCAAATATTTATACCTACAACTTTTACTCAACAACCAAGATAAAAAATAATATAGTATAATATATAATGTGAGCATATATATTAGCATAATCCATTAACATACATGACAAATACACCCATGGAGTAATAATTCAAATATTCTCAAGATATCAATTGGACGAGAAAAGAGTATTTCTATTAAAATAATCAACAAAAGTATATATGTGACAAACTTCTATAATGACACATATCAGAATCGGGAAACTAAGTCCCTCCAGCTGGGCCTCCACCACTTCAATCCTCCACCAAAGTTAAGCTCATATAAAGGAGTCAATGAGGTTCTCCGTCACAAATAAGGAAGAGCTTGGGGGCTGAACAAGGAGTTCAGACTTTCAAGGACAAAGGGATGCAGACTCAATATGACTCAATTTATAGCCTTCAAATGGAACTGAAGGGATGAGTCAGAGCATTTCGAGTATATGGAAGGTCAAGGATCATGGATCTCGTGACATGGCATATAAACCTGACATTATTTTTAATTTTGAGCACCAAACATGTTATACACAGTCTGTAGTGGAGTGACCTGTGTATAATATTGTTGTATAATTGATAGGGCAAGTATATGTGGAAAAATATGTTTTTTTGGCTCTGGAAGGTAAAAAAGGGGACTTCAAGTCTGCACATGGAAATGGAAACATTATCCAAGCAAGTTGCATGGGGTGAGGCAAAATTTTTTGTAACAGACATGAGAACCCTGGGATAATCCATGATCAACATAAAAGATGTTGTGTTGTGGTAACATAGGTCGGAGGGAATCCTCAACATAGCAAGTCATAGGGATGCCTCGACTGTAAGACTCGGTAAAATCTTAGAATATCTTATTGTGCGAGAAATCCTTGGAAAGGAAAGATGGATCACCTAAGGGAATCTATAACAAAGAAGGGGATACCTGAGTTTGGGCATGGAGGGAGAGTGACTGTAGGGAAGGGGAGACTTCGATAATTCTTATAAATTATTAGTTGGGATCATGCACACAATGGGTATGTCAAGGAAAAAAATGGGCCAAGTTAGTAAGACAACCAACTGGATGAAGATCCATGAAATTGCACAGACAAGTATCGTGATGATATAAATATTCCCTCTTGAGTTTTAAACAAAAGTATTTTTTTTTCATGAAATTGTGATTTATATGCTTGTTGTTTGAAAATCATTGTAGGCATATGAAAAATGCCAAGAGTTTGGGAAAGGACTAGGTGGATAAAATTGAAATGTCTCTAAATCAGTTGAAGCATGAGGCATGACTGGTATTGTGGAGATGCAAAGAACACCGAGGACGATGTTCCTTTAAGAGGGAGGGGATTGTAATACCCTTGTTTCCTCCAGCTTGTAAATATAACTATATTTTTCTAAAAGGGTAGTGTAAATATTTATGCTACTAATGTAAAAAGGAAAATGTTAGACAACTACTGAGGGGGGATTTCCTACACAGGTTATGATTCCATGAGAGGGAAAAAAATGAGGAAATTTCCCTTGCCAATTCAAAATTCAATAAAAATCCATATTGCCCATTTTTCTATAATTGTAGTTAAAGGAGGAAGTGGGTAGTTGAACTATCATCTTCGCAGATTTATCAAAAGGAATGGGTGTTGTACCATAACTTCCTTGTCTCAGAAGCATGGGAAGAAAAGTACCCATCTAGAGGATTCTAGGATGACTCACGAGTTGGGGGATTTGACTCACGAAATCTTACTGAAGAAGGCATGAAATGAAGGGAAAATAACAAGCAGAGAAGATGAGAGATAGTTAGTTTATTCTGGGAGCCATTTTATTAATAGAGAGGATGTAGAGGAATGGTCCGGTGACCATTTTTAAAGAGCGAGAGCATGTGCAACTCTCTGGTTCTGAAGAGAACTGAGAAAAACAATTTCTCTAGGTGTAGGAACTGTGGGGAAATGTTTTCTAATCAAGCTGAGAAATGGAGTTGTAGAGATTTTGAGTGATTGAGAAATAAATCACAACAAGTTCCCTTTCTTGGTGGATAGAAAACAAGACTGCCAGTTTCCTGTGGGAAAAAGGAGAGTAACCATTGTCCCTTGTTGTTGCTGAGAAAAATAAGAACCTCTCTCTCATGGAATCATGACTTAGCTAGGGGGGTGTCCAGTTGAGGAATAGACCAAGAGAAACTATGCCTATGGTTGGGTGGAAAAGGGAATACCCTTCAACAATTTCCAACTAATTCCAAGCTTTAGATAAGTGCTTTTCCAAGTTTTGTATTTGCTCGACTATTTTATTTTATAATATGGATTTCAAGTGCTAGATGTTTGCAGAAATTATTCTCCTATTGAAATGTTGAAATTTGTGATTTTGATTGCCTAGATGGCTGGGAAAAATCTAAAGTAAAGTTTTGGAAATCATATCATGTCATTGGTTTCCTGCCTGCTCCAATCTAGAAAAGGAAAGTCGTTAGTAATGGGATCTAAACCAAATTGGAGAACAATATTGGCTGATAATATGTATTAGTCTATATAAACTAATTCTCAAGTGGTAGTAAAGTCAAGCCACTGTAATCATCCCAAATCAGCTTGGTAATTACGAAAGTGCAACCTTCTGTTAGGAATTAGAAGGCTAGGCATATGACTTTGTCCTCTCTGTTGGTCTGGAAATCATACCAAACTTAGTACTTGAAGAAAAATAAACCCCTTGTTTGACAATAAGAGAAGAATCCACACATTAGAGAAGAGGCAAAGTATTTTTGCAAACAAACATTAGGAAAGGAATGAAAAATGCATTTTAAGTTTCTAAATGTGGAGAGAAATGAAAATTTGGAATTTAAAATATTGTGAGTAATCAAATTCCCTTTGAATTTTGTAAGAAACAAATTTTAGTTGGAATTTCACAATAAATTTGTATTCCAAAGGGAAATATTTAGGAATATTGACTAATTCCTTGAAAATAGGAAATAAATGCAGGTAAATAGGGGATTAGTAATCCTTGGTAAAAACCCTTGTTTTACCATGCAAAAGTCCACTCGAAAAATATTAATATGGAAAAATAATTTAAACAAATAAATGTTTCCTGAAATATAAGTGTATATATGTAAATGAATTTATGTATTTATATGTTTTTCTGGGCAAAGTTGAGCAAATGGCGAGTTCTGGTAAAATATAGTAAAATACCAAAGTTACCATTTAGATATTCTACTAATTGAATAATAAGGTTTCAAAATGTTATATTTGCACACTATAAATTTCTTAACCTGGTGTGCGAGTAATGGAGAATGGAAGTTTCTTCCTTTTGTGTAAAACTTTTTAACTGCACTGAAATTTCCAAGTTATGAAAATCATACTTTAATCAGACGGATCGACGTTCTTGGAGAAACTTCATTAATGGAGTTTATAAATTATCCTATTTTTCTCAACACAGAAGTATGTATAAAATGCATAATTCTTTAATTATTAAAGGCTTGGAGAATATATGTATTTTCCCGTATCCTTTCAACGTGAAAATATTTATATAATATTAAATATTAAACTAAGCTCGTTGGTGATTGGTCTTCAGAATCCCACCTTCGGAGTGGAAGGGAGACTGCATGAGAATTAAGTCTTAAGCCATTAGAGCGATGGCATGGACATTATGAAGTTTAAGTGCATTTTAAATATTACCCCTTCCCTTTCCTGATCGGTTGTCGGATAGGTGAGAAATGAGTAAAATCGTGGAGAGCGAAGACCAACGGAGATTCAAACATTATATTAATATAATAATTCAGGACCAATTCTACCTCGTTCGGAGTGAACCATTTAGAGTGAACAAAAGGAAGCACTTGAATGGCTTCGGAAACCATCAGAGCGATAGTCTAGGTGTATGCGAGTTCAAATCATTTATAATTATAATAATTTCTCTTTCCTTATTGGTTATCAGAGTAACAAGAAGGGTACATGCAAATTTACTCCAAAGGCTTCAACTTGTGATGAGAAATATGTGCTAAATTTTCAATATATTATAACAATTAACCTTGCTCCACCATAATTGGTTGTCAGATAAGTGAGAGGTGAGCACGTAAAGGTATGAATTACCAGAGATTAAATTAAAACTTAAAACATTATATATATATATATATATATATATATATATATATA
>ML787625.1:117320-127659 GCA_009831015.1 Picea engelmannii
CCATGATTTTCCCATAGCCATTAATTTATTCAAAATAAAAATATGCCTCAAACAACTTTTGTACTGGCATGTAGCAGGCCCTTGAAGGCTCGGGGTTGTAACCTACAACTATGATACCACTTTGTAACACACCCAAATCAACAACCCAAAAATGTTTCAGTCTATTCTCTAAACCAATTTGTACTTGTTATTGCACAAATTGTAGGTTGGGAAAAGCTCGACCAAATCCACAAGATAACGAGAACTATGGGAGTTTTCCTTTTATTCCTTTCTGGAAAAATCAAACAAAGCAATCTACATTGAGGATTAAACCCCTTGTGATGAAAAGGTGTTGGAGGGGCATGTCGATGAAGAAAAAGAAGAATTCAGATGAAGTGCCACGTACTGAGAATCCATATGAGACAAAAGTGTCCATTCTCTTCTTTGACAAAGATGAAGTTGTTCAACCTTGTTTTCCCCCTGCCGGTAAATATTAAGAAGTGATTAATCCAAATGATGCAGATAATTTTGTGGAGGACTTCTACAACACAATTGATCAATGCATCGATGACTTCATACATATCAGGATACGTAGATGGGATGTGGGATTCAATTTTGATAAAGAACCCATTTATGACATCGAGGGTGCTCCTTTGGAAAAGAGGGTTGAGTTGACACATTTGGAGGAATGGTCTTCATGCACATATGATTCAGATGCTTGTAAGATTGATGATGATATGGTCATATATTTATTCCACCGAGTTGAGGATGACTTGTCACCATACACTCATGATGATTTTCGGTCATCCCTTGCGATTTGTGATTCATTCCCTTTTGAGGATTAAAATTTGTTCTACAAATATTTCCAACCCCCTTTATTCTTAGATTTTGATGGATACAAGGATGTGGTCATCCTAGAGTAGTCAAAGACTCATGTTGCAGAGAAAAAATATTCTTATCCTAAGGAACTTTGCAAGGATATGCAGATGAAAGGGAAACAATTTTTCAGTAGCACAAGGATTTATTTTTATGAATATGAGGCTATCCCTTGCCTTTGTCTTTCTTTGGGAATCCTTACTATTTTCTTCTGATCTCTCATATCCTCTCAATATTCAGGAAGCAATGGTACTCTAAGTGAAGATGAAGGTGAACCATCGCCTATATATAGTAATCCTAATCAGAAGTGGGTTTATCAAGCTTGTGGCCATTACTTCAAGAAATATTTCTAGGATTATTAGGCTTGTGGTTTCTCTTTCCAACATGATTTCCTCCCTCCCACCCATATCCATGAGTTTCCTCTCATGATTGATTATAAACTTTTTCATATCCATGATTATCATATGTTTTATAATTAAGAACATGGGAAGTCATTTGGGTGAGATGTTGATCAAGTGGATGCATTGGTTGTATGACTTCACCTGACATCACCCATCACATGATCTTCAGAGTCCCAAGGTCCCACGTAATTAGGTAGGTCTCGCTTTCTTTCATTTGCATCTTGATTTCTCATGGTAATTTAGTTGCATTTCATATTTTATTTTCATTTTCTCTACTTGCATTATTGTTTTACATGTTTCTCTTTCATCATATTATATGAAAAGTACAAAATTTTATTTTCTAGATTATTTTTCATTTTTTTTATATTTTTATTATATGAGCAAAGGGTGAGTGAGCCACCCTAGATTTCACGGTTTTATGTTTAAGTGTACGCACATGTTTGACTGGGAGATGTTGAGATTCTCATGCACTCTAGAATGAGTACATGTCCCCGAGTAGGAGCCAAATCTTATCCCCAATTTCTAGGGATAACTAAGGAGATGATGTCTCAAGGTGCTTAGGTTGAAGACATGGAGTAGAGAGAGACACATGACTAACATCGTGCACATGCACAAACAAAGACCCACTTCACCACCATACATCCTGGATTTGTCACGATGGCATTCACAACATCATCTTGCTTCCGAAATATGATGGGTGTTGCTCCATGAGGTACAAGTCAGGTATTGTGGTAAGTATCACTTTAATACTTGAGGCATTTGAATATGCTTCATTTAAAGGTTCTTTTGATTATATAACGTCTACTTGGAAATTATGCTCTTTTCTTTGTTTCACCTTGGTGGTTGACATTGCACCCTAGTAAGTGTTCACACTTGGGGATGTGTTTTATACTGGGAGGTCCCCTTCATGATTCATGATGCCATTCCTGAGCATACTTATCACTTTTCACATTTTATCCTTTCGTCTCCTTATCTTTTGGGATTTTTGGGTATATTGACCCTAGAAGGGATTGTAACTCATTGCATGGGAAAAAGGGGATGAAGGCCTAGAGGGAATATAGCTGGAAAAAGATAAAATATAAAACTATAACCTTCCATATTCTCTCCCAAACAGGTTTTGAGAACAATGAAAAGTTTCTCCTAAAAAATCAAAGACCTGCAAAAGCAAATACACACATATAAAAATGTCCCACTCATTGATGGATCTGCAGAAGTGAGTTACAAGGTTTTCTTTACCCCTATGGAACTCTATGTACCTCTCCCTTCAAGTGACACTATGGTACTTCCCCTCAAGATTTATGTTACCCATTGGGAGTACCCAATCATTATGGACCCTAATTAATTAATGGCAAATAAATGGGCTTCGAAAAAGGATGCATTGAAAATGAAGGTGCAACACACCCTCTAAAAAGGCACCCATAAATGAGACAATATGAACCCTTGTATGTCATGAACCCCATGCCAAAAATTATTACCCCTAATCCACTTAATATTCTCCACGTGAATTAGAAAGGGTCCACCTAGGAAACACTCCTTGACTCAAGGAATGATTCACCCAATAGGCCACCTTACCTAAACTTGAGAAATTGCATAGGGTCTTTGAGCACTTGTTTAATTTGACAAGGTAGTTTTTTATGCACATTTTTAGGTGGCTCTTGTATTGAATGATTTTACTTTACATGATGATTTGAATTGATATCCTTGGAGGGCACACTTTTTTGTCTTTGCAAGACCTTGTTGATGGAAGTTTTGGAGGAACACGCCCAACTTGGGCCTTCATTGGAGTAGGAAGCCCATAGGTTGGATGACATGACCCACACCTTAGTACCATATTAATGATGGATGTTTCCTTTGGAGGCAAGAGAGGACATGATGCAGGAGCATCGCCAGCACATCAAGCGAGCCATCACAGAAGCAGAGGACAGCTAGACAAGTCAGCACAAATTTTGAAAATGCTTTGGAATTGTTGCGCGACCTTAAATGAATCATTTAAGATGATGCACACTTGTATGTTGTAATGGACCTTGAGTGGATAGATATCTTCCTTAGGTAGATAGTCGACATTTAATAGATTTAATGCAGTTAGATAGGAATTTAATTCTAGATTTGATAGCTTTAGAGTCCAAGAGGGAAAACGGATATAGACACCCTCCTTTGTACATTGTAACATTAGCAACATTCAGGAAGAGAAGAGAAAGTAGAGAATTGTATGAAGAACACCCATGTACAGGCATTTGAATTAATAGAGGAAAGATTTGATTCAAATCCATGGTTTTGTGTTATTTCTCTGTGTATTGATGTTATGCTCATGAATGTTTTCTTTTTGTCATACATTTGCTTTTATATGCTGTGTATGTGATTTCATGTGTGAATTGAAGTCTGAAAGGAAGAGTGAATGAGTTTCAATTGTTTCTCTAATTGAGCCAGAGGATCCCTGCAAGGAGTGCAGTCGAATTGTCCGCAAGGAGTGCGTTGACAGAAGGGCTCAATTAGAGGTAACTTTTGTTGCCATTCATCTCAGAAGTGTAGTGGCACAGTGTCGTGCAAGAAGTGCGCAGGCTAGGGAGAAGTCTCAGAGTTGCGATTCTGAGCGAATCATTGAAAGACTGCTGTTGCAGGAGTACGCAGAGTCGAGAGACTCCAACACTCAGTCGGGGTTGAAGGGTTGCCGCAAGGAGTGCGTGCAAGAGGTTTTTCCAAGAAGGCTGAAGTCTTGAAAAAACTCAGGAGGAGTAGGCCTTTGAATTCACTGAAGGATAAGCGCAGGGAAGCTGCTATTGGAAGTCTGGGGGAAGTGTCACAGGTTGGAAAACCGATAAATGAGTCTCGTGGAGGGACACTTCTTCATTTTGTGGATTCACAAAGGGAAGAGTGGACGGTCGGAAACCTTCGAGGAGGTATCACGAAGTTCCGTGGGTCGTTGGATCTCACAGAGGTGCAGGAAAGTTATAGTGTAAGTGTGGGAGAGGTTCGAAGCTCAGGAGGGAGCAGAGTCGTTGATCCGAGTTAGAAGGACCGTCGGATATACACGTGGCATCGTGTATCAGGGATTCACAAGGTGAAACTCCAAAAGTTCGCAACGAGGATTGCGATATCGTGATATGCGATATCCCGACAAGACCAGGATTGTCCATCAGTGAGGACGCGTGTCAGAAGATCCCGAATATTCGGAGTTCGGGGCATCGAAGTTTTCGAAGACAAGAAACTCTTGCAACGTTGAACTACGAAATGCGATATCCCAACGGAAGGATCGTGTGGGCCACAATCAAGGTTAGTGGAGGACGGGTGGCATATCATATCGGGGATCGGGAAAAGGTAATTCCCGAATCCTTTGGCATTAGGATTCGTGATCCCGCAAATTCCGAAATCCAGATCGAAGTGACGGGGTGTGGAAAAGTCAATTCACACGTGCGCATCGGAGATTCGGCGCATCGGGTATCGGGAGTCGGCAATTCAAAGTGCACGACATCGCGAGTTGCGAAACTGCGATAGAGCAGAAGTCCCTATATTTGCGGGAAGAAGTCAATGTTGATTGGCGCATCGGGTATTGGGGATTCAAGAGCCCAGTGATCAACCGTAAACTTGCGAAGCTGCGAGTTTCGATTTCCCGACAAGTGAACAAAGGGGAGTCGCGCTGAAGAGAATCTGTGGGGTGCATATTTCCCGATAGGGAAATAGAAGAACCTTGGAGTTCTTCGGGCCAAGAAGAAGAAGATCCTGTGGGAGCGGACATGCCCGAGGGTGCGGCTGCGTCAGGTGTGGTATCAGAGCGGGATTATCCCTTTGCTTTCTGTGGCAGAGAAATAAATTTACCATGCCGCCGAGCAGAGAAAGGCAGTCACCTGATCTAGAATATAGGGAGGTGAGGAGAAGAGGCAGGCAGGTAGGAAATCCAGAGATGGAGACATATGAGAGATCTCCGAGCGAGACTCGAAGACATGGAGACAGCTCAAAGACGCACAGCTAGTGCAGGGGATCATAGTGATTCCGACAGTGAAATAGAGGTTGAACGCGAAGAGGAAGCTGCAGCCAAAGTTGCAGCAAATGAACGTTTAATTAAAGCCATCGCACGGATGGGTGCAAAGGCGAAGATGGAAATTCCAGTCTATGAGGGAAATCTGGATGCAGAAGAGCTTCTAGATTGGATAAGATCTCTTGAAACCTACTTTGACTATGAAGATGTCGAGGAGGATAAGAATGTCAAGCATGTTGTCATGCACTTGAAAGGACATGCAACCTTATGGTGGGACGAGCTACAAGCTGACAGACGCTGCAAAGGCAAGTAGAAGATTAAGAGTTGGGATCGAATGATTGTGAAGATGAAGGCAAAGTTCATCCCACGAGATTACCAAATTACTCTGTTCAGGAGAATGCAGAACCTGAGACAGAAGCTGATGACAGTGAAAGAATACACTGAGGAATTCTATCGACTGAACATCAGAGCAGGTCATCGGGAAAGAGATGATGAGAAGGTTTCCAGATATCTGAATGGTCTGAGATACAACATTCAGGATGAATTAAGCATGGTAACCATCAGGATGGTGGAGGATTCTTATCATATGGCTCTGAAAGCGGAAGAGAAGTTGAGCCGTAAGCAAGGTCAGTGGAGCCGAGGAAGAAGTCAGCCTAGAGGCAAGTTTGTTGTCCAGGACAAATACCAAAATCCCAAGGAGGAATGGAAGAAACCTTAGGGTAAGATTGAGAAAGGTGGGACCTCACAGCGACAACCATACGTTGAACAAAGAGGGCAACATAATGAGTAGAGTGGAGGATATGCTGACGCAAATACTTTTCCTCATACTAGAGGTAGAGGTAGAGGAAGAGGTGGAGTAATCACATGCTTTACATGTGGGAAGAATGGGCACAAGTCTTACGAGTGTCCAGAGAAAAATAAGGACGTTGGAGAAGCTCACATCACTGAAGCACAGAGGCGATATGTTGAGGCCGAAGACGCAGAAGGCGGAAGATCGCTTATGATGCGAAAAGTCCTTTTGACACCCGAGAAGGAAGTGGAAAGTTCAGTCCAAAGGACCAGACTGTTCATAATAGCTTGCAAGACCAGGGATAGGGTGTGCAAGGTTATTGTTGATAGTGGTAGCACGGATAATCTCGTATCCACGGAGATGGTAGAGAAGCTGGAGCTGGAGATGATTGATCATCGCAGTCCATACAGAGTTTCGTGGCTACAGAAAGGACACCAGGTAACTGTTACTAAACAATGCTTGGTTGAATTCAAAATAGGTGGATATAATGATAAGATTTTATGTGATGTTATTCCCATGGATGTATGTCATCTATTGCTGGGTAGACCATGGAAATATGACAAAAATGTGATTCATGATGGGAGAATGAACACATATACCCTGGAGAAGAATGGGAGAACCCATATGTTACTTCCGATAAAGGATAAGGAGGTGAAGCTGGAAGTGAGAAACACAGTACTTCTCATGAGTGGGAAGGAACTTCTTACAGAGGTTAAGAAGAAAGAAGATCCACAATTCTTTGTGGTCAGAAAATCGAAGATTATTCTAACTAGCACAAGGGTGGATGATTTACCAGTTGAGGTTCAGGAACTATTGGAAGAGTTCACTGACATCATAGTGGACGAATTACCTCGTTCGTTGCCACCAATGAGGAGTGTGAGTCATCATATAGACCTCATACCAGGGGCTAGTTTTCCGAATAAATCCGCGTACATGTTGACACCGCAAGAAAATGAGGAGGTCAAGAAGCAGGTCCAGGATTTGTTGGACAAAGGATTGGTCAGGGAGAGCTTGAGTCCATGTGTTGTTCCGACAGTACTCAGTCCGAAGAAGGATGGAGGATGGAGAATGTGTATAGACTCAAGAGAGATTAACAAGATAACCATCAGGTACATGTTCCCATTGCCGAGAATGGATGATCTGATGGATTGCTTGAGTGGGGCAGAGTATTTTTCAAAGATAGATTTGAAAAGCGGATACCACCAGATTCGCATGAGGGAAGGCGATGAATGGAGGACAACCTTCAAAACCAATGAAGGACTGTATGAATGGTTAGTCATGCCGTTTGGTTTGACGAATGCGCCGAGTACTTTTATGAGGTTGATGAATGAAGTCCTAAGGGAATTCATCGGGAAGTTTGTCATTGTCTATTTGGATGACATATTGATTTATAGTAAATTAGAGGCTGAACACCTGAAGCATTTGGCCATAGTGATGAAGAAGCTACAGCAGGAGAAGCTGTTGATTAATATGAAGAAGTCCTCATTCATGAAGACATGACTCATTTATTTGGGTTTTTTTATTTCGGAAAATGAGTTGAGGATGGATCCGGATAAAGTAGAAGTAATCAAGAATTGGCCATCACCGAGAAATATTTTTGAGGTGAGGAGTTTTCATGGATTGGATAGTTTCTACCGGAAGTTAATTAGAACTTTCAGTGGGATTAGCGCAACGATGATGGATACAGTGAAGAAGCGACATAAGTCTTTTCATTGGACAACAGAGGCTGAGAAAATCTTCAATCTATTGAAGTGGAAGATCACGGAACGACCGGTTTTGGTGTTGCCGGATTTCCTAAAGACATTTCAGGTGAAATGTGACGCAAGCGGATTTGCCATAGGAGTGGTCTTGAGTCAGGAAGACAGACCAGTTGCATATTTCAGCGAAAAGCTGGATGAAGCGAAACTGAAATACTCCACGTATGATAAAGAATTTTATGCTATCATACAGGCACTGAAAAAGTGGAGGCATTACTTGATCCCGAAATAATTTGTTTTGTATAGTGATAATCATGCATTACAGTTTGTGACTCAACAGGAGAATTTGAATCAGAAACATGCAAAATGGGTAGAGTATATGCAGAATTTCACATTTGTGATTAAACATATTTCGGGTACTTCTAACAAAGTAGTTGATGCTTTGAGAAGGAAGTGTTTGTTGTTGCAGGAGTTCCGAATCAAAACATTGGGTTTTGAAAATCTTAGGGACATGTACGCAGGATATGCAGATTTTGCAGAAGCGTATGAAGTAGCTGAGAATCCAGTTCTCAGAGATAGGAGTCCATGGATAGACTACATGATCCAGGAAGGATTGTTGTATAGAGGCAATCAACTGTGTATTCCGAAATTCTCCATGAGGGAGAACTTATTGAAAGAGAAACACAGTGGTGGATTAGTAGGACATTTTGGCCATGACAAAACATTCGCGAAGCTGAATGAGTCATACTTTTGGCCGGGAATGCGAGAATATGTCAAAATTTTCGTTGATAGATGTCGAATTTTCCAGCATTCGAAGGGGAGAAAACATAATGCAGGTTTTTATCAGCCATTGCCCATACCAGAGAGGCCATGGGAGGCGATTAGCATGGATTTTGTGTTGGGATTTCCAAGGACACAAAGAGGACATGATTCAATCTTTGTGGTAGTGGATAGGTTTTACAAAATGGCACATTTCATTCCATGCCAGAAGACCAGCGATGCGACTCACATCACAATTTTGTTCTTCAAAGAGGTCATTCGACTTCATGGATTGCCGAAAAGCATAGTTTCAGACAGGGACAATAAATTCATA
The DNA here is from genome assembly GCA_009831015.1 of Picea engelmannii. NCBI lineage: Eukaryota > Viridiplantae > Streptophyta > Pinopsida > Pinales > Pinaceae > Picea > Picea engelmannii. The sequence continues at coordinate 126,130 of ML787625.1, forward strand.
GGGCATTTTTGGAGGACGCTGTGGAAGAAGTTGGGGACTAACTTGGCGTTTAGTTCAGCTTATCATCCTCAGACGGATGGACAAACGAAAGTGGTCAACAGAAGTCTAGGAGACTTGCTGAGAAGCTTGGTGGAGGAGCACCACAACAGTTGGGACAACATATTGCCACAGGCAGAGTTTGCATACAATGATTCAGTAAATTGAAGTACAGGAAAGAGTCCATTTCAGGTTATGTATGCGATACAACTGAGAGGAGTTTCTGAACTGAGGGATTCAGAACATATTGCTACTAGTAGCGCTAGTGCAGAAGAGTTCGCTGAAGCGATGAGAGAACTTCACGGTAAGGTGAAGCAACGACTGCAAGATTCAAGCCAGGAGTATAAGCGCAGAGCAAATCAACATCGGAGACAACTTCAGTTTGAAGTTGGCGATCTAGTTCTGGCACACTTGAGGAAAGAAAGGTTCCCAAGAGGAACATACAACAAGTTGAAAATGAAGAAAATCAGGCCATGCAAGGTCTTGAGAAAATTCAGAGAAAATGCTTATAAGATTGAGTTGTCGGATGGCATCGAGATATCTCCGATATTCAATATCCCAGATTTATACCCATACAAAGCTGGAGAAGCAGAGACTGGAACTGAGGAGCCAGTGATCCAGTGGATGAAACAATTGCCAGTTGCAGAGAAGCCGCAGATGGAGTGCATACTGGGCAAGAGAGTGAGTAAGAAAACCAGAAGAAAAGAATACTTTGAGTATCTGGTCAAGTGGAAGAATCATCCAGTGGAAGATGCTAGATGGGAGAGAGAAGCAGTGATACAAAAGAATGGACATGCCGTGCAGGAGCTCATGGACAGGAGCCCATGAAAGTTTTTCAAGCCGAGGAGTATGATGCAGGAGCATCGCCAGCACATCATGCGAGCCAACGCGGAAGTAGAGGACAGCTAGACAAGCCAGCACAAATTTTGAAAATGCTTTGGAATTGTTGCACGACCTTAAATGAATCATTTAAGATGAGGCGCACTTGTATGTTTTAATGAACCTTGAGAGGATAGCTCTCGTCCTTAGGTAGACAGTCGACATTTAATAGATTTAATGCAGTTAGATAGGAATTTAATTCTAGATTTGATAGCTTTAGAGTCCAAGAGGGAAAACGAATATAGACACCCTCCTTTGTACATTGTAACATTAGCACCATTCAGGAAGAGAAGAGAAAGCAGAGAATTGTATGAATGATGCAGGAGCATAGGCTCAGGGAAAATGAGTTCATTCATGACTTGATCAAGGTCAAGAAAATCAGAGAAGACCTAGAGTCTCACATAAATTTCTTTATTTTCATTTAAGAGTTGGAAAATGGATAAGGATTCTAGATCCTTTCCACTTATAAAAGATGAGTTAGGGTTTGTTAATGGTTAGTGAGTCACTGATGACTCGTAGGGGTCAGTTGAGTTTGTTAAGGACTTTGTTCCTTAATCATAGGATCTGGGAACAGAAACCCACTGTAATATAAATACAAGTTTTGGTTGATGATTA
>ML787625.1:132763-150219 GCA_009831015.1 Picea engelmannii
GAAGTTAGATTATATCATGTATTCCTGGGGCACCCAAATTGTTGAAGGAACCTGAAATTAAATGTTAAATCCGAGGACGAGTCAGCGCTGGAGATGAGAACGATCGTGGTTAGAGCAGAGTTGAGCAAGACAGTTGAGATCTCGTCGAGGAATGAGAGGGCACGAGAGAGAGTGCACGGAATAGTTGCAGAGGGGAGAAAGGAAATTCATTAATAAAAGCTTCTATCTATTTTTCAACATTCTGGTATGTGTGAAATCCTCTTCCATCTGTGTATAATGGTGATACCTCTGTTCTCGGTGATAGAACACGTCTGACCTGTCATATTAATTTAAATGTTCCTTGGAATCGAACCAAACCTGTAATGGATTTATAAATTCATTCTGTAAGCGTTTGATTAAGGGTGGAGATCATAGTATAACTTGGACGAACCAAGGCTCGCCGGTACTAATCATCCAGGAGACGGATGATAACAAAAATCCGAGTGGAATATCAAACAACAAAGGAGAGGCTATCCAGATTTCAACGGAGAATGGAGGTTTCAAACCTCGAGGCGATTGGTGAATTCCGGTGATGCCAAGTGTCCGTTGGTGTATGGAAACGGAGGCGTGAGGTTAGTACGAAAAAGTTGTTAGCAATATTTCCGTTGAGTTGGACTATGGTCACGTTGTATGGGCATAAGGTGATTTACATCATGCACAAGTTATTTCCGTTGGGTGTTAATAAAACAAAGGGTGCCTAATTTGCTAAATTCGGCAATAGACCTGTCAAAAGAGCCAAACTACCAATTATAGCGACAGACAGCTAAATTTAGCCCTGTCAAAGAATGATGAAGACCATATGCAAGAAATATTCCAGTACAGAAAAATGGCGGAATCAAAGATCTGCTTAGTATGGGCAGGTGGTGCCTGCATTAATGAAGAACACCCATGTACATGCATTTGAATTAAAAGAGGAAAGCTTTGATTCAAATCCATGGTTTTGTGTTATTTCTCTGTGTATTGATGTTATGCTCATGAATTTTTGCTTCCTGTCATACATTTGCTTTTATATGTTGTGTATGTGATTTCATGTGTGAATTGAAGTCTGAAAGGAAGAGTGAATGAGTTTCAATTGTTTCTCTAATTGAGCCAGAGGATTCCTGCAAGGAGTGCAGTCCAATTGTCCGCAAGGAGTGCGTTGACAGAAGGGCTCAATTAGAGGTAACTTTTGTTGCCATTCATCTCAGAAGTGCAGTGGCACAGTGCCGTGCAAGAAGTGAGCAGGCCAGGGAGAAGTCTCAAAGTTGCGATTTTGAGCGAAGCATCGAAAGACTGCTGCTGCAGGAGTGTGCAGAGTCGAGAGGCTCCAACACTCAGTCGGGGTTGAAGGGTTGCCACAAGGAGTGCATGAAAGAGGTTTTTCCAAGAAGGCTGAAGTCTTGGAAAAACACAGGAGGAGTAGGCGTTCGAATTCACTGAAGGATAAGCGCAGGGAAGCTGCTATTGGAAGTCTAGGGGAAGCGTCGCAGGTTGGAAAACAGATAAACGAGTCTCGTGGAGGGACACTTCTTCATTTTGTGGATTCACAAAGGGAAGAGCGGACGGTCGGAAACCTTCGAGGAGGTATCACGAAGTTCCGTGGGTCATTGGATCTCACAGAGGTGCATGAAAGTTACAGTGTAAGTGTGGGAGAGGTTCGAAGCTCAGGGGGGAGCAGAGCCATTGATCCGAGTTAGAAGGACCGTCGGATCTAAATGTGGCATCGTGTATCGGGGATTCGCAAGGCGAAACTCCAAAAGTTCACAACGAGGATTGCGATATCGCGATATGTGATATCCCGACAATCCCAGGACCGTCCATCAATGAGGACGTGTGTCAAAAGATCCCGAAGAGTCGGAGTTCAGGGCATCAAAGTTTTCGAAGACAAGAAACTCTTACAACGTTGAACCGCGAAACGCAATATCCCGATGGAAGGATCGTGTGGGCCACAGTCAAGGTTAGTGTTGGACGGGTGGCATATCATATCAGGGATCGGGAAAAGGTAAGTCTCGAATCCTTTGGATTTAGGATTCGCGATCCCACAAATTCCAAAATCTCGATCGAAGCGACGGGGTGTGGAAAAGTCAATTCACACGTGCGCATCGGAGATTCGGCACATCGGGTATCGGGTGTCGGCAATTCAAAGTGCACGACATCGTGAGTTGCGAAACCGCGATAGAGCAGAAGTCCCGATAGGTGCGGGAAGAAGTCAACGTTGACTGGCGCATCGGGTCTCGGGGATTCAAGAGCCCAGTGATCAACCATAAACTTGCGAAGATGCGAGTTCCGATTTCCCGACAAGTGAACAAAGCGGAGTCGCGCTGAAGAGAATCTGTGGGGTGCAGATTTCCCGATAGGGAAATAGAAGAACCTTGCAGTTCTTCGGGTCGAGAAGAAGAAGATCCAGTGGGAGCGGACGTGCCCGAGGGTGTGGCTGCATCAGGACACCTTGGAAAGTGACACCTAGCCCTCTTCCAGTCCAACAACTTGCTTGGGAGCTCTTACACCACTTTTCTAGGCTTGAAGTCTTGTTTTTGGGCTAAGGCATGTGGTGGTTGATGGAAACTTGACACTTTTGTATGAGAGGAACCCTTGCATTCTGGAGGAGACACTTGGCTTGAGGACACATGGCCTTTGGAGACATATTTTTTTCTCCTACAACCGCAATGACTTCACTAAATTCCCAAAACGTCACCCTTTAGGGAGATGATGTCATGTTTTGAGGCTTTCTTAATGTGTAAATTCAAATTAAAATTGTAAAGGAGAAAAATTAAGGGGGATGGCTCCATTATTTTTTGGTTTACCCTAATTTTATGTGGACAAACAAATTTTAGAGTTCTTCTATAAATAAAGACCAAAATCATCTCATGTTAATAACTCTCTCACATGAGAAGAGCTACTTGGCTGAAATTTGCACCCCTCTTGGGAAATATCATTCTCTCTCTATCTCTCTTATGCTATGGTTTATCATTTGTATTTTGGAGTGAAGTGGTACGCTATCTATTGGGGGATTTTTCTCTTTCTATGGTGATGAAATTTCTTGGTAACTAGGGTTTTATCTTGCATTATCTTGTAATTGGTAAGAAAAACATGCATTTTGTTAGTTCTTATTTCTTGTTCCATGGTTGTTATTGGCTAGATCCTTGGATGAATATAATGGAATATACCCTTGTTAGGGTTCACTGTTGTGAGCAAGGTTTAGCACATGACAATGAATCTCATGAATACATGGTTGTAATACACTTGTAATTACTACAACCAACAAAACAATGGCTTCTTTCCTCAGCGATTTGTTTTCCTTTCCCGAAGAAAACAGAAGAATGAGAAATAGGAGTGAATGAATGATGAACCAAATGATGAGCAACAATGAATGAAGAGTGAACCCCAAACAACCCAAAGAGGAGTTTATATATTTACTTGGAACTTAGGAACCACGTGACCTTTCCCCAAGAAGCTCACATGACCACTTTTCTCCATTAGAACCAAGATGGGTAAATAAAATATAATAAAAATATTTATCCCTTTTATCCCCCTCTCTCGTGGAATCATAGCCTCCTATCACTCTTGTCCTTTTCTGTCTTGCAGCCAACGATGTATTTCATTATTTTCAATGTTCAAAGTATTAAATTTCCTAGACACTCTGGCCTCTTTTAATTGTTTGGGCGCTCCAACATTTCATCAAATAAACAAAATACATTATTATTCCAGGGACTCAAAACTAGGGTTTTACAACTTCATATTTATTTATATGGATGTATAATAAGATATACAATCTCATCTAATACTATTTTTAAAAATGCACTGCATATTACTTAAGCATGATCATTGTTCATGATAATATCTCTATACAATCTACTGAAGGGCTTATATATTTCATAAGATATGTAATATATACTTATATTATATCCTTGATATTTTAAGGATAATAAACTAAAAAAATAAGTAGTATAATAGTTTTCCATGCATATTTCATGGATACATCCACCTATCACTTCCTAGATTCAAAATTAATTTACAAGATGTTCCTATGAAAAATTTCACTTATTTTCATTGGCTCATGCTTTGAAGTATCTTCAATCAAGTAGCTGGATTGATATTGCAATTTATGCATGTTTCCCAAGTACACCTCCTAACTTATTAGTTCCTTCCACAAGAGAAGACTCATGCAAAACATGAATTCAACATTAATGTTTTTTTTAACTGAGACTTGTGTGTGTGTAATATGGTTGTGCCATGGCGAATCAACATGATAACAAATTTATAAAATTTGGCTCAATACTAAGAGAGTCCTCAACTGCTATCCTCCTAACAAAAATACTAAAATCATGATTATACATTCATGCAGTCAGGTTACAAATTTATTTAAAATATTGTCCGAGAAAAAAAACACATTTGAAATACATGTATCAAAGGGATGATTCATTGTCTGGTGCCTCTAGATATTCATCTTGGCTTGGGTCATTGTCTTCAACTTCCATAGGTTCCACATCCCATCCTCCCTGTCCTTCACCAGAATTTGTTGTGTGAGATATTCTTATAGCTTGGTTGTTTGAATCATAACAAGATTGTTGTGGAATCACAATTGCTCTTAACTGATATCATTCCCGTTCCATATTATACATGTATTGGAGGAGTGTTGCAACCATATTATCAAGTGCACTTGTCCTATGTCATTCCAGTTATAAACTATCTATGATTTGCAGGAGTGTTGCTACAATATGTTCAATTGCAGTGACCTTGCCCAAACATTTCCTGAAATTCACACTGTTTCCTTCAACAATTTCTTCATGTCTGTATAGAATTGACTTGTTGTAACTCCATGAGGGGTCCAAGATGTGATGGGAAGGACACCCATAATTTCCAATTTTTTCCCAAAAAATATCCCATAATTCAATACCCTGAAGAGGGAAAATAGTACCACCACTTGCCAATAGAAATCCCACCTAAAGGTTTGTTTTATATAAAATATTTTTAACAATTGAAACTTTCTCACAGACTATTAATTGTCTTGCACCAAGATCAATTTATCTTTACCTTCCCAAACCCATAAACATACTCTATCCCAAAATCAGTGAAAGGATATAGAATGAGGGAGGGTTCATATTTAAAACTTAGCAATATAGAACACCCACTACCTTGTCCGATGAACAAAAACCAGAGGAAAATGATTCTTCCAATATCATTGGAATTGACATAAAGACTAATGTCAGATTGGATCCTGCATAGAACCTAGAATCCAATACCCCAAGGGAAAGGGTGATTGATACCTTTCCACGCCCTGGCTAGAATGCTTTGGTCCAAGGTGAAGATGAGGATCAAGGAAGGAAAAATAGAAAAATTACCCACAAGAGTAAAAAAAGGAAGCTTGATGACAAAGATAACCCTAGGACAAATAATCCCACTACAAAAGATGATATATGTGTTATACTGCAAGAAAAATATGACACCCAACCACGACCCATTAGCAATATCTTTTCCAGAAAAAATAAGGACAGAAGGGGTTTCAGAAACAAAAACCCCAACACCCTACCCGAGCACATTGCCTCTTCCAAAATCAACAGAAATGACAAGAGGATTGGAGATTAATATTTTAGCTCTCAATAGACTATGGGTCTGCAAATAAAATTGATCATGAAAAAAGTAAAGGAACTAGGGGGTTTAATTAACCTTGAACTACATACTTGTTTCATTAATAAGGGGGCCTGCATCCCAAAATTATTCAATGTCGATGCTCCTTCTATAGATACTATCATCAAAATTTAAGGAAACCATCTCAATCTTGCCTAGAAAAATGATATCACACACATAGAAGTGAATGCCCCTCTCAAATATCCATCCTTTGAAATGTGTGAACCTTGTAGCAATTCTTCCAAAGATCCACCAACTATCATAGCTATTGAATGTGCTCTCCATGGTTTTTAAGGTACAAGGAGAGTAATTTTTCCACCATTTATTATAATTTCACCAAATCCTAAGCTAGATCCCTCCTTGGATGGTTTGTCCACTTCAAAGTTTAATTCACGCTTGATGTGGAATGAGGAACATTCATCAAAAAAATTTAGAATCACAAGAGACTGACACATCACACCAAAGTAGAAATCCCCCCCAACAATGTTTTCCTTGATGATTGCCCTTATCACCATCATGGAATATCCACAGATTGTCCATTTCTATATTCCCATAGATTAAGCCAATTTGATGCCTTCATAGAGGGAATATGCATCCAGTTCATTATTTTACATCATTCCTAACCCCCAAACATAACTAGTGACGATATATCCTCTAGGACTACAAATTATCCTCCCACGCACATGTCACCCCTGCAACATTAATGCTTTTACTACTAGGACAATCATGCAATTAAATACAAGTTTTCATCAAAAATAGAATTAAAATTTACATTACTAAGATGATCTCCCTAAAAATTCTCATATCAAGAGTCTACTAGATATGATGGAATTTTAGTATGATCTCACAATCACTGTACTTTTGAATTATTCCTACCTTCACTATTTTGAAATGCAAACCATACAAATTGAGTACAATGGAATATCTTCCCTAATTGATTTGATTTTGAATATGGACCCATAAGTATTATTGTATTAGGTTTCTATATGAGATGAGAATGTAAAGGTAGAATAATTAATTTACTTACTAGGTTATAAACTAAGATATGTGTTCTTCAAATTATTTCCATGCAAATACTATAGAAAATATAATTAAGGGATTCATTTGATTCATTTTGACCTAGGACACATGCATTTTTTCCAAGAGTCTAGGATACATGCATTATCTGCACGCTATCAACACGAAATAAAACTCAAGTATTTATCACATTCAAAGGTATAAAGGTGCAAAAATTAGTCTTCTTCGTAGGTTATGAACTGGGGAAAATCTCCTTCAAATCACAAGTATAAGGAAAAATATCCAATTCAATCATGGTATATGATATATCGAATTATTTTTCACATGTTTAGGAAGGTTTAAACACACTTACATTATTGTTAAAAGTTGAGTCACAAAAGTAAAACCCCTATCCTGAAAACCCATAAATTGTTTCATGAAAACAAAGAAATTTTATTGAGTTTCTATGCCAAAAACAACCAATACAAGATGTGCTCGTGGGTTCCCTTAAGAAAAGGTGTGGGAATTTTTTAAAGTCCAAGAACCCATGTGTGCTTGCTATTTTTCTTTTTCTATTGCTATTAATTTGTCCATAAACAATGGATATGCTTGTGTGTGATTTTATGCACAAAACATTGCATGCAACCTTAAGTCTTTGGATTTATACAGGTATTAATATACCCATAACATGTCTAATTAAGACCCCTAATATTTCATTCTAACTATACATGAATAAAATATAAATCTTCCCTTCCTTATTTGAAAACCCACTATAATTTTTCTGAATAAATCCAAAACTAAGGGATAATATCTAATTTTTTAAAAGTGATCACCTCTCGATTGTAGGTTGTAGAAGCTCCCTTGCTTCAAATTTTTGCACCAAGTATGATGTGTTGACACCTAAAAGCGCAACATGGAATACCCGCATGCAAATTGGTTGCAATGCCTTACTACTTATATATATTTAATAATATACTAAATAGGTGGGACCCCGTTATGTGAATAGTGATGAAAAATGTTTTTATTTGATTGCGCTCATAGCTACATTGCAAATATGATTCTACAATTTGAGATTCGAAACCGCTTTTGTGTGAAAAAAATGAATAATGGTGTATTGGCGATTTAATTTGTGTTTGAAAGGGAAGGGGAAAATGTGGTTTTAATGAGCATCTTGGTTCATTCTTGCTACACATATATTTCGACCCGTTAATTCAAACACCAAGCATGGGTTATATATAGTTATGACATATCACACTTATGATATTATTGTTATTATCATGGACATTTTAAAAACGTTTTATAAGGTGGTAATCCTTCCCTAGCAAAGAATGTGGGACATAAGATGTATTTGGTGTTGAGTGTTAAACCATGCATATAAAACTTATGGTTAATGGAAGGTGGCAAGTTCAATTTTTTTGAAATGTTATGTGGCACATTTAGTGGACTATGCGTTGGATGTATTGGGTGCACTCGTACTTGGTTGTAGTTAATGTAGTTAATGTGAGAAACGACGTGCAATTACTATGCGTCACTCTAACCCTACCTCGAGGATGCCACCCTCACTTGGTTCGCATTTGTGTTGTTTGCGTTGGTTGGTGTTGCCTCTGTTTTTCTTGGCCTTGGAAAGAATAGTTGTGTTTATTGGTTTCCTGGTATTCTGCATATAGGTATGATGGTTCTTGCCTCTCCATTCATGAGATATAGCTTTGCTTAGAATACAATCATGATGTTGGCTCTTAGATTTGCTTACGGGCTATGTTTTATTTCCTAAGTTTAAATGAATGTATGTGGGTATTGACTATGCAATTGAATTTAAGTGGAGGTTATCCTTGTTGGTATTAAAGTGTTTCAAGCTGATTAGTGGTCGAAATTTCCTTTATGTTTGGATTATGCGATGTTATTGCATCCAGAATGTCTGTTTCTCTATTGCTATGAATTTTGGCAAATAATTATTGAAAATATGTTTTGGGTTTCACTCATCTCTGGTCATTAAAATTTGAGGTTTTATTTTTCTATGTGAAACAAAAGAAAAATTGTTTGATTAAAACCATTACCCAATCTTTGGAAGATTTATAGCTCCTTCAAAACACCTGTCAATTGTTTGTGGATGTATGGGCGTATTTTTCCTTGCGGTCACCATGAGAGGTCTGTGGAAAGTCTATGTAATATTACAGATATAAAATAGTATGCAGAACAAAAATAATTAGCTAGAAATGGAAGATAAACAATGATATAACCAGAACAACACCACAATAATACCAAAATAATACCATAATAACACCAGAAAGAACACTTTGATTACTGAGAGAAATGTTCACTTGCCTCTTCGAGGGGGAAACCTCCAGCAGAACAGAGCTCTATTACAATAATATCTAAGACAAAACTTCTCATACCCTCTACTCCTATTTATACTAAATATGTCTATCGAAAAGAACAATCTAGAGGAAGATCCTTCTAGAAGCAGAAGCTTCTATTAGGTATTCTTACATTTGACTTATTCTTCCTTATTTCTAGGCCTTATTAATATTGACCTTTATTATATAGAAATATATTATTCTACCTATGTGAGGGGTTAGGTCCCTAACATGTCCTCCCCCTTAAAAGAAACCTTGTCCTCAAGGCTTGAGATGAGGTAATTGTTGCAGAATGGTAGCTAGTTCCCAAGTGGAATCTGTTGGAGTTGTATCTTTCCACTGGACTAACACTTCCTTGATGGTGCGCTGACATATACAAAGATCACATTGGTCCAAAATTGATTTTGGCTATAGCCAAATGGAGCCTTCTTCATCCCACTCGAGAAGGTTGGTTTGAGTTTGGCACTTAGTTCCAATCACCTTCTTTAAGAAGGAAACATGAAAAATAGGATGGAGCTTAGAATGACTGGGAAAATCTAACTGATAGGACACCTGTCCCACATGCTTGAGAATGCTATAAGGACCATAAAATTTGGGCGCTAGTTTCTGACAATGGTCAGCCTTGATGGAATTTTTCTTGTAAGGTTGCAGTTGAAGAAACACCTGATCTCCTTTTGCAAAGTGACGTTCAAAGTGACCTTGATCTTCTTGTTTCTTCATGCGATTATGGGCCATGACCAAATTCTCTTTGAGGGTACAGAGAATAGCCTCTCGAACTGTAAGCATTTGGTAAACCGCGTGGACCTTAGAGACACCTGGAAAGTATGATAGAACTGAAGGTGGATTTTTTCCATATACCACTTCAAAAGGAGTCATGAGGGTATCTGTATGGTAAGAAGTGTTTTACCACCATTCAACTAGTGGTAACCATTGATCCCACTGATTTTTCCTTTCCGATGAAAAACACCTCAAATATGTTTCCAAACACTTGTTGACAACTTCAGTTTGACCATCAGTATGGGGATGATAAGATGTGTTGAGATGCAATTGAGTTCCTTGTAGCTCGAATAGTTCTTGCCAAAAATTTATGGTGATAGTTTGTTCGTGATCAGAAACAATAGAATGAGGCATGCCATGAATCTTGAAGACTTGATCCATGAAAATTTGAGCCACAGTGAAAGCTGTAAATGGGTGTTGAAGAGCACAAAAATGAGCATACTTGGAAAGATGATCAACTACCACCATGATGACTGATTTATTGCCCGATTTAGGTAATCATACAATAAAATCCATAGTGATATCCCTCCAAATAGTAGGTGGAATCAGAAGCGATTGTAGTGTGCCAAGAGATTTGATTGTTTCTCCCTTGTTGTGTTGAAAAACATCACATTCGGCCATAAAATTGCAAACATCCTGTTTCATACCATCCCCCAAAAAACAATGTTTGACTCGATCATAGGTTTTGGTAAACCCTGAGTTCCCAACAATGGGTGTGGCATGAAGCTCAAAAAGTACCGTGGATTTAAGTTTTGAATGTTTACTTAAATACAAAGGGCCTTTGTATTGAATCTCATCATTGAGCCAAGAGTACCCTGGGGAAACTGGAGAATTGGCCTGTAATTGTTGTATCAGATGTGAACTTTTGGGATTGTGTGGCCATTATTGGCGAATAACTTGGAGCCAATCTAGTACAATGAAGGAGAGAGAAAAAATGAACCCTTCATCTTCATATTTTCTAGAAAGTGCATCAACAACCACATTGTCTTTTCCTTTCTCGTAAATGATCTCATAATCATATCCAAAGAGATTATTCACCCATTTTTGTTGTTGTGGAGAGGAAAGGCATTGTTCCAGAAAATGCTTGAGGCTTTGATGATCTGTCTTAATTTGGAAGCGTTTCCCCAATAGATAAGGACACCAAAGATCCACAGCATGATGAATAGCCAACATTTCCCTTTCATATATTGATTTTCCAAAATGTCACTTTGACATTTGTTTGCTGGTAAAGGCCAAAGGCCGACCCTCTTGCATAAGGATTGCTCCAATTCCTTTCCCAGAAGCATCACATTCCAAGATAAAGGTCTTTGTGAAATCAGGAAGGGCCAGAACTGGAGTGGTGCACATGGCCATCTTCAAGGTTTGAAAAGCCTAATCAACTACTGGAGTCCAAGTGAAAGAATTGTTTTTAAGGAGAGAAGTGAGAGGTGCCACAATATTTCCATAATTCTTAACAAACTTGCGATAAAAACCTGTTAAACCCAAAAATCCACGCAACATTTTGAGAGTCTTTGGGTGAGGCCAATCTTGCATATATTCAATATTTTTAGTATCCACCCTGACAACAACCTTGCCAACAAGATGACCCAAGTACTCTACTTTTGAGGCTCGAAAATCACATTTAGATTGTTTGAGGAAAAGTTGGTGTTGAGAGAGTATATGGAGAACTCGATCCACATGAGAAATATGGGATGTCCAGGTTTTACTATAGATGAGGATATCATCAAAGAAAAATAACACAAAATGACGGAGAAAAGGACAGAATACATGATTCATGAAGCTTTGGAAAGTGGAGAGATTATTAAACAAGCCAAAGGGCATGAACAAAAAATCATATTGGCCCACATGAGTTCAAAATGTAGTCTTCGGAATGTGTGCCTCGTTCATATGTATCTAGTGGTAGCCAGAACAAAGATCAAGTTTAGTAAAGAATTGGGTTCCACTCAATTCATCCAAGAGGTCATCAATGACAAGAATGGAAAATTTGTCTTTAATGGTGAGTTTGTTGATGGAATGAAAGTCATGACACATGCGCCAAGAACCTTCTTTCTTAAGGACCATGATGACAGGAGAAGAGTTGGGGCTTGTACTAGGGTGGATAACACCTGTGTTGATAAATTCTTGAACAATTTTCTCAATTCCATTTTTTTGGGAAAAGGGATGACGATAGGGACGAATATTGGGAGGAAGGCTTCCGGGGACAAGGGGAATGGAATGATAATGAACACCACAGGAAGGAGGGAGTCTGTGGGGAGTGGAAAAAATCACTTGATGTTTAGAGAGGATGGATCAGAGGTCCTGCGACACAGAGGGTGTCTTAGTGGCTTGAATGGCATGGAGTTGTGAAATAATGCCAGGATGGCCTTTTTTAAGTAGTTTTTCCATGTGATGGGAATTGATGATCTCCAGGGAACCAACGATGATGCCTTGGAACTTATATTGTTGCCCCTCTTGGTCGAATTGCATGGTTAATTCCTTAAAATCCATAAGAATGGGACCCAAAGTCCTTAGCCATTCTGCACCCAACACAATGTCACAACCGCCCATTTTGATAGAAAACATATGAGATTTCATGTGGTACTGACCAATTTGGAGATGCACATTTTCATAATTCCCTCCACATTTCATGGACCCGCCATTGGCAATAATGATTTGGAAATTATTGACAACATGGATATATGAATTAGTTTCTTGGGAAATGTGGCGATGAATAAAATTATGGGTGCTTCCACTATCAACAAGAATGATGACCTTCCTATGCTCAATGTAACCAATTAGCTTGAGGGTTTGGGGAGCAAAGAAGCCAGTGAGATAATTTAGGGAAATGATCGGTTCTACTTTAGGAGCGTCTGAGGGAGGGTTCATGTCAGTGGGTTCAGGTGACATGGCCAAAAGGGGAGCCTCAACATCATCTTACAAAACATCCTCTGAGATGGCCATAAAAATATTTTGTTTCTTACAATTGTGCCCAAGAAAATATTTTTCATCACAATTATAACAAAGGCCTTTGAGTTGGCATTTATCCATTTCTTCCCTGGTCAATTTTTGAATCTTTAGTGGAGTAGAAGGAGGAGTGGGAGTGATTGGTTTAGTGTGAGTAATAAAGGAGGGTTTTCAGTTTTGAGAAGAGACAACCTGTTGTGATTCCTTAGCTCTTTTGGTAGCATCCACCCAACTCTGAGGCCAAGCCATGAGGACATGGGAATGAATCTCATCCTTGAGGCCACTGATAAAACATTCTCAGAAAAAAGGATCAGACATGCCCTCTGTATGGAAAGGAAATCACTCAAAAGAGGCTATAAAGTATTCCACTGTGCCATATTGTTTCAACTTTGTCAAACAACCTAAATGGTTGGTGTTAATGTCAAAGCGTTCATAAAGGTCTACCACAAAGCATGTCCAAGCGACATACCCTTAGTGGGATTTTTTTTCCATTTCCACCATTGCCAACATTCTTGATCTAGATGGAGAACACCATATCGGAGTTTGGCCAACTCATCTATAATGCCAGGCAAAGAAAATTAATGTTCCATTTGAGTTACCCATCTAGTGGGATCTGAGCCATCAAATTTGGTCACATCCACACATGGAAGGTGCAGGTCATGCTGAAAGTGACAGGGATAAAAATTATGGGAATGAGAGGAAGTTTCAACTTTGGTTTGCAAAGTTGGGTTGGATGAAGGAAGATCCACAGGGATATGCAACTTGGTGCAGATCATTGTAGTGAAGGAGACAAACTAGGTATTGAAGGATTTAATTTGGGTAACAAGGTCTTGTTTGAGGTCCTCTAATTTGGCGTCGATGGAGGAATGCTTTTTTTTATTGATGGTGGAAACATTGGCACTGAGTTGTCTCACTTCTTGTTGGGTTTCTATGAAATTAGAGTGCAAGGCATTGAAGCGAGCTTCCAAGTCTTGGCTACGGGTGTGGTACATGATGAAGAGGGAACACAAAAAGGGGAGAGTGGGACCACACAAAAAAAGGGTTATGGGTGAAGTTTATCACAAAAATCAGGGCGATGAGTGGAAGCCAATGGGGTAAATCCAAAATAAGGGTGTTGGAAGGGAGTGAGGTCCACAAGAAAAGAAATTTGCTGAAAAGTGATAGGTATGACTGCAATAAGGGATAAGAGAGGAATCCAATGGAATAGGTCTCAAATAATGGTGCCATCATGATCCTATTTTTTTTTTTTACTCATGTGGAGTTATACTCCGATCTGAATAATACTGCAGTGACGAAATTCCCAAATGCTTAATATGAAGAAATGTGTAGTAATTTCACAACCTGAATGCAGGAGACACAGTTGCGCGGCAATAGATATTGTATGTTCTGTTTTTGTTTCCTTCCCAAGGGTTAGGGTATTCAAGGGTTCTATAGAAAAAGGTTTTCCCTCTGCTATAACTCTTTGATATATGTGCGGGGTCCAAAAGTAGTACTCGACCCAATATCTCAGGGCACCAACTAAGGAGGATAGACTGTGCCCTTAGCCATACTACCCGACTACCCATGTACTAGAGATTATCTTCCTGAGTGTTGTTCTTGGTGGCACTATATCATTCATGCGACCGATCAATTTATCTATGGAGGGCTTCAGGAGATCTAGGTCAATCTGTATACATGTGTTGTCTAATGCGCTACCACTCGAAGGGGTACCAACAAAGGTTACAAGGGTGGCCAACAAATGTCTATTTCAGTACCACTTGTATTTTTTGCATGTATGAATCCCCGACCATAGATTTATGTGCATAATGACAGATCTATGTAGCTTAAAGGCGTCAGAATACGTCTCTACCCTAAAAAAAAATTTAACCCACAATGTTATTCCAAGGAAGGTGCTCTGATACCACTTGTAATATTCCAGATATAAAATAGTATGAAGAACATAAATAATTAGCTAGAAATGGCATATAAACAATGATGTAACCAGAACAACATCACAATAATACCAGAATAACACCAGAAAGAATACTTTGATTACTGAGAGAAATGTTCACTTGCCTCTTCGAGGGGGCATCCTCCAGCAGAGCAGAGCTCTATTACAATAATATCCAAGACAAAACTTTTCATACCCTCTACTCCTATTTATACTAAATATGTCTATCCAAAAGAACAATCTAGAGGAAGATCCTTCTAGAAGCGAAAGCTTCTATTAGTTCTTCTAACATTTGACTTATTATTCCTTATTTCTAGGCCTTATTAATATTCACCTTTATTACATGGAAATATATTATTCTACCTATGAGGGGTTAAGTCCCTAATAGTCTATTGTGATAAGAGATGGTTAAATGTTTTTTGACAAACCCCTTGTGAAGGTTTCGCCTTTTCTTTCACCCAGACCACAGTTCTTTTATTGATGTATGCAATTTCAAAATCTGATCTTGATGTATGTTATAAGTTATTAACATGACATTGGGAAGATTGGTTATTTTCATCTCATTTTTTATGTATCCATGGGGGAAAAAATAGAAGGATAACTTTAGCCATAAGGTTTGCTCTATACTAGTGAGATACTTTCATCTTTCATTCATTCTGAGT
The DNA here is from genome assembly GCA_009831015.1 of Picea engelmannii. NCBI lineage: Eukaryota > Viridiplantae > Streptophyta > Pinopsida > Pinales > Pinaceae > Picea > Picea engelmannii. The sequence goes on from ML787625.1 coordinate 148,072, forward strand.
TTACTAGAAAGATTAACCATCTTGATGACAACAAGGTCTTATTGAAGGAAGAATGATTCAAAAATGAATCATATATTTCAGAAGCTTGTTTTAAAGGTGTATGATTTATCTTTGGCAGTCTGTGTGATCTTGTCTGTTTATAAATTAAAATTTATGACTAATAAAGAATATTTTGCAGAGTCAAGTGACAACATTTTGTGGCAAGTTGATCTAGATCTTTAGCTTTAGTTTTATTTTTTTGTCAGAGTCTTTTTGTATGGTTCCCATTAGAGGCTTCTAAATATGAATTTGGTCCCTACCCTCGCAGGGGTTTGTAAAGAGAATTCAAGCTTGTATCTCACAATGAAATCAATACAAAAATCAGTTTTCTGATTTCGGTCTCACATATGTATTTTGATGATTTGGTTCCTTTTTTTTTGCTTTTATCTCCATGTACACACTCATGTAATTTATGTACACACTTATGCAATTTCCGTTTAAGTTTATTTATTATTTTCATAATTACATATAATATATAAAACAAACCAGCCTTGGTCCCTTGTACTTAATACCTGCAGATTAAGTGATTGTTTTTTTGTTTCAAGGCTATAAACCCCATGTGAAATTCCCAACTATCTTTCCTTAGCCCGATAAGATCTGAAAATTCTTGAGTAAGGTTCTCCACACCATTTCCTCGACATTTATTTGGCGACCATACTGGGGAGATCTTCCATATATCTCTGGTTGATTATATCATGATTATATTTCATTTTTCTAATTTGTGTGAATACTCCTTCACTGATTTTTCCATGAAAGTACCTGTTACGAGACAACCCAATATTGGAAACGGTCTTGATGACCAAACCAACATTTCATTGACCTTATTCAACATTATTTTAGAATTTCTAGTACTCGTGCTGAACTTGAGAATTCTAGGGAAGTAATTGAAAGGGACATAATTATTCATGAACGATGGGAAGCGAGGAAAAGGAAGCTAATGACTCCGTGTTTCACCTATTTTTCCTATGCCCAAATCCCTTTTTGCACATGGATATTATGCATTTTAGGATTTTATTTAGCTCTTTTTGAAGGTGTTATTATGTTTCATGCATCAATTTTCCATGGGTAAAGATAAGGTATGAGTAATCCCTACTTGTGATGATTTTATGATGGTTTATCTTCAATTGAGTGAGAAAAATATATTAATATTTCTCGTTTTCTTGAAACAGGTCAAAAACATGATCCAACCCTCGATCTGGCCATCGATCCATCCCTCGATCCAACCCTCGATATGACCCTCGACCTGGCCCTCAGAGGGCAATGCAGTTGTGGGTTGGCATATCGACGGGCTCTCCTTGGCGAATACGAAACATGGGTTTTGTACTTGCTCGAGCTCTCCAACTATGGAACTCATCACATTTAAATTCAAGCAATTGATCTGACCTCTATTTTGAGCGCATGAGGCTATTGAGAATATGTTGTATGTATTCAAGTTTTAATGCATTTATGTTGTAGGAGAGCGTTGACCCTTTCAATGGTAGACCTCTCAACTATGTTATAAACTCTATAAGTACTGGAGTCTCTCGGGACGAATACACATTATTTTTATATATACATCCATTATCTTGAATTTCTCTGTAAAAACTCAGTTCCGATGTTAATATGAATGAAATGCTAAGTTTGTGACTGCATATTACGTTAGAGTAGTGCCACGAATGTTTGGGGGGCCCACCAGTGGTCTGGGTAGTGTTAGGACCACATATTGTACCCTTTTTGCCCATACTTTTTGCTATTATTTTACCCTTCATCACCTACATTTTGACTTATACTATCATTTCATCTAATCATTCCAAGGTATACAACGTCCTTTCTCATTACTTTATGCTTAATCCGTTTTGCATAATATTTTACATTACTTTTGAACCTAACCATTGATTAGAAGTGCAGAAGTGTCCATATTTGCAGAATAGTATTTCAGACCGATGCTGAAACACAGAACTGCCCAAAGCCACCATTGAGCTGATAATGAAACACGGAGTTGCTACACCGTCCGAGGATGCATATGCCGAAACACGGAAGCTGTCACTCCATTCAGACATACAGATGCTGAGACACAGTAGAGACCGCCACGATGCTGAAACACGAGCCCTGACAGCTAGCAGTCAAGGC
>ML787625.1:154691-183375 GCA_009831015.1 Picea engelmannii
AATTCCGTCCAGCAATTGTTTCGCCTCTTCTGTTGCTGAAACACCATTTGACAGCAACCCTTCATCATTTCATCCATGATGCTGAAACATCGCCGTTCAGCACTCTTGATTTTCTTCCGATACAGAAACACCAGTTATCAGCAATTATTCATATAAGCAATTCTTCGATCTCTCTCTGTTGCTAAAACACCCCGCCGTCCATCATCATCCGTCAGTATGCTCCCAAACGGTAGTTCGAACAGCAGGACTGCGACATAATAAAAAAAAATCAACCGCCGAAACAGCATCACCACGAACAAGCATCATATCTGGGTGGTTCAACGAACCCAATGGTAAGGCAAAGGTACGTAAGGTTTATGNNNTTCGGTTAAGCTACAATTAATGGGAAGGATTAGACGTCATTATGACATTTAAAAACATTTACTACTAGCCACACTTTACGGGAGGGAAAGTACATGTCAAATCCAAAGATACCATCATTACACCCGATCTCCCCGCCGCCATCCCAGTCCACCACCCCTTCACACATTTTTACCTTCATTCCCGCATAATGCCGCTCGGAAAAACTACCTTCATTCCCTCACTGCCGTTGTACATTTACATTTTCGCATCTAACTCTCATTACTTACTAATTTATAGGTTGCTTGATGAAGTTGTATTACTGCGTATATCTCTTTATATAATTTGCAGTTTTCTCCCTGGAGTTGTATTTTTATTACAGGGTATTCATAGTTGTCCATATTTAATTGTCCATACTTTGAAATCTAACATATTTTCATGCAGGTTGTGTTTTATTGATGGATATATGTTCATAGCTATCTAATTGTGCAATCATATCTTTATTTCCCTGTTTCATAAATTGTAGATTACTTCACAGATTTCTTATTTAGGAAGTGTCTTTAACAACTACATCTACTTTATTAAGTTGCAAATGTCGACTACTACCTGTAGATTTACATCAATTGTTATATTTATTTCCAACACCAGACTGATAGGATAGGATCTGATTTCAAATCTATTGGCACAAAGTTTATAGACTGTATTAATTCCAAGAATATGCATTGACATCGTCATAATGGAAAAGCTCTCCATAGAATGTCTTATCCATACTCTGCATTTCTCTATAGAAGTTAGCATCGAATTGATTCCACTTGAATTATCAGTGGTGATTAGATGCCATCGTGACATAATTCGCCATCGTAGACATAACCATCACATTTGAATATCGTCACAACACTCTTTACTTTCAGTTAGACAGATTAGTGTAAGGATAGGTTTTATTTCATGTAAGATAAGAGTAATTGTGGTTTTTTGAATATATTCTTTAAGAATAGAGTTCACTTTGAAGAATTGATGTTGAAGGATTTCTTACTTATTCAAATATTTCTTGCTCATTCAAAGAGTTGCTTGCTTAGACTAATTGTTCATAGTTATAGATTTTTTTTTGAAGAGTTGTTCACTTAGATTAATAATAACATTGTTTATAGTTAAAGATTGCTCTGTATATATAAAATGAAGTATGTTGTTCAAATGGATTTTATCTTGTTCAGAGTCTTTTAAATCATATTTTAAAATGTATTTGTAGATTGGAATAAAGTGTTGATTCTTAGGGTAAATCATTCTCTTGTCTAGTTAATCTTTCCGTTAGTTTTCCTTTCTGCCTTGACTCATACTGTGTCACAACTCTAAATCTACCTACCCTAGTCGATAATTTAATTGAGGGAAATTAATGCATATAGTTTACCCATCATTTTTGGCGTCGTTGTTGGGGAGTTGTGCAAAGGTAGAAAACAATTAGGAAGTAGATTATTTATGAACATTAGTATTAGTTTGGTGGCGGGGGATATTTAAGACAAGAAGTAAGAACATGCGCATCTGTTATAGCAGGTTCACCCAAACCCAATGTTAGTTTTCTTTTTTGTATCACTTTCATGAACAAAACTGGGGACCCAAAGGGTAGATATATCAAAACCAATCCAAAACTTTCGACCAAAGTTCCTTCTAACGTTTTTGGAGGAAGGAACACTCCATCTATAAACTCTGCAGAACGGTACAGAAAGTTCAAGTAGGGGATAGCTCAACCCAAAAAGATAAAAAAATTACAGAAGAGACCAAAAATGGGGAAACCATAGAGCAGAAAATTGAGACATCAACAATAGTAGAACAAGAGGTAAAACCACTCGAACCTTCATCATAACCAACCAAAACAACCTTTTCCTTTTTACCATCAGGGAATTCTAACTTTGTACATATCACTGAACATGAATAGGTGAATTCCCTCTTTGGAGGTTCAACAAATATAGTTGTGTCCCAAGTTGAAAAAAAAAAATTGAACTAATAGTTTCAAAAGGATCAGGAAAAGTCCCTGACATCCAAATAGTAGATAATTCTTCCTATCGAAGGAATATCTTTCCTAAAAAAGAACCTTGGTACGCCTCATTATATTCAATAATAAAACCACCAAGGTAATCTAGTTTTTGGAATCATATCAGTATGGATGATCAGGAGGATCACAATCATGTGAGACATGATGAGGGAGAAGAAGTAGGAAACGAGACATAAACCACTTTTGGGTTTCCAATTTTGGATACCACACAAAATGTTAACATGAAGAACATTCCACTCTCTGCACTACCCACCTTTATGGTAAGAGAAGTGAGGACCCAGATACCTTCCTGTTTGAGTTTGACATCTTGTGTAGAAGTTATAACTACTTGCAAGATGCTAAAAAATTAAAACTATTTTCTGCCACTCTTAAGGATTTTGCACTTAGATGGTTCACGGGATTAGGAGAGTCTAGTGTTAGATCTCGGGAAGATATGAAGACCATATTCCTTAATAAATACCAAGACGATTTCAAATATACGGATTCTTGTAATGATATTTTTAAAATTCAACAATTAGAAGACGAGAGTCTCGAAGATTACATGGAATGGTTTTCCTATACTTCACAAAAATTGAAATATCATGACCTTCCAGATGATGCAATCATAACTCTTTTTCTTAAAGGAATTTGGGAAGAATATCTGGAAACACTTAACCTGATGGCATAAAGATACATCTCCCATAAACCATTCACTGATATCTGTGAGATGTGTAGAAAGTACTCGAGAAGTAGGGCTAAAAATGGAAAGGGTGTTCGAGATCCCTATAGTAGAAACTCAAAAGGAGTTAGTTCTGGTGGGATTACAAGAATAGAAATAGGAAAACTGTTAGAGAAATTTAAAACTAATATTTTAATTACAATAGGTTCCCAATTGGACACCTTAAAGATTAAGAATAAACAGGAGGGAGAGAATGAAACAATGTGCATATTTTGTCTGAGGTGCAGGAGGAATCATTCCTCAAGGGAATTCCCATTAGAAAACATTTCAGTTTGTGGCTTCTGTACTTAAGATAATCTCATTGAAAAATTCCCATCATTTCTTGGTTTATTAGCCATTTAAAAAAGTGGGGATCCTGTGGAATCTTCATATGCACCTAGAAGGTTGTGGCAACCTAGGAGTCAACCTATGTACCAGGATCTACCACCTCAAGCGCCACCTTATTACCAGCAACCACAATAGTGGAACTCACCAAATTGGAAAAAATGGTCTCCACAGTATGCTTCACACCATTCTTGGTTACAAGGATGGAGAGGAAGACATACCTAGGGAAACACTCAGATTCCACATGTTCCTATGCCCACTCATTCTTATCCATAGTTTCCACCAAATATCCAACAACTTTTTCCATATTCATTCGCTCCACCGTTACCTCCTATTCCCCAACAACCTCAACAATTTCAAAATACAAATTCGCCAAGACCAACATTATTACCAACACAACTGGTGCCTAACCCGAATAATAAACCAACTCAACCTCTTCATAATTTTGAGCTGCAAACTTTCCCGACTTATGTTATTTCTCATGTTCCATTACATGATATTCAACTAAGGTCAAGGAAAGTTCTGAATAAACATAATCCTTTAGTAGTCATCTGAGAGGAATAAGAAGATGAAACTCTCGACCAACCCATGAATGAAACTAAATGGGAAGATGTTATTATTCCCAAAGACCAAGAACAAAATATTCCTTGAATTGAATCTTCACAAACTACAAAAGCCCATCCATATCTGGAGAGATTAGCAATCTAAAAACCAATGATTCGACCAGAATTTGACATTATAAATGAATTAAAGAATATCTGTGTCAAAATTCCCCTATTACAAGCCATAAAATACATTCCAATTTACAGTAAGTTAATCAAGGAATTGTGTATCAAAAATCTAGGTAGGAAACAAAAATATCCTCCAACAATACATCCGATAGGAGAATTGTCTGAATACATATCAGAGCAGCCTAGGGTCACAAAATATGAAAACCCATGGAATCTCATGTTAACGATAACCATTAATAAGATTCCTATTGGAAATACTCTCATAGACATAGGGGAAGCCATTAATGTTATGACTGTCACTACCTTAAAATAATTGCAATTGAAACACTTCCTTAGACCTACCCAACTATTTTGGAATTAGCATATAAGACAAAAGTTATACCTGAAGGAATATTTGATGATATCATAGTCACATTAGAATCATGGGAATATTCGGTAGACTTCCTTGTCATTCATTAAAAGGATCCTGCTAAAGGGCATCATGTTATCTTGGGAAGACCTTGGCTGGCCATCGCCAGTGCATTTATTGGCTGTAGAGAAGGTGAAATGAATATCTCTAATGGAATTTCTATGAACAAACCTACCATCTACCCACTGGCTCAACCTATTATAGAGAACCTTTAGTGGATTGAATTTTCGTATGCGAATGAAAAATGGGAAGAACCTTTGTTTCCTAGTGATCACTCCTGGGAACTTTAGGAGAAAACAACGAAGAATGTGCTAAATCAGTTCATTTATACAATCACATGTGTTGATTTTCCTAAATCGTTTCCCCAATTTTAGTATATGTTTGGTGACGAATTTCAAGAACAATTGGACCCATCAATTTTGTCCTCAAAATATTTTATCTTTGAGATAGATGGATCTTACATATCATACACCATGCCTTATGAGATTAGTCCTAGAAAATTCTTACATATCAATTCCGAACTAGATGCAAATCAACAAGAATAATTACTGAATGTCCTTAAAGACTAATCAAGAGAATTTTTCTGGGAATATACCGATATGAGAGGTATACACCTCGACACATGATTTCATCATATATATACCCAGGCATAAGTAACACATGTTAGGAAACCTCAGAGAAGGATGAATCCAACACTAAAAGATATTGTAAAGGAAGAAATACAGAAACTATTGAATGTCGGTTTTATTTATCCAATTTCTAACAACAAATGGGTATCCCCTCTTGTAGTGGTTCTGAAGAAATTAACTGGAAAATGGAGAATTTGTGTTGACTTCTGGGAACTTAATAAGGAAACTCTTAAGGATTATTTTCCTCTTCCCTTCATTGACCAAGTCTTGGATACCTTGTTAGGAAATCGATACTTTTCCTTCCTTTATGGATATAGTGGATAAAATCAAATTTTAATATCACCTAAGGATCAGGACAATACTACTTTCACTTGTCCTTGGGGCACTTATGCCTACAGGGTCCTACCATTTGGCCTGTGTAACGCTCCCACCATATTCCAACAAGAAATATTAGGGATATTTGTTGATGTCATTCATGATTGTGTGGAAGTGTATATGGAAAATTTTATAGTATATGGTAATACTTTTCAAGAATCCCTAGATAACCTGAGCAAATTTCCTATTAGATGTCAAGAGATTAATTTATCCTTGAGTCATGAGATGTGTAAAATATTATTGATTGCAGGTGTCATCTCAGGGAATCATATTTTATTTGAAGATATTAAAGTGGATCTTTCTAAGATTGAGGTTATTGTCAAACTCCCACCTCCAAAGACTCAAAAAGAGGTAAGAATATTTCTTGTACATGCCGAATACAATTGGAGATTCATTGAAAATTTTACAAAGATTGTCACACCAATGTTTGGATTGCTTACAAAATATTTTGACTTTCTTTGGACTGACCATTGTCAAACTGCCTTTGAAACTCTAAAAGCTAAATTATTGGTGGCACTAGTTCTTAGAGGACCCAATTGGACCCTTGCATTCCATATACCCATTGATTCCTCCGATACTGCAATAGGAGGAGTGTTAGGAGAAAAATATGACCAACAATCCTATGCCATTTACTTTGTGAGTAAGAATTTAACCCATGTTGAGATAAACTATACAGTCACTAAGAAATAATTCTTCGCAGTCGTCCATGCCATCAACAAGTTTCGCCATTATATCACAGGATATGAGGTATTTGTGCATACATATCACTCTACCATTAGATTTATCATGAACAAACCTATTACCAATGGCTGAGTAACTAGGTGGATCCTTTTATTACAAAAGTTCAATATCACCGTCCTTGACCGACCAGGAAAAGGGAACTTAGTAGTTGATTTTCTCTCTCACATTAATCATGAAGGTGATAGTCATCCTATTGATGATATTTTTTGAGATGAGTATCTCTTCGCCATCTCCATAAAAACTCTGTGGTTTTTAGATATGGAAAATTATTTATCCACTATAAAATTACTAGCTCATTTATCGCCTCATGAAAAGTGTCGTATTATAACACAAAGTGCTAAATACTCCTGGGTTGGCCATGACCTTTTTCGTACTGGAGTAGATTTGATTATTCGTAGATGTGTCTGAGAAGATGAGATAGAATAAATCCTATGAAGTTGTCATGATGGAGCATGTGGTGGAAATTTTTCTGATAAACGTGCAACATATAAGGTTTTACATTCAGGTTACTATTGAACTAACATTTTTAAGTATGCTGCCAAATATGTAAGAAGTTGTGATAGTTGTCAGAGGATAGGAAGACCCACATAAATCGATGAAATGCATTTACATACCTAGGTTATGATAGAACCTTTGGAAAAATGGGCCCTTTATTTTGTAGGACCAATTTCGCCCATGTCTCGTAAGAAGAACTATATTCTTTTTTGCATAAATTATGTCTATACCGCGGGAGAACTTACATCGTGGTTTGTGTTTTCTTCCCTTTTGGGAGACTTCCCAAGTTGACTATCGAAGAGACTCCTGGTCTGAGCCTAGAAGCGGGCCCTACCTGAACCAGTTTTATACATGAGTTGTATCCCCCTTGGAGTCTTCTTTAAGCCCTTTTCAAACTCCCTAAAGATGAAAATATTGTCGAGTGACCTTGTTTCTTGACACTCGTTAAATTGGTCCAGTAGAACGTTCCTTACACGGGTCTTCTTTTAAGCCCTTTTCAGACCCTCTAAAAATGAAAAGATTTGTTGAGCGATCTTATTTCCCTTCACTCTCGTTAAACTGAAATTTGAAGGCACATCTGTCAAACAGTAGTTTACCCCTTTTTTGGTCCAGATGGTCAACTGTATGAACAAAGGTATACTCTAGGAGCCTCAGTTATCTAGAAGAGTACCCTCAGGTATAATTTAACCCTTTTTCGGGCCTGAGGGACTAAATTTATGAAAAATGAACCCCCATGGAGTCCATAGTTAAGCTCTTTTCAGACTCCCTAAAATTGAAAAGATCATCGAGTAACCTTATTCTTTCACACTCGTTAAAATGGTCCAGAAGAACATTCTTGACGGAGTCCATAGTTAAGATTTTTTCAGACTCCTTAAAAATGAAAAAATGGTCGAGTGATCTTGTCTTTATCACACTTGTTAAAATGGTTTTGAATAGACTTATTGTCGGTGCTAGTTTACCCCTTTTTCGAACCGACTAGACTACCTTTGAAAAAGGTACCCCATTGGAGTCTCCTTTTACGTTTTTTCAGACTCTCTAAGTATCAAAAACCGTCGAGCTTACCTTCTCTAGGCTCGTTAAACTTACATCGAAGGACGTTATCATTGTGTGTCTTATTAATCGCATTTGAATACATGCGTCTTTGGCCTAATTCTGGCTCCATGTTGCTCTCAACTGAACCATATGAAGCATGCCTTATACGCAAGCCCTGTAGAACTTTGCCTCTGTGTCTTGACACCTTTGGCCCCTGGAGGATTTTTCTCGACTGTCATTTTCTTGCATATGTCCCTTTGCCTTGAGCATCCCTGTGTTTCATGCAGTTGGAACTAGTATGTTTGCGACACTCAATTCCTCCTTTGCAACGTAGCATTCTTTTATGCTTTTTCCAAAATTATTCAAAAAGACAAAAAAATCAAATATACCCCAAAAAGAGGAAGGGAAAAGTATTTTATTTTTATTGGCAGCACAATGAGTTTCCCTTGGGCAAAGCACATCCTTCTGTTTTTTCTTCAAGCTCTGGGATTTAATATGACCTTAGGAAGTTGTTCTCGCTACATAGAGTTGTGTCCTCCTCCGTTTGGTTATTCTTCCAAACATATGGAGAGTTTGCGATGCCTCATGCCCTGTGAACTTATGTCAATGCCATGCTGCCTGAGTCTCATCATTTGTCGTGCTATTGTCCAAGGGAAGTTTTTACCAAGCCTGAGTCAACCCCTCTGCAGTTTGTCTCTTTCCCTCATGCCCAACCATCCTCAAAGTCCAATCAAGTTTTTGTTCAAAATCAATGAAGCCTTCAGCCTGATCATCAAGATTCTCTAGTCCATGACCAACGAGCCATCGAAGACCTCTGGGTAGTGAAGTCGTACCCTCATATTACACTCCTACCTAAGTTTTGAAGATTTTGAAGTTGTTTCTCGAGCTCTGAAGACCTCATCTCCAGCCATGAGGGCTTATCAGCTTCTAGAAGATGGATACTATACATGTATATCTTTTAATTTTGAGATGTAGATCCGCTATGTATTTCTCGCGGCTACACTTTATATAGTTATATGACATGGATCTACAGTGTATTTGATTGGTAGCCATGATTTTATTTCATCCCGAGCACGGGTGTGCCCTCCTCGGTGAAACAATTGTTATTTTGTTGATGGAACCTCCCAAATTCTGGTCCCTGGGCTCACTGGTTTGGTTCGTTGATAAAGATTGATAATGTATTTCAACCATCAGATGCTCTTCTGACCTCACACATTAGGGGGCATCTGTTATAACCCTAATTTGCACCAAACATGCTTACCTGGAATCAAGCCATCTCATATTCCTTCTTTTCCAAGCCACTACTGAACAACTCTTCTAAAAAACTCCATTTTTAAAGGCCCACGCACCCTGCTCCACTACATCCCACGTGTATCTATAGTGTCCACGCTAGCTGACCCACTACAACCCGCGTGGACCTTCAGAAGCACGAAAAAAGGAAAGTTTATGATGGAACACATAGCTTTGGGCAAGTTAACTAAACCTTTGAGCCATGCATGGCCAGTCATTTGACCAAATACCTAGCTCCTTCTAGCCTATAAAAGAAGGGTTAGGGGTCCCATTTGAAAGGAGGAGAATCATAGTAAAGAAACTATACCCGATTGAGCATTCCCTTTGTCCCAACCTTTAGCCATCCTTGTGCAAAGAGAAGTATAGAGAAAAGAAGTTGGAGGACAGTTGAAGAGGAGCCCAGGACCAGGTTCGTAGAGAAGTGGTCGGCTTCATCATTGTAAGTTGATTTATTGAAGTTAATAATAAAGAAATACTTTTCCCGTCCCACCGTATGAGGTTTTCATGGTATATTGCATACATGTTGATTAAATCTCTAACCCATTAATCTGTAGATCAAATACATGTGGAGTTCTTTGTTTGTCTTGTGTGAATGTAGGTCATCCTTGGGAGGAAATTTGCAATCAAAGAGCGACCAAGCATGAAGAAGGATCAATATCAAACGCTCGAAATAAGGTATGCTCACTTGATCTTCTTAAATACGTATTTGCTTAAGAATAATGGGGATTAGGTCAGGGATGACGGTAGAAAGTAGGAATCTTTAGGTCTTTTCTGCATGCTTGATAAAACCCTAAGTGCTAGTCCGTAGAGGGATTTCCCACTCACAACAGAATTGGTGAATAGCTTGTGTTTTCATTTAGAAGATTTCTTGTGTTTCCTAGCTTTTTTAACTTATTTTTATCTTGAAATTTTAAGAAAAATGAGTTGCATTCATCAGTTGGTTTTAGAATATTTTGTTATTTCTTCTTTGATTGGAAGAAAATATATAAAAAAAAAACTTAGTTTGTTAGATCTCTTTATTTCCTGGCATTTTCTTTGCATTTTTATTTGAAAAAGAAAAAGAAATTAGCATAGCGTTGTGTTTTCTTCTAATTTTAAAAAGCATTTCAAAAGAAAAAAAAAATAAGAATTATAATCATTCTTTGCCAGTGTTCATATAAGTTTCATCATTTTTCGCAAGAGTCTTAACACCATCAGTTGCACTACCGTACCCTTTTGAGTAAATCAAGCTAGTAAAAAGAACGCTAATTAAAATTTACTAGACTTTATGTTTGTAGGGTCCATCAACTAGATTAGGCTAGAGCCTTGATTTAGGTTGGAGAGGAAACTCTTCAAGGCTATAAAACAAACATACGATTCTGTGCTAAGGAGTATATAAGTCCAGTATCGTGAAAGTTATCTGGGACCCCCCTCTAACAAAGGGGATAAACATGAGGTCGCGTGCGGAAAGGTAGCGGAGATAACCCCTCCAAAGTCGAACCAATCGTAGTGGAGAACACATATAGAGGGATTGTCTTGGGATTCTGTTGATTGAATTTGCCATGGAGCTTCATGGGTCTCGAATCCATTCGAGGTCCTCAGTTGTCTTCTAGACCACTTTCTTTTGATACCCTTGGCAGGTTTCAGGCTTGATACCCTCCTCATTATGGTCTACCCGACTGTCAACTGTACCCGCCTGGTGAATGTTCGCGTGCTGGCAACCTAGTTGCCTATCTTTCTAGTGACATACACAGGTGACTGTGGGGGTATACTGTGGTACCTAGGATAGACATCAGGCCATGCTTTGCAGATTATACCCAGAGGGTGCTTCCATTTTCGAGTTGCACTTGCACCAGTAAGTTTCTCTAGTGTTGGTTGGTGTAATTGTTCTTCAAACTAGTTAGTCGTTTGCTTGATTTGCCTTTAGGAACTTTTAGTGTGTGCTCTATGCTCCCTAGTTTTCCATAGTGAGTTAGTCAGTCATGGATTTGTGTCTCTTACCTAGGGTGGTAGACCACCCACTCCTTCAGGCGTGAGGACTTTTTGGTCTTCCACTTAGAAACGTGGAGTCACCTTTTTATAGGCGTTGTTTTGATACCACTGGTTCTTCAGAGTCAGTGTGTGAGACTTTTACAGACTTGAACGATCCCACAAAGGGATAAATTGTGCATAATATATTCATTGCTAAAGTTCCAGATGATACCAACCAAGGAACCCCTTCGTAAGGGGATTCTTGTGCTTTTCCTTTCTTCGGAAACGTTGTTGTCCCTTTGATGGCTACTTTGTACATTCCTGAGTTGAATGTGGGATTACTGGTTTGGTTGGGTACCATTCCAAATGTCCCAAATGCTCTTGACGATTCTCAGTTAAGCACTTTATGTCATGGGCACCTTGTTGATTTTTCTTCATCAACAAAGACTTCTCCTCCTCCTTCTCCCGCCTCTAGTGGAAGTACAGTTACTAGTAACCAAAAGTCTAAACGAAATAGAAAGAGGAAGAATAGGAAGAAGAAATCACCAACCTCTGCGAGTCATGTTGGAGATAGGTCAAAAACCTCTGCAAGTCACGTTGAAGGCCAACACCCACCCTCTGCAAGTCATGCTGGGGGCACACACCCACCCTCTGCAAGTCATGCTGGTGGAAAAAGTTCAGTCACTGCTAGTCATACTGGTAATACGTCTGTAGCCTCTGCAAGTCATGTTATCGACCCATCACTAACCTCTGCAAGTCATGTTGGAGATGTGAAACCAACCACTTCTAGTCATGCTGGGGGCGTTAATTCTGTTGAGAAACCTAGATGGATAGGACATAATCCTAAGTTCCCTTGTAAGCTTTGCAAGGGAGATCACCTTACTCATTTGTGCCCTGAAATTCCAGAGGTACAAAGATTTTGGTCCCTGTCTGCAAGCTCTTCTGATTTTGAGTCTTTTGAGGTTTCCTCGCAGTCTATTCATCCATTGATTGAGAAAGTGGTCATGCCAATGCATTCATCGGTTGATCCCACTCCTCTTTTGGGGGGTGATGTGCCTTTAGACCATGTAGTCTCGCAACCTATTCAACCATTGGTTGCGAAAGTGGTCATGTCGATGTAGTCATCGGCTGATCCCACTCCTCTTTTGGGGGGTGAGGTACCTTTAGACCTTGTATTCTCTCAACCTATTCAACCATTAGCTGAGAAAGTGGTCATGCCGATGAAGTCGTCAGCTGATCCCACTCCTCTTTTGGGGGGTGAGGTGCCTTTAGACCACGTAGTATCGCAGCATATTCATCCATTGGTTGTGAAAGTTGTCATGCTGATGCAGTGATTGGTTCATCCCACTCCTCTTTTGCGAGGTGAGGTGCCTTTAGACCATGTAGTCATGTAGCCTATTCATCCATTGGTTGCGAAAGTGGTCATGCCGATGTAGTCATCAAATGATCCCACTCTTCTTTTGGGGAGTGACATGTCTATCGACTATGTTTTTAGCATTTCCATTTCAATACTTTCATAACAACGGGGCATTCCTCTCATTTCGAGCACACCCCCTCAAAGCCCTAGGATGGTTTCCTTTGATTGGAGTGACCTTGTTGAGCCTCGTCTTCCTTCTGCTGCACCTTTTCAAATAAGGGTTGAAGTTAATTCAACAAACATTTATCGATGTATTGTGGATGAGTGAGCCTCTGCAAGTATTTAATCCTCCTCAGTTTGGAAAGTATTGGGATCTCCCAAGATTGTGTCTTCTTCGCATGAGTTGTTGGATTTTGACAGATGTCCTAGTGAATATTTGGGGATTCTTCCTCAGTTGCCTATCTCATTAGGTGGGAAGATGATCCTTGTTGATGTTATAGTGGTGCAAGGCCCATTAGATTTCAATATGCTTCCCGAGCGTGATTATGTATATGCTATGAATGTTGTAGTGTCTACGCTCTTCAAGGTGATGCATTTCCCTCATAATGGAAGCATTGTCACTATCGACCAGCTGACATATGATAATCACCATCCTAATTCAACATTATTTCAGACTACCCCTTTATATGTTCCTAGCGTTCGTGTAGACTCTACCCCGCCACGGGTTAATTATGTGGCATCTTATCCTCGGTGTTCAATTGCTTCTGAGTAGGAACCTGTGCAATCATGTTTTTCTTCTCAAGACTTGGAATCAACAATTGATCCTTTCGTTTATCCAATGGCGGCATGGGAGCCCTCGCTTCCTCCTCTTGGTCCAAGTGGGATTGCGTATCCTTCTAAGTATGATCTCATTGATTGTATATCCTCAATCCCTCGTTCTTGTGATTCTTAGCTGATAGACTCTGCCAATCCTGGCCAAAACCTCCATCATCATATGGAGTATGGTCAGTTTACTTCAACCTTTGGGAATGTCGACCCTCATTTGTGTGATTTCTTGGATTTTGAATTTCTTTCAAATGAGGCTATCCTTGAAGCCATGACTACGGTTTCTATATCGCAGGAGGACTTACACTGTGGTTTGTGTTTTCTTCCCTTTTGGGAGAATTCCCAAGTTGACTATCGAAGAGACTCATGGTCTGAGGCTAGCAGTGGGCTCTACCTGAACCAATTTCATACATGAGTTGTAGCCCCCTTGGAGTCTTCTTTAAGCCCTTTTCAGACTCCCTAAAGCTGAAAAAATTGTCGAGTGACCTTGTTTCTTCAAACTCATTAAATTGGTCCAGAAGAACGTTCCTTACACAGGTCTTCTTTTAATCCCTTTTTAGACCCTCTAAAAATGAAAAGATTTGTTGAGCGATCTTGTTGCCCTTCATGCTCGTTAAACTGAAATTTGAAGGCACGTGTATCCGACGGTATTTTACCCAGTTTTTGGTCTGGATGGTCAACTGTACGAACAAAGGTATACTCTAGGAGCCTCGGTTCTCTAGAAGAGTACCCTCAGGTATAATTTTAACCCTTTTTCAGTCCCGAGGGACTAAATTTATGAAAAAGGAACCCCCACGGAGTCCATCGTTAAGCTCTTTTCAGACTCCCTAAAATTGAAAATA
Source organism: Picea engelmannii (assembly GCA_009831015.1). NCBI lineage: Eukaryota > Viridiplantae > Streptophyta > Pinopsida > Pinales > Pinaceae > Picea > Picea engelmannii. The sequence goes on from ML787625.1 coordinate 168,796, forward strand.
TCATCGAGTGACCTTGTTCTTTCACACTCGTTAAAATGGTCCAAAAGAACATTCCTGACGGAGTCCATAGTTAAGCTTTTTTCAGACTCCTTAAAAATGAAAAAATGGTCAAGTGATCTTGTCTTTATCACACTCATTAAAACGGTTTTGAATAGACGTCTTGTCACTGCTAGTTTACCCCTTTTTCAAACTGACTAGACTACCTTCGAAAAAGGTACCCCATTGGAGTCTCCTTTTACGTTTTTTCAGACTCTCTAACTATGAAAAACTGTCGAGCTTACCTTCTCTGGGCTCGTTAAACTTACATAGAAGGACATTAGCATTGTGTGTCTTATTAATCACATTTGCATACCTGCGTCTTTGGCCTAATGCTAGCTCCATGTTTCTCTCAACTGAACCATCTGAAGCATGCCTTATACGCAAGCCCTGTAGAACTTTGCCTCTGTGTCTTGCACCTTTGGCCCCTAGAGGATTTTTCCTGAGTGTCATTTTCTTGCATATGTCCCTTTTCCCTGAGAATCCCTGTGTTCCGTGCGCTTGGAATTAGTATGTTTTCAACACTCGATTCCTCCTTTGTAACGTAGCACTCTTTTATGCTTTTTCCAAAATTATTGAAAAAGACAAAAAAATCAAATATACCCCAAAAAGAGGAAGGGAAAAGTATTTTCTTTTTATTGGCAGCACAATGAGTCTCCCTTGGACAATGGACATCCTTCCATTTTTTCTTCAAGCTATAGGATTTGATATGACCTTAGGAAGTTGTTCTTTCTACATAGAGTTGTGTCCTTCTCCGTTTGGTTATTCTTCCAAACATATGGAGAGTTTGTGTCGCATCCTGCCTCGTGAACTTATGTCAATGCCATGATGTCTGAGTCTCATCATTTTTCGTAATATTGTCCAAGGGAACTTTTTACCAAGCCTGATTCATCCCCTCTGCAGTTTGTCTCTTTCCCTCATTCCCTACCATCCTCAAAGTCCAATCAAGTCTTTGTTCAAAATCAGTGAAGCCTTCAGCCTGATCATCAACATTCTCTAGTCCATGACTGACGAGCCGTCGAAGACCTCTGGGTAGTGAATTTGTACACTCATATTACACTCCTACCCAAGTTTTGAAGATTTTGAAGTTGTTTCTCAAGCTCTGAAGACCTCATCTCCAGCCATCAGGCCTTATCAGCTTTTAGAAGATGGATACTATACATGTATATCTTTTGATTTTGAGATGTAGATCCCCTATGTATTGCTCGCGGCTACAATTTATATAGTTATATGACATGGATCTATAGTGTATTTGATTGATAGCCATGATTTTATTTCATCCCAAGCATGGGTATTCCCGCCTCGGTGAGACAATTGTTATTTTGTGGATGGCACCTCCCAAATTCGGGTCCCTGGGCTCACCGGTTTGGTACGTTGATAAAGATTGATAATGTATTTCGGCCATCAGATGCTCTTCTGACCTCACACATTAGGGAGCATCTATTATAACCCTAATTTTCACCAAACATGCTTACCTGGAATCATGCCATCTCATATTCCTTCTTTTCCAAGCCACTACTAAACAACTCTTCTAAAAAACTCTATTTTTAAAGGCCCACTACAGCCCGCGTGGACCTTCAGAAGCACGAAAAAAGGAAAGTTTCTGACGGAACACAAAGCTTTGGGAAAGTTAACTAAACCTTTCAGCCATGCATGGTCGGTCATTCAACCAAATACCTAGCTCCTTCTAGCCTATAAAAGAAGGGTTAGGGGTCCCATTTGAAAGGAGGAGAATCACAGTAAAGAAACTATACCCGATTGAGCATTCCATTTGTCCCAAACTTTAGCCATCCTTGTGAAAAGAGAAGTATAGAGCAAAGAAGTTGGAGGACATTTGAAGAGAATCCTAGGACCAGGTTCGTGGAGCAGTGGCTGGATTCATCATTGTAAGTTGATTTATTGAAGTTAATAATAAAGAAATACTTTTCTCATCCCACCATATGAGGTTTTCATGGTTTATTGCATACATGTTGATTAAATATCTAACCCATTAGTCTATAGATCAAATGCATGTGGAGTTATTTGTTTGTCTTGTGTGAATGCAGGTCAGCCTTGGGAGGAGAGCTGCAGTCAAAGAGTGACCAAGTGTGAAGAAGGATCGATATCAAACACCCAAAATAAGGAATGCTCACTTGATCTTCTTAACTACGTATTTGCTTAAGAATAATGGGGATTAGGTCAGGGATGATGGTAGAAAGTAGGAATCTTTAGGTCTTTTCTGCATGCATGATAAAACCCTAAGTGCTAGTCCGTAGAAGGATTTCCCACTCACAACAGAGAGGCCCTTTATTATTTCAACTGTACCTCGAGCATTTGCTTCCCTTTGATCCCTCACATTGCGAGATACCAAATATATAAAATGTCCAGAGCAGAAATGAGATGTTAGAAATGGCAGAATAACAGTAAAATATCCAACATAATCTTCACAATAACACAGAAATGATATAAGAATAGCAATAGAAATAGAACTTTGATTCAGAAAGCAATGTTCACAGGCCTCTTTGAGGGGGCAACCTCCAATCAAGCAACGCTCTGTTACAATAATATTCCTGCTAGGGTTTTCATACCCTCAACCCTTATTTATACTAAATATGTCGATTAAGAGAAACATCTAGATGAAGATCCTTCTAGAAGCGAAAGCTTCTATTAGGTCTTCTTACATCCACCTTATTCTATTTTATTGAAAGGCCTTATTAATATTGACCTTTATTACATCTGAATACATTGATCTACCTATGTGCGGGTTAGGACCTTAACATGTTTGCCCCCTTAAAAATAGCCTTGTCCTCAAGGATTGAGATGTGGAAACTGCTGCAGAATGGTAGCTGGTTCCCAAGTGGCATCTGATGGAGTCATATCTTTCCACTATACTAGCACTTCCTTGATGGTTCTTTGATGCAGGAGACACTCATGCTGGTCCAAAACTGCTTCTGGTTGTAGCCAAATGGATCCTTCTTCAACTAACTCTGGAAGGTTGGTTTGAATTTGGCACCTGGTTCCAATCACCTTCTTCAAGCATGAAACATGAAAAACAGAATGTAGCTTCTACTGATTGGGTAGAGCTAACTGATATGTGACTTTTCCCACACGCTTGAGAACTATGTAAGGGCCATAAAATTTGGGTGCTAGCTTTTGACAATGCTCGGCCTTGAGGGAAGTTTTCTTATATGGTTGTAGTCTCAGAAACACCTGATCCCCTTCTACAAATTGACGTTCAAAGAGACCTTGATCTGCTTGCTGCTTCATTCTATTATGTGCCATGACCAAGTTCTCTTTAAGGGTATGAAGGATATCTACTCGGACTGTAAGTGTTTGGTCAATCGCCTGGACCTTCGAGGTATCTGGTAAGTATGAGAGAATTGAAGGTGGATTCTGTCCATATACCGCTTCAAAAGGAGTCATGCAAGTGGTTGTATGGTATGTAGTGTTGTACCACCATTCGGCGAGGGGTAACCATTGAGCCCACTAGTGTTGTTTTTCAGAGGCAAAGCACCTCAGATATGTTTCCAAACACTTGTTGACAACTTCTATTTGACCATCCGTCTGGGGATGATAAGCTGAGCTGAGATGCAATTGTGTGCCTTGTAGCTTAAACAGTTATTTCCAAAAATTGCTTGTGAAAGTTGGGTCTCGATCATAAACAATAGAGTGTGGCATGCCATGAAGCTTGAAGACCTAGTCCATGAAAATTTGAGCCACCGTGGATGCAGTAAATGGGTGGTGAAGAGCACAAAAATGAGCATACTTGGAAAGGCGGTCCACCACCACCATTATGACTGATTTATTCCCCGATTTGGGTAAGCCTGTAATAAAGTCCATAGAGATATCCTTCAAAATAGTAGGGGGAATCGGAAGTGGTTGGAGGGTGCCTGGAGATTTGACTGTTTCTCCCTTGTTGCATTGACACACCTCACATTCAGCGACAAACTTACAGATGTCCTGTTTCATACCATCCCAGAAAAAAGAACGTTTGACTCGATCATATGTTTTGGTGAACCTTGAGTGCCCCGTTGTGGGTGTAGCATGAAGTTCAGAAAGAACCATGGATTTGAGCTTGGATTGTTTATTTAATTACAAGTGGCCTTTGTATCGAAGCTCATCCTGGAGCCAGGAGTACCCTAAGGGAGCTGGAGCCTTGTTCTGTAGTTGTTGGATCAGATGCAAACTTTTGGGTTCTTGAATCCATTCCTCATGCACATCTTAGAGCCAATCGGGTACAATGAAGGAAAGAGAAAAAAGGGATCCTTCGTCTTCATATTTCCAGGACAGTGCATCCACCACGACATTGTCTTTTCCCTTCTTGTAAATGATCTCATAATCATATCCAAAGAGCTTAGTCACCCATTTTTGTTGTTCCTGGGAGGAAATGCGTTGTTCCAGAAAGTACTTGAGGCTTTTATGGTTGGTCTTAATTTGGAAACGTTTCCCCAAGAGATAAAGACGCCACAACTCAACGGTATGCAGAATTGCCAACATTTCTTTTTCATAAATGGGTTTGCCCAAATTCCTTCCAGACGATTGCTTGCTAGTGAAGTCCAATGGTCGACCCTCTTGCATAAGGACATCACCGATTCCTTTCCCTGGGGCGTCACATTCCAACACAAAGGTCTTTGTGAAGTCGGGAAGGGCCAGAACCGGAGTGGTGCACATGGTCGTCTTCAAGGTTTGAAAATCTTGAGCAGTTGCTGGAGTCCAAGTGAAAGATTTTTTTTTAGGAGAGTTGTGAGAGGTTATACTATCTTTCTATAGTTCTTAACGAACTTGCGATAATACCCTGTGAGGCCCAAAAATCCATGCAATATTTTGAGAGTCTTTGGGTGCAGACAGTCTTGCATAGCTTCAATCTTTTTCGGGTCCACCCTGACGCCATCCTTTCCCACCAGATGACCCAAGTATTCTACTTTTGAGGAACCAAAAGCACATTTGGAATGTTTCAGGAAAAGTTGGTGCTGAGAGAGTAGGCGGAGAACTTGATCCACATGAGTAAGATGGTCTGTCCAGGTTTTGCTATAGATGAGGATATCATCAAAGAAAACTAAGACAAAATGGCGGAGAAAAGGGCGGAAGACATGGTTCATGAGGCTCTAGAAGGTGGAGGGGGCGTTACACAAAGCAAAGGGCATGACTAAAAACTCATAGTGGCCCTCATGAGTGCAAAAGGCGGTTTTGGGAATGTTGGCCTCTTTCATACGTATCTGGTGATAGCTCGAGCGAAGATCAAGTTTGGTAAAGAATTGGGCGCCACTCAATTCATCCAGGAGGTCGTCAATGACAGGAATGGGAAATTTGTCTTTTATGGTCAGTTTGTTGAGAGCACGGAAGTCAGGACACATTCTCCAAGAACCTTCTTTCTTCAGTACCATGATGACCAGAGAGGAGTAAGGGCTCGTACTAGGATGGATGACGTCGTTAATAAGGAGTTCCTGGACCATTTTTTCAATTTCATTTTTTTGTGCAAAGGGGTGGCGATATGGATGTATATTGTGGGAAAGGCTTCCTGGGACAAGGGGAATGGAGTGATCATGAACACCGCAGGAAGGAGGGAGTCCTTGGGGAGTGGAAAATATCGTTTGATGTTTAGAAAGGAGGGCTTGGAGGTCTTGGGGCACTGGGGGTGTCTCTGTGGCTTGTATGACGTGGAGTTGGGCAATGACACCAGAATGACCTTTTTAAGAAGTTTTTCCATGCGATGAGAACTGATGACCTCATGTGAACCAGCAGTGATGCCTTGGAATTTATGTTGGTGGCCGCCTTGGTTGAATTGCATGGTTAAGTTCTGAAAATCCATGAGAATGGGACCCAAAGTCCTTAGCCAGTTTGCACCCAACACAATGTCGCAACCGCCCATGTCAATAGCAAACATATGGGATTTGAGGTGGTAGTCACCGATTTGGAGACACACATTTTCACAACGCTCGCCACATTTCATAGAACCACCATTGGCAATCATGATTTGGAAATTGTTGACAACATGGATGTAGCAATGGGTTTCTTGGGCAATGTGACGATGAATAAAATTGTGGGTGCTTCCACTATCAACCAGAATGATGACCTTTCGGTGCTTGATGTAACCAATTAACTTGAGGGTTTGGGGGGCAGAGAAGTCAGTGAGAGCATTGAGGGAAATGATCGGTTCCACTTCAGGATGGTCGGAGGGAGGGTTTATGTCAGTGATTTCTGGTGACTCGGGCACAAGGGGAGTGTCAACATCCTCTTCCAGAATATCCTCAGAGATGGCCATAAAAAGATTTTGTTCCTTACATTTGTGACCTGGGAAATATTTTTCATCACAATTATAACAGAGGCCTTTGAGTTGGCGTTCAGCCATTTCAGCCCTGGTCAATTTTTGGATATTTAATGGGGCGGAGGGAGTATTGGGGTTGACTAGTTTAGGGCGAGGGATAAAGGAAGGCTTATGGTTTTGAGAGGAAACAATTTGTTGTGCTTCTTTAGCTTTTTTAGTAGCCTCCACCCAAGTCATAGGTCAAGCCATGAGGACATGGGCCTGAATCTCCTCCTTGAGGCCACTGATAAAACACTCTCGAAAGAAAACATCAATCATGCCCTCTGTTCGAAAAGCCAGGTGCTCAAATGCAGCTATGAAGTCTTCTACTGTGCCTGATTAATTCAATTTTTTCAAACAGCCCAAATGGTTGGTGTCAGTGTCAAAGCGTTCATAAAGATCCATCACAAATTGGGTCCAAGCAATATACCCTTGACGGGAAGTTTTTCTCCATTGCCACCATTGCCAGCATTCTTGATCTAGATGGAGAACACCATACCGGAGTTTGGCCAAGTCATCTGTAATGTTGTAGAGAGAGAAATAATGTTTCATTTGGGTGACCCAACCAGTGGGGTCCGAGCCATCAAATTTGGTTACAACCACCCGTGGAAGGCGTATGTCCCGTTGAAAGTGATGGGGCTGAAAGGAATGGGAAGAAGTTTCACCTTCAGTCTTTGTATGTGCATCAGGAAAAGAGTCATCGGTAGGGATCTTGAGTTTGGTGCAGAGTGATGCAAAGATAGATTCAAGCTGGGTGGTCAGTTCGTGTTTGACTTCCTCCATTGCGGACTGCACGACTACATTTACGGATGCATTTATGGTGGTATTGATGGATGCATCATCGGAGGCAATAGTAGCACTGAGTTGTTGCAATTCTTGTTGGGTCTCGAGGAAACCATATTGCAAGGTGTTGAAGTGAGACTCTAGTTCTTGGCTACGGGTATGGGCCATGAGGATGGGTGAACTGAAAAGGGAGCGGGTTGGGTCAGAAATTTTTGCAGAAAAATGATATGGATGAATGTGATAAGGGAGAAGAGATGAATCTAATGGAATATGTCTCAAATAATGGTGAAAAAAATTTCAGACTATTTTTTTTAACAGCTGCAGGGTTATACTTTGGTCAGAAGAATGTTGTAGTGCTGAAATCCCCAAATTATTAACCAGAAAGAAATGTGTATTTACTTGGCAACCCGAACATAGATGTGCGGCAATAGATCTCGCCGGTTTAATTTGTTGATGTTTATGTTTATGTTTCCCAAGGGTTAGGTATTCAAGGGTTCTACAGACAAGGGTTTGCCCTGTGTTATAGCTCTCTGATATATGTGCGGGGTCCAACAGTAGTACTCGGCCCAATATCTCAGGGCACTAACTAAGGAGGATAGACCATACCCTTAGCCATACTACCTGACTACCCTGGTACTAGAGAGTATCTTCCCGAGTGTTGTTCTCGGTGACACTATAGAAGTCTAGCGGCCAATAGATTTATCTAAAGAGGGATTTAGGAAATCTAGGTCGATCTGTACACAAGTGATGTCTTATGCGCTACCACTCGAAGGGGTACCAACAGGGGTTACAAGGGTGGCCAACAGATGTGCGCTTAAGAACCACTTGTATTTCCTGCGTGTATGAATCCCTTAACCACGGGTTTATGCGCGTAACGACAGATCTCTGTGGCTTAAAGACACCGAAATATGTCTCTACCCTGGAAAAAAATACCCACAATTTCTGCCAAGGAAAGTGCTCTGATACCACTTGCAAGATACCAGATATATAAAATGTACAGAACAGAAATGAAATGATAGAAATGGCAGAATAACAGTAAAATATCCAGCATAATCTTCACAATAACACATAAATGATATAATAATAGCAATATAAATAGCACTTTGAATCAGAAAGCAATGTTCACAGGCCTCTTCGAGGGGGAAACCTCCAATCAAGCAGCACTCTGTTACAATAATCTCCTAGCTAGGGTTTTCATACCCTTGACCCTTATTTATACTAAATATGTATATTAAGAGAAACATCTAGATTCATTCTTTCAAGCTTAGCAATCATTCTAGGGAAATCTAAAACTTCATTGTCCATAGTTTTACAAAAAATACAACTAGGTCTTCTACCAGGACATTCCTTAGCCAAATGACCCAGTATTATGCAACTGTAACAAAGGGTTAATCCTCTCTTTCTCTTAAATGATCCCCATCCTTTCCTGTACTGTGCACTAGGATCATAGTAGTTAACCTGCAAAAAAACAATTCTAGGATCCTGCATCCATTTGTTAGTCCAAACATTCTTTCTATGCATAGGTATAACATATATTTCATTATTATTATCAGATCTACTCATATCAAACCTCTTTTCTTCTAGTTGTTCCCTAGTTTTTGAGCTAGGACAAAATTTATCAAACATACCCAGATCCATACTTTTGAAAAAAAAATCCACTTATCTTACCTTTAACAAAGCACAACGCTTATAGATCCTACCCCTTTTCTTTAGATCAGACTTCTTTTCTTAGCTAAGAGCTTCACAGATCGATTAGAATACTACGCACTAGGGAAACAAATCTATGCACAGAGCTTTCACAATTTTAGGTCAGATCTTCGCACAAAGCTCCTTTTTCCTCAGTTCCCCACAATCACAGTTTCAGGTCAGATCTTCGCACAGATTATCTTTTTCCTCAGTTCCCAGCAATCATAGTTTCAGGTCCCAACAATGGAACCATTTGTTGGCACAGGGGCAGACCCAGGGTTCAACGCTACAACAACGCACCAACAAAACCCTAACTACCATCCCTTTCGGCAACACCTACGAAGCAGATGAAGTCTCACCCAAGGTAGAGGCATGGGTGGTTGCAGGACTCCAGTGTCTGCAACCTTAGTTGGGACATGGATCTATGATTATAACACCTTGAAAAAGCACTTAGAAATATAGTTCATCAATTTTTAACCAATATCTATTTCGCAGGTAAAACCCTAATTACAGAGCATCGTAGTAATCAACCAGATTTAGCATCTAGAAGAACTTAGCATGATGAAACAGATCAGATCTAGAAAATTCAAGCACTAATAACATTCACACAGGTCAGATCCAACATTTACTCTCACTATTAAGCACAAAGCAACAACAGATCTACTTATCATCCATCTATATCAAAGCACTAAGAAAGTAAATACATCGCATAAAGAATTCACAACATAGGATGTACGTGGTTCGCCCCCACCCTGGGGTTACGTCCACAAAATATTCGTCTTCTTTGTTAGATTTATTCAATCTTCTTACATGCATAGAGTCTTCAGATCAACTTCACAGAGAACAGGAGATCTGCGCACTCTTCACTAGATCCTCCATCCCCAATCTAGGTTACAACACAAAGCCTACATACAGTCTCTTCAGTCACTTGCACTTAGCTCTGCAAGTCTCACACAACATGCACAAAGCCATTACATTCGCTACTTTGCACTTAGCAATTAATACTAAGAACTTAGAATTCCCAGGGGCTTCTTACATCGCCTAGCTACTTATTTATACATTACAAAATTAGGCCTAAACATGGGTAAACCCATGGGCCGACATTCCCATACCCGTTACATAATCCCAAATCCCAAAAATCCCTAAAATGGGGCTGAGATCCTGTGATCTCCACTTCGTCTTGTGCTCTGCCTTCGACAGCTTGTCGAAGTCCCAAAAATAGGTCAAACATGACCAAGGATCCTCAAAACTTGGTCAAGGGCCAACAATCCACAAGCTAATGGCCAAGTGGAATCAACAAACAAAGTATTAGAAACTATTCTAACCAAAACTGTCCAGCTACACCATATAGATTGGGTGGATAGACTTCCAGAGGAGTTGTGGGCATATCGTACCACACGGAGAAACACCATTGGACATATCCCATACGAACTAGTTTATGGAAAAGAACTACTCTTACCTATTGAATTCCATGTAAGAACATTTATTATTGTTGCACAATTGGGATTAGATTTAGAAGAGTCACAAATACAATGGGTCCTACAATTGAACGAATTGGATGAAATTAGACAGGATGTTATCCAAAGGAAAATCTTAGTTCAAAACCAGAGAAGAAAATGGCATGATAAATTCATTAAAAAGAAACAATTTCAACCTAGATATTGGGATATATTGTTTGATTCAATATTTAAAACTTTTAAAGGAAAATTTACCACTCGATGGTTGGGTCCTTATGAAGTGGTTACTGTGTTTGGTAATGGGGTTGTGAAGATAAAAACAATTGATGATGGACAAGTCTCTTTTGTAGTGAATGGACATAGACTTAAAATTTACCATGGGCCCATTTCAAAAGAAGACTTTATACAAGTCATGTCAGCTGACAAGGCATTGGCCTTGGTGGATGGGGGATTTTCTTCTCCTTCCCCCTATTCTTGAAACATTTTGATTTCTGATTGTACATATTTAAATATTTTAGAGTGTGGTTTTTGACAAACAGTTTTAGAAAAATTTTGCAGGTGTTCATCTAACAACAAGTGGACAACTCCAAGGAGACAGAAAGGGAAGTATTTTAATTCAAAAGAATATTCTTCTATACTTAAATTTTGTTGTCTTCTTAAGCACCAATTGAATAATGAATATTTTTATCATGATTAGAAATTGTTTGATTTAAATTTGCCATTTTTATTTTTTACAAGATTTCTATCTTACTTTATCTCAAGGCATCTTTCATGACAATTTCTCATAACCTCCACCACTAGAGAACATATGGAAGTGACATTTTTTCTTATCAAACCTAGAGGTTACTAGTACAATCCCTCAATAACCTTGAGTAGGTGAGTAAAGTATCTTTATGAAAGAGTAACAAGAAGGTATGACTAGTGGTTAATCGTGGAAACATCAATATATTCCTTGAAGCGAATCTTCACAAACTACAAAAGCCCCTCCCCATTTGGATAGATTAGCAATCGAAAAACCAATGATTCGAATGGAATTTGACATTATAAATGAATTAAGGAATATCTGTGTCAAAATTCCCCTATTACAACCCATAAGGACATTCCAATTTGCAGTAAGGTAATCAAGGAATTGTGTATCAAAAAGACAGGTAGGAGAAAAAAAGACCCTCCAATAGTACATTTGATAGGAGAGTTGTCTGAATACATGTTAGAGCAGCCTAGGGTCACAAAATATGCAAACCCATGGAATCTTGTGGTAAGGATAACCATTAATAATATTCTTATTGGAAATACTCTCATAGACATAGGGGAAGCCATTAATGTTATGACTGTCACTACCTTGGAATAATTACAGTTGAAACACTTCCTTAGACCCACCCCAACTATTTTGGAATTAGCAGATAAGACAAAAATTATACCTGAAGGAATATTGGATGATATCATAGTCACATTAGAATCATGGGAATATTCGGTAAAATTCCTTGTCATTCATTAAAATGATCCTGCTAAAGGGAATCCAGTTATCTTGGGAAGACCTTGGTTGTCCATCACCAATGCATTTATTGGTTGTAGAGAAGGTGAAATGACTATCTCTAATGGACTTTCTATGAACAAACTTACCATCTACCCACTAGCTCAACCTGTTATAGAGAAACTATAGTGGCTTGAATTTCCATATGAGAATAAAAAATGGGAAGAACCTTTGTTTCCTAGTGATCACTCCTGGGCACTTTAGGAGAAAACAACAAAGAATGTGTTAAATCAATTCATTTCTACAATCACATGTGTTGATTTTCCTCAATCTTTTCCCCAATTTGAGTATATGTTTGGTGAATAATTTCAAGAACAATTCGACCCATCAATTTTGTCCTCAACATCTTTTATCTTTGACATAGATGAATCTTCCAAATCATACACCATGGATTATGAGATTAGTCCTGGAAAATTCCTACATATCAATTCCAAAGTAGATGAAGATCAACAAGAACAATTAGTGAATGTCCTTAAAGACCAATCGGGATAATTTTCTTGGGAATATACCGATATGAGGGGTATACACCTCGACACATGAATTCATCATATATATACCTAGGAATAAATAACACATGTTGGCAAACCACAGAGAAGGATGAATCCAACAATAAAAGATATAATAAAGGAAGAAATACAGACACTATTGAATGCCGATTTTATTTATCCAATTTCTAACAGCAAATGGGTATCCCTGCTTGTAGTGGTTCTGAAGAAAGTAACCAGAAAATGGAGAATTTGTGTTGACTTACGGGAACTTAATAAGGCAACTCCTAAGGATTATTTTCCTCTTCCCTTCATTGACCAAGTCTTGGATACCTTGTCAGGAAAGCGATACTTTCCTTCCTTGATGGATATATGTTGGACACACCTACCACACTTAGAGGGGGGGTGAATGAGTGTGGGGATATTTTTCCCAAAACTTCCCTCTTGCACAAAAACTCATCAATTAGAATTCAACATTTATTCATTACCCATTGTTTTCATTTATAACCAGTTAGATGTGAGCACATATCAGCAATATATCATCAACAAGTCATCACCACAATGAACACAAAGAACACAAGATGTATGTACAATTTTCTTTTTATTACAGACTACAATCCTTGGGTTTTATCAACAACAACTGAATAGAGTACAACTCTACAAGAGCACCATCTCTATATTCAAGACTCAACTTACATTCTCAACACCAACTGAGATGAGGCAACAATCCTCAATAGATATCAATCTATACCATAAACAAGAGCATCAACCATGCACCAACCTGTGCCAAACAACCTGTAATCAACTTGTACTATAAACAAGTGCATCAACCATGCACCAACTTGTAATCAACCTGTACCATAAACAAGTGCATCAACCATGCACCAACCTGTAATCAACCTATACCATAAACAATTGCATCAACCATGCACCAACATGTAATCAACATGTACCATAAACAAGTGCATCAACCATGCACCAACCTGTAATCAACCTGTACCATAACCAAGTGCATCCAACCATGTACTAAGTATGTTCCAATCATGTTTCAACTACTCATAAACTATGAATTATCAATATTTACCAACATCATCAACTATACACTTCATGTATGTGTCAACTCATCAACTACTTGTCTCAACCATGTACTCAACATGTACCACAACCAAAATCCCTCGTCAATTTTATCATCCAAATATGCTTTGTAGCTCTGTAATAGACCTAGTGTATATGATCACATTCCTACAAACCTTCCTTAACTTTAAAAACAAGATACTAGCATTTTCATCAAACTTTGCTTTAGTCTCACATGCCTAGTTTTGGATTAGTCAAAAACCATAACTTGAAGTAATCATAACTTTGAACATGTAATGTATAAATCTATAAAACTGATACAAAATGTTCCTCAGTGTGTTTTATGCAATTCCTCCAAGTGGCACTACTTGGAACCTCTCAGAAAAGGAGTTATAGCAAAAATGACAAACCTTGTTGAATTCTGGCTTATTCTAGAGAGCGAACTTGTAGAGAGTGCACCGCACAAAATATTTGATGAATAGATCTAAAAATATTATAGAGCATACTACAAAATGTAATATAACCAACACAATTGGTCTCACAGAATTTGGATCTGGTATGAATAAGTTATGACGTTTTTACCCGAAACACCTGATTTTGACTAGTTTCAGGACTAGCCAAAAACCCTATTTTCCACGGAGTGTAAATCCCAAACTACAACGACCCACACGCTGAATGTTTAACCACAGATAATTGGCTATGTTTTCTCACTTTCATAGCAATTTCAGGATCTGAATCATTATAGAAAAAACGTTATAGCGAAAATGGTGAGATGACCTGTAAATAACATACCTTAGAAAGCACCATCAAAAGAATTTATCTTTCCTTGCATTTCGGCCTTCTTTTCTTCACTTTCCTTAGAATTTCGGCTTAAATATCCTTGGTTACCTCAGTCACCTATAGATCTTCAATATCCTCAAGTTTTCCACACCAAAAAAGCTCAAGAAGCTCTCCATCAATACCCCAAAATATATTCCCACAAGAAGCTCTCCATTCATCCACAAAAAAGGATGATCTACAAGAGACCATTGTTATCTTATTTATACTTTCATCATTTAGGTCACTTAACCCATTTTTAGGTCACTTAACCCATTTCTAGGTAACTTAACCTATTTTCCTTATTTTAGGGTTAACCACTTTCCATAAATAGAAAGTTCTCCAATACTTTAACATTTAAATATTCCTTCTTGATTTTGTCACCTTACTTTATCATTTCTTGATTTTGTCACTTCTCTTTATTATTTA
>ML787625.1:200160-220312 GCA_009831015.1 Picea engelmannii
ACCTTTTCCAACTGGCTCAAAACAACGTTCTGACATTTTTGGCAATTTACTATTTTTAGCAGTTTTTCGGGTCCTGAACTTCTGGAGCCGTTTTGAGGCCCTAAACGACGTTTTTTGGGGTATGTTGCGGTTGCAAAATTCCAATATGGAATTTTGTCAAAAATGTTGTAGTCCTCGGATAGATCTTTCCAACGATCTATCATACGCCTAAAACGAAGATCGTATGAAAAAGTTACGACCCCGGGAAGTTGATGCACCAACTTACCCAAATGGGGCCCACATGACTTTTGGCGCTTCATCTCCTAGGGTTAGGTTTTTGGATGTCTAGGACTTTTGGCATTCCCTTCTATTGTAAAAAGGCCTTCTGAGCCTCATTGTAATCTTCTTCTTGCGAATGCGCGCTGCTGTCACATCTCTTCTCAGAGATAAGCCGCCACCATTCCAGCAAGCTTGTTTCCGCTGCATTTTACAGTTTCATCTTATTTTGTTATTTAATAGAAAACCCGTTTTACTGTATCTCTGTTATTTTTGTGTTAAGTACCTGCTAATAATCGGTATTCATTTCGTTCTGCTCATAAAATCCGGATCAAAGCCCTCACAAGAAACTTTGAGAAGATTTTACAAAAGAATTTGAACTTGCTAAAGAAATCAAGTCTGAGCCTGCCACACCTAGTCTTCCTCACAAGACCACTATTACACCCTCTCCTCAAATTCCTATACCTTCTACCAAATGTGACATTCCTTCTACATCAACTAAGAATCCTAATCCTTCCTCTCTTTAAAAGTCTAATTAATTCCCAACTGTTGAGGAATTTCAAAAAGAGAATGCGCAACTGCTCCAACGTCTAGCAGAATGTGAAACCGTAGATCGTCATTTTCACCAGGACAATATTGTCCTTCAAGCAAAGGTAAATTATATTCAATGTTTGATCGATCAAATGACTACCACCAATCACAGTCTAAGGATGCAATTGAAGCATCGAAAAAGGCCTAAACCAAAGTCTCCAGGGCATGAGGGAGAGGCCTCTAAAACTAATCTACCCCCTCCTTCATAAGTACAAGTATGTTTGGAGACCCATTTTTTTTGCAGAGGGACCTGCAAACTCTTAGGCGTGGGAGAAATGATGACTCTGTGTTTTTCCTATTTTTCCTTTTCCCAATTCTCTTTTTGCACAAGGAGATTATGTAGTTTATGATTTTATTTACATCTTTTTGAAGGTGTTATCAAGTTTCATCCATCAATTTTCCATGGGTCAACATAAGGTATGAGTAATTCCTACTTGTGATGATTTTATGAGGGTTTATATTCAATTGGGTGAGTACAATATATCAATATTTCTCGTTTTCTTGAAACAAGTCAAAAATGTGATCCAACCCTCGATCCATCCCTCGATCTGCCTCTCGATCCAACCCTCGATCTGGCCCTTGATTCATCCCTCGGAGTGCAGTGCAATTGTGGGTTGGAATATCAACGGGATCTCCTTGGCGAATATGAGACATGGGTTTTGTACCTGATCGAGCTCTCCAGCTATGGAAATCATCGCATTTAAATTTGAGCAGTCGAGCCAGCCTCTATTTTGAGTGCATGAGGTTGTTGAGAAGATGATGTATGTTGTCAATTTTTAATGCATTTATGTTGTAGGAGAGCGTCAACCCTTTTAGTGGTCGACCTCTTAGCTATGTTATAAACTCTATAAGTATTGGAGTCTCTCAAGACGAACACACACGATTTTTATATATACAACCATTATCTTTAATTGCTCTGTAAAAACTCAATTCTGATGTTAATACAAATGATATGCTAAGTTTGTGATTGCATCTTACGTTGGAGTAGTGCCACGACTGTCTGGGCGACCCACTAGTGGTCTAGGTAGCTTGTTTATATTGTTGTACATTTACATTTTCACATCTAACTCCCATTACTTATTAATTTACAAGTTGCTTGTTGAAGTTGTATTACTGCGTATATCCCTTTATATAATTTGCAGGTTTCTCCCTGGAGTTGTATTTTTATTACAGGGTATTCACAGTTGTCCATATTTAATTGTCCATACTCTCACATCTAACATATTTTCATGCAGTTTGTGTTTTATTAATAAATATATGCTCATAGCTATCTAACTGTGCAATCATATCTTTCTTTCTCTGTTTCATAAACTGTAGATTACTTCACAGATTGGTTATTTAGGCGGTGTATTTAACAACTACATCTACTTTATTAAGTTGTGAATGTCTATTACTTCCTGTAGATTTACATAATTTTTTAACTTTATTTCCATCACCAGAGTGATAGGATAAGAGTTGATTTCAAATCTCTTTGCACAAGGTTTATAGACTGTATTAATTCCAAGAATATGCATTGACATCTACATAATGGAAAAGCTCTCCATAGAATGTCTTATTCATAATCTACATTTCTCTATAGAATTTAGAATCGAATTGATTCCACTTGAATTATGAGTAGTGATTAGATGATATCATGCCATAATTTTCCACCATAGACATAACCATTACATTTGAATATTGTCACAACACTCTTTTCTTTCAATTAGATAGATTAGTGTAAGGATAGGGTTTATTTCCTGTAAGATAAGAGTAATTGTGAGTTTTTGAAGATATTCTTTAAGAATAGAGTTCACTTTAAAGAATTGACGTTGAAGGATTGCTTACTTATTCAAAGATTGCTTGCTCATTCAAAGAGTTGCTTGCTTAGACCATTTGTTCCTAGTTATAGATTGCTTTTGAATAGTTGTTCACTTAGATTAATAAGTTCATTGTTTGTAGCTAAAGATTGGTATGTATATCTAAAATAAAGTATGTTGTTCAAATGGATTTTAGCTTGTTCGGAGTCTTTTAAATCATCTTTTAAAATATAACTATAGATTGAAATAGAGTGTTGATCCTTAGGGTAAATCATTCTCTTGGCTAGTTAATATTTCTGTTAGTTTTCCTTTCTTCCTTGACTCATACTATGTCACAACTCTAAGTCTACCTACCCTGGTCGATAATTTAATTGAGGGAAATTAAGGCATATATTGTACCCATCAGCAGCCTATAAATCAACAATAACCTATGTTTCCCTACTTCTTTGGTCTTTCATTTCATGTCCTCTAATCCTCACATATCTCAAAGGAGAAGAGGGTTATCCCCTGAAGCTACCCCTATTTTTTAAATAGGAAGGAGGAAAATTGTCTTATCAACACAAGAAAGTGCTCTTAGGCGAACCTTATATGATTCACAAATTCACCTTTATCACCTATACCTATCACTTTCAATATTACATCTGCGGGTAGTGGTAGTGGCACCAAGGGTGCCTCCTCCTCGCAACCTTCTTCTTCGTTAGTAATTGGTAGTATATACAGTCATAAATTCCCTATTCAATACACTACCAATCTTGCTAAAGTTATATAAAAATATGGGATTTTCCAATTCGAGGAAGATGCTACGACCACTCCATGTCACGTATCTTCTCCCTTGAATCTTCTCCCTTGATGATACGACCAAAATTCAAGGAGCATTTACCTCGGCTTTCAGGAAATAATATCGTTACTACAAATAAACACCTATTAGCATTTTATAATGCTTGTCATAACATAGGGGCTAACGATAATGACACTTGCATGTGTTTATTTGTCAACTCCCTCAAAGGGAAAGTTGTAGCAGATTTTTTTGATATCCCTCCCAAAATTCTTTCCACTTGGGAAGAGTTGGTTTATTGGTTCAATTCCATTTATGGAAAGTCCAAGAGTCGAGCTGAGAATTTAAGGGAATACAACAATATTTCCTATAGAGATGGTGAAACCATTAAGTCTTTTAACCTTCGCTTCACCAAATTATATAATCAAATCCCTAAACTAATCAGTTCGAAAAATTAGGCTTCTTTCATGCATTATTATAATGTGTTACCTTCTCCTTATTGTCATATACTCGAAGAGAAGGATATTGAAAAACTTGGTTTCTATATTCATACTTGCCTAGAATATGAGGAGAAACTTGAAAGAACGGGTCTTCGTAAGGGAGACTTAGTCAAGAAAACAAATATGCATTCCCTCCTATAACTTGTGCAACAAATGAATAATAGGATGATAGCTTACAAGAGAAAAGGAAATTCCTCTTCCTCTTCCCCTGGGGCATCTTCTTCTTACTTAGCACCTTTTAAGAATACTAATGAAAATACTTTTCAGCCAAAGGAAATTATGTCTCGCATTTGGTGTAACTTCTGTGAAAAAAATCATGATGAAAGTACTTGCGAAGTTAAGAAAAATGATAGAGATAAGATGTTTGGAAAAAGGCACGATACCACAATCGTTGTTTTAGATTGGGCTGAACCAGAAGATGTTGTATTAATCAATACCATGAATAAATATTACACTACGAAGGGAAAATATGACCTTCCTCGTAATTCTTCCACCCCAAGCTCATATTCTCAAAGTGTTGATACACAAGTTGTCAAAACTTCAGAGAATCAAGGAGTGTATTCTCATCTTCCCTATTCTAAGTATAACATCCTTAATCAATTGGCTAATATAAAAGCCGATGCTACCCTTTTGGACATGCTTGTTGTTTCAGAACAACAAAAGCATCTCAAAAATTTTATGGAAGGTAAAATTTCTACCATAGCCAATCTATTTGAAGAGTCAAAAGAAGAGGATACAATTGTAAATCAAATAGGTCTAAATAATTTTAGGAACTCTATAAAAAAAACCCTTTCTATATTTATGTAAAATCATGGATAAAATATCTCATTTTTTCCTAATTGATGGCGGGTCTGGTCCAAGTGTAATGTAAACAATTATCATGGAATAGCTTGGCTTATTATGCACTAATGAAAATTCCAGAATCATTCTCTCTTATAAAAGTTTTCAACAATCAACTATAGGTGAAATAAAATATGTAAACTTAGTTCTGCGGACACATCCCAAGATAAGAACAACCCTCAACATCCAAGTAATTTATATGCATGTGAGTAACTATTCAATTATTTTAGGAAGCTATTGGAGGGCCTTAACTGGTGGATACCTTTCACTTGATGGAACACATCTGTCTGTCCCTCATAACGGAAAACACATTATATTCCTTAGGGAAGGAAGGATTTCACCATATATAGAGAGCGTTCCCCAACCTAATGTAAACTATATTGAAGAATATCTGGGAGTGTACTCTATCTTTGTTGATGAGGATGACACTATGCTTGAAACAATTGATCTTGACGATGGTATGTGGCACATGCATTTTGATGGCTCATGTTCAAACGAAGGTAATGGAGTCGACATCATTCTATATTCTCCTATAGGTAAAATCCACAATTTTTCTTATAGGCTAGAATTTTCTTGCACAAACAACGTCACCAAGTTTGAGGCCTTATTGTTAGGCATCGAAAAATGCATATAACCTTGGTTGTGGCCACCTTACAATTTTTGGTGATTCCTAACTTGTTGTGAATCTTGTACGTAATATTTATTCACCAAGAAATAAGTTGCTTAAACGCTATACCCAAGCTGTTTGGATGCTCATTTCAAATCTGTTATCATTTAACATCACTCATGTTAAGAGGGAACTCAATTCAATGGTTGATAGGTTATATGTCTTTGCAGCATCCCCTAACCGACATATTTTTCCTCAAAAACATGATTGTACATTTCAATCTCTATATCGTCCTCACATAATTGATAACGCAGAATCATGGAAGGTTTTCCCGAGTGATGAAGGAATTTGCGCTTTCATAAAAAATGAATCATTTAATCCCAAAGAAATCATATATGTTGAAGATGAAAAATTTCCTAAAGGCTTGACTCCTCTCAAAATTTCATTTTCGTCAAGTGATGTAGGCAAAAAACAAACACATAAGAAAGAGGAGTCGAAAAGGAAAGTTTGTGATACCATTTCCTTGAACATTGGGACATCCAATTCTCCAAAGATCATTAAATTAGGTGCCCAATGTTTTGATGAAGAAAAAGAAAAATTCACAGAACTACTCCATGAATTTCAAGATGTTTTTGCATGGTCATATGAGGATCTTCATGGCTTTGATACTTCTCTCATACAACATGCCATTCCTATCAAGGAAGGGGTAAAACTAGTTAGGAAAAAACAAATACCTATTAACTTTGCGCTCAAAGATGTTATTCAAAAAGAATTGGAAAAAATATTGAAAGCTAATATAATATTTACAGTTAAGTATTCCGAGTGGGTTTCAAATCTAGTCCTTGTTCGAAAAAATACTGGCCACATGAGATTATGTGTCAATTTCTGTGCATTGAACAAAGAAAGTGTTAAAAACCATTTTCCTCTTCCTAATATGGAAATGATTTTACAACATGTTGCAGGGTCACAAATGATGTCCTTACTTGAAGGTTTCTTCGGGTATAATCAGATCAAGGTAAAGATGACTGATAGGTATAAAACCACATTTACCACATGTTGTGGCACATTTTCTTATGAACGCGTGCCTTTTGGCTTGTCTGATGCAAGTGCCACTTTTGAAAGAGCTACGCATATAGATTTTGACGATATAATCGGTAAAATTATCCAAGTTTATCTTGATGATTTGACTATTTATTCTAAGAACCGGCTGGATCATTTTGGTCATCTTAGAAAAGTTCTCATGTGTTGCAGAAAATTTGGCATTTCTTTAAATCCTTCCAAATCTATTTTCGGTGTCATGAAGGGAAATATCCTTGGTGATATTGTTTATGACTTAGGAATAATAATAGATCCCGAGAGGATTAATGTGATTCTAAACATTCTTTCCCCCACCTCCAAGAAAGAAGTTCAATCTTTCATGAGAATTATCAATTTTGTCAGTAGGTTTGCTCCCGATTTTCTGTCATGGTTAAACCAATTCATAATCTTCTGAAGCAATATAGTTATTTTTACTTGGAGAAATGAAGTCAAGAATGCTTTCCTTAAGATTAAGAAAGAAATTAATTATGCATTGGTTCTGGCAAAACTGTAGTTTGAGAAATATTTTATCATATATACCAATGCCACCGAGGAAGCAATTTTTGCTATCCTCTTACAAAGTGATGACCAAAAAAATGAAAAACCTATAGCTTACATGGGCCATAGTTTATCAGATGATGAAATAAAATACTCTATATTGAGAAACACATTTTTTCTCTTGTTAAGGCTATAGAAAAATTTCACCATTTTATTTTGGGAAAACACACGCAGGTAAAATTCCCTTTAACTATTGTCAAGTTTCTACTTTTTCAAACTTATCTTTCAAGAAAAATTACACATCGGCTTTCCAAAATTTAGGAGCATGATTTGACGATCATGACTTCGAAGACAATCAAGGGATGAGACCTAGCTCTTCACTTAGTGTTGGATTACATGAAATACTCTTCCCTACTGCTTGCGTTGTTGACCCAAGGTTCATATTTTTCAAGGTACCAACAAAGCCTAAAACTATCGGCCCTTCTGGTAAACTAGAAGGCAACGCAACACATAGAATGCACTGTGCAGTTTCACCTGAGATAGCTTTAATGGGTGGCTATAAGACTCAGGTGTTTACAGCCTAGGATTGAGTATGAGATATGGGATCTGTTTTCTGATCCATTTATTCTAACTTGTGTTACAAACTATTGTTATTCTCTTTTATATTTTGATCTCCGTGGTATCTTTTCGTTATACCCCAATAGGAATTAACCAAGAAATATAATAACTCATTCATTCATTCATTACACACAACACTTAACTAATAAAAGTATGACAAAGATATGCATGCATTCATCACATTACACAGGTATTACCGTGGTTCACCCTCTCCTGGGCTACGTCCACAAAGATCTGGCTCTTGGCTCTCTTATTATGGTAGTTCTGCAATCTCGCACCATGCGCTTATAATTCTCCTCGGATGGGTAATATATCTATGAGGTGAACTAGAATGCACCAGGATCCTCGGCCTGCGATCTAATCCTCAAGATCCACCTTCTCTCCTCCTATCTAGATCAATCACTTTACAAAAGTAGTTCTTCTAATAAAAAGCATTACATAAAAACAATCGAACCTTCATAGGTAGCAAACCGACCCTTCTATGATACCTGTGTGTATATATATATATATATATATATATATATATATATATATATATATATCNCCCTAACCCTATTATCGTTAGGTCTTCCTTCTCTGCATGCGTTCTTTTCTTCCTTCCAGTTTTTTCCTCCTTCTTGCATGTGCACGTACTGTGCTTCTTACCAGTTGTCGCCTTCTTCTTGCACACTTTATTTCCCACTTCGGTATGCTGCCAATAGGCCCCCAACATTGACATGTGACTCATCCCGAGACACCTAATCTTTCTGAGATACCTCGATCTCCTTGGTGATCATATGGACCTTTCCCTCAACTCTGCTGCTTTTGTTAGTGTCTACACGGTCCTCTCCTTAATGGTACCCACTACCTAAACTACCAGTTTGTCGCTCAGTAATCCTACACATTATGCCTATGTTTGTGCCATATTTGTTCTAGATGCTTCTGCCTGTGCGATTACTTCTGCTACCCATTCCTGTAATGGTTCTATTTGAGCCTGACTCTCTTATTTCTGTGTTTGCACAGTGATAAGTTATTTCTACATCTTATTCAGCTCTTGCATCCCCTTGACGCATTCTGGGATTGGTATGGTCTTTTGCCTCTATTTGAGTTCTTATATCGTTGCATTGATCCTTTCCTGTTCCTTGTCCCAGCATTGAACCTGTGGATCCTCCTCCAGTCTTGTCCAAAGTTGCACTTCTTTCTCAAGCAAGTCATCTATCGTGCTAACTTGTTTCTCCATCTCTTGTAGTTGTGTTGTTGTTGCCTACCTCCTTTTCTCCTTTACTGTCGGTGGATTTGTTCGTGTCGGTTGTTCTCGGAGATCCTCAATATCCTTCTAGTATTGAGCAATTGCCTATGCAATTTGGTCAATCTTTTATGCAGTTGGGAGTTTGTTTCCTTGCGCAATGCTTGGAAGTTTTCCAAAAAAAATTCCCACTCTACGTTCCAATTAATTCATGTGTTATGTCTCCGTTTGAGTTCTGAATTTGGCTTGCTCATACTCTTTTTCCAGCACTTCCTGCTGCTTTGTTGATTTATGTAGCTTGACTAAGTTTTTATGTGCCCGATACTGCATCTTGTGGTCGATGCTAACCTGCAATTTGTACAGTGCCCTTGATGGCATCCATGTCAATACCAATTAGATGTGGTCCAAATCCTTTAGTGGTGTTTGTCACACTATTTCATCCATTCGTAGCATGCTCGGTTTTATGTAGATCATTGTGTGTGCATGTGGCTTTGGGAGGGTTGGGTCTCGTTCTTCTACATCCACTCTTTCATTGGTTTTTTTTGTCGAAGGCTCTATGCCTCTGCTCCTACTTTCTCTCTAGGCCTCCCCGAGTATCCTGAGGAGCTATCCCATTTCTACCAGCTCTTTTTGCAGTTTATCCCTATGACGTGTTCTGTGATCAAAGTCTTCTGCTAGACAATCCTGGACCATTCTGGTGATCATTTCTCCATCATCCTCCGTGACCGTATAGTCTGGTGATTCTTGTTGTGCCTTTGATTTCTTGTGTGCGCCTGTTGCCTGTACAACTGGTCTCTTAGCTCCCCCTGGTTCCTATGTGTTGGAATTTGGGGCGGTCTCATGCGCTCCCTTAACTTGCTTTGGTTGTTCGTTGGTATCTTTCTTCCCCTTTTGGGTTCTTATCGGCTTTGCCCCTTCATTTTCCTGAGTCGGCTTGTTTTGGCCTGTCCTTGGTTTCTTAGGCATTGGGTTTTACGGAGGCTGTGTTTTCACCTGTGTTGCTTATCCTTTTGCGGGCCCTTCTGGTACTTCTGAGGGAATGGATGGGATTCTCTATGCATCAGGACATTCACTAATGAGCATGTCTATATCACCTTCTATGATGCAGTAGTGCATCGATAGACACTGTTTATCTAGATCATGTCTTGGTTGTATCCACATGGCTTGACGTCTAGCCCAGAAGTTAGCAATGTCCCCATATCGCGCGACAGCCTCTAGTGTTATTATCCATGATCGGTTAACAACTTCCTATATGTCTCATAGGTATGATTAAAAGATGATTCCATTTCCCTCTTATGCCTGGCATGTGGCCCGGATCTCAATAATAGATATCTTGCTCTCGTTGGTTGTGGTCTAGTAAGAAAAACTACATACTCTGGCTCCCGCCATCCCATGAAGGCTACGAGGGTGAATAGCCATGAGTAATGAAATTTTGTACCGAGGTCCTACACACCCTTGCAGTCCACTTGGAACAAGTTTAATAGATAAGGTTCCCAACTCACGAAGGTGCTTTCTGCGCACTGAGCTGCAACTGCGATGACTCATGTTGGTACTTCGTCTATGCAGCATTTTCTTAACAATTTACAAGCTAAGATATTTGCACCTAATTGTGTCACTGCATTTTTGAATCGTTTGATTATAATGCCTCTTGTCCCCCTGGCGGTACCATATTTATTCTTCATTTCCTCTACTAACTCTTTCTCCTTATATTTATCATCCAGAATCAGCGCAGGATCCATACCCTAGTTGGGTAGTCCTATTATCTGTGCGATAATCTCAACAGTTATGGGAATGGGTCTGTCCAACCATATATCCCCTCCGTGTGTGACTTATAATAGGTACTTAACGCATGTTGTCACGTACTGGCTTCTGCCAAAATGTGGAAGTTTCAGCAACCCTAAAAGCATGTTCTGTCTAGTCCAACTGCCCACTATTGTGGTTGGCTGATTGTTTCTCCAAGTTGGTTTACCACTATGTTCTGCATAAAAACCCTTGACACAAGTTCCAGGTACTTGGTTTCGTCTGATACATCATGGTCATAATACTTGAGCTTCCTGAATTGACCTAGTAGCTGCGTCTCTACCTGTACTCCCTCTGGTATGCGTGGTAGCACAATTTCTGTTGTCGATTTCTTGCAAGGTGAGCTCGGTATCAGAACTTTGTCTTCCTACTATGTTGGTTGGTATGAGGTTCCAACAACTCTTGGTTGCTACCCTGTAAGCTATTATAGCCAAGATGAGGTAGTTCCCGTGGTATCTTTTGTTGGTTGACCTAGGCTGTGTACCTACGACTCGTTTGGTTTCCCTTTTGATCCTTGATTTTGTGTCGTTCTGTTACCTTTCATGGCTAGTTCAGTGCTTTTTGGTTTCACTTCCTATTGGGTTTCCACTTCTTCATTATGAGGTTCCTATGCCACTGTTGGCATGTCCTCTTTCAGGTCCTCTGCTTGTGGTTGTTGAATCTCTTCCAGTGTCAGTGTAAAATTCACTGGTGATATCTCTGGGGATGGGATCTCATCGATATCGATGATCTCCAGTTTTTACTGCTTGTTTTCTTCCAATGGTCCTCATGACCTATTTTGAACCCTAGTTGGTCTGGTTGTCTGTCCTGGTTCGACAAACTTTGGTGGTTCCATAGTGGTGAGTGTCGAACGTTTGTTGAGTTTGAAGGACTACAGTGAGCTCTATGGTCTCGCTCTATTCGTTTGAGTTGTTGTTTCTCTCTATTTTTTCTCCTTTTGAGAATAGAAAAGTTGCTTCTGTGCTCGTGTGTTGTATGGTCTTGTCATGAAGCTTATCGAGGATGCTTCCTCCATGATGTGATTAATGCACCATAAATGTGGGTTCAATGCATCTGTGATAGTTTCATACTTTCCATTACGCTTACTTTTTTGTATCCAATTGGCGTGTTTAATGTGATGTTCCATCAGTCCTTGTTGTGCATTAATTCCTCTTAGTGTTGGCATGTCATCCTTCTTTTGCTGAATTTTCATTTCCCACTCATTTTTCTTTGGCATGTAGTCGTTGTTCTTTCCTTTACTACATTCGTGTTTCAAGCATCCTGTGGCTTTTTCGTCTCTGGCATGCTTTGCACTTTTTTTTTTTTACTGTGCGGTGGGTGGTTGACTGTCCTTATACAGCTTCAGTCGGCTCCCGTTGATCGTTCTTATGAGGTCTGCCCCTGCTAAATCTATTAACTGTACAGCTCCACCGTCTGTTACAAATTTGACCTCGTATGGTCCTAACCAATGCATTCTCAGCTTTCCTGGGTGTTGAAATGATTTGTTGTCATAGAGAAATACTAGATCTCATTCCTTGAAAGTCTTCTTCTTAATGTGGTGTTTGTGCCATGCTTTTTCTCTAGCCTTCTGCATCTGTTGATGGAATCCTGCCAGGATTCGGTCTTCCTCCATTGCTAACAACTAGTTCAGTCTTTCCTGTATTGTGTCGTGTCCTTTCATTTGTGTGATAGCTTCTACGTGTAATCTAGGTACTAAAAATTCTAATGGCACTACCACTTATTGGATGTAGATGAGTTTGAATGGTGTGTACCCTATCAATTTCTTGCATGTCATCCTATACACCCATAATATTGTTGGTACTTTGAGGTCCCAGTCGTCTCGGTTGATGTTACAAATCTTTGTCAGTGAGTTCTCTATAAAAATTTTAAAGGATTCTACTGCACCATTCACCTAAGGATGATACAACGTGTTGTTCTGGTGGTGAACTTCAAATTCTTTGAGCATCGCGCAGATGGTGTTATTTATGAAATGCGTTCCTTGGTCGCTCATCAAAACTCTTGGGCACCCAAACCTAGTAATTACTTTTTCAAATAAGAAGTGTGTAGTTGTCTCTACGTTGTAGTCTTTTACTGGTGCAACTTCCGCCCACCTTGTTAGGTATTCTATCGTTGTGATGATGTTTCTTTCCCCTGTTCTTTTGGCTGGTGGGTTAATTGGTCCCACAAAGTCTATTGCCCATTTATCAAATTCCTATAATGTCACTTGTAGTCGTAATGACATATCGTCCCTTCTGTTGGGTTTTCCTACCATTTGAAAAACATCACATCCCTGACAGTACTCTTTCGAGTCTCTGTGAATCGTTGGCCACCATAATCCTACGCAGAGTACCTTCTACATTGTAGTTTTTCCTGCATAGTGTCCTCCTGTCAATCCCTTGTGGGCTTCTGCGAAAATTCTTGGTTGTTCGTGCTCTAACACGTACCTTCGTAAAATGCTATTTGCACCCATTTTATATAGATGTCCTGTGATCAGTTGATAATCGGTTGCATGAAATACCAAGTTCTTCTTCTGCATGGTGGTATATTCTTGCAGTGCGGTACCTGTGCTCAAGTACTGGATGATCTTTGCGAAGTAGTCATCAGCAATATGTACTAAGAATAATTGTGCATCTGGAAAGTTGTCTTTTAAGTTCGTGGGTTCTTCTCCATTTTTGACCCGCGATAGGTGGTTAGGTCCTGCATTCAGTTTTCCTGGTTTGAATATTACTTCGAAGTCGAATTCTTGGAACAACAGTAACCACCGACAGATTCTCCCCCCCAACATTGGCTTGTTGACTAGGTACTTTAAGGCCGAATGATCTATAAACATCTTAAAATGTTTTCCCAATAGGTAGTGGTTGAACTTCTGTAGTGCGTAAACCATAGCTAGGCCTTCTCTTTCCATCGTGTTATAATTATGTTTTGAGTCTGATAGTTTTCTTCTTACGAACGTTATCGGGTGATCCAAGTCTCCTGCTCCTAGCTGCACTAAGATAGCTCCAAGTGCTATTGTTGATGCATCTACATGCACATGGAATGTAGTTTGGAAATACTAATATTGGTGTAGTGACCATCTTTTCTTTCAGAGTATCCAGACCGTGTTGACACTCATCATTCCATTGGTACTTCGTATCCTTTCTTAGAATTTTTTCCATCGGTGTTGTGATCTGTGCATATCCTTTGATGAATTTCTTGTAGTATCATGTGTGTTCTAACATCGCTCATAGCTAACAGACTGTTTTTGGTGATGGTAAATTAACAATGACTATGATATTTGTCGGATCGACCAATATCCCTTGTTTGCATACTATATGGCCCAATAGTATCCCAAACGGTGTTCCAAATATACATTTCTTTATGTTTAGTGATATTTGACACTGTCTGCATCATTCTAGCATCAAGCGTAAAACTTCCACATGGTTTTTCAATAGACTATAGACTATCCAGTCATCCAGGTATACTTCGAGAAACTGATGGATGAATTCTTTAAATGTTGCGATAACCACTCTGGAGAATATTTCTTGTGCATTCTTCAGTCCAAATGGCATGAATGTATATTGGTAGGATCCCCATTCCGTCATGAACATGGTCTTGTATATGTCCTCCTGTGCTATCTTAATCTAATGGTAGCCTGAGAATCCATCAGTGAATGAGTAAGCTTTGTGTCCCCCCACATTCTCTAACACTTCATCTGTGAACGGTGTAGGGAATGGGTCGTGTAGGCATTCATCATTTAACTTCCTCAAGTCAACGCATATCCTAATCCCTCTTCCTTGTTTCTTGTCATGTATGACCATCAAGCTTATCCATTCTGATTCCTCGACTAGTTCGATTATGTCGGCTTCGAGCATCTAGTCAATCTCCTCTTTAACTTTTTGTTTATATATGGGGTTCAGTCTATATGGTCGTTGTCTAATCAATATCGCTTCAGGTATGAGAGGTATCTTCATCTCTCCTAGTTCTCCTGATATGCCCTTCATCTCTGTAAATGTTATAGGAAACAAGTCGCTATACTCGCGTAACAACTCTATGATACTTTCTATTTTTGGCTCATCCCAGTAGTCTCCAATGCTAGCCATTTTGGGATGTTCAGTTGTTCTGATATTAACTTTCTTTACATTGATTGGTGAGGAAATAACGTCAGAGTCTATGGGTGGTCCCTTCACATCTCTTTCGCCTTCTACTTCTTCAATCTGAATGTCACATGGTTCATGTTAGTCTAGAGCGTCCTCATGTACATGGTAACATGACAATAGTTCCTTGACTGTCTTCTTATTTCGCTATTGTCTTCGGTAGTAAGTTCTATTTCCAGTTCTTCAATGAATATGACTCCTTTGATCCATTTCAGGGCTGCATCTATGTTGGGGTTCTCATGCTCGAATGAGAAAGTGACGGTAAAGTTATGTTGTAATGTCGTCCATGTTGTAGTTCCTTTTCACAGTTCCTAATCTGTATACCAGTTCGTTGGTATGCCTTCTAATGTGTGAATGAAGTGGTGAGGCCATTCCTCTAGTGGTGTCATTTTCCACAGTGTTTCGCACTCCTCCAAGTGTTTCACTGGTGTCCCTAGTCCCTCATATCTCTGTTGTTTGTTGTTTTTCTATTCTACACCGAACCTTATGCACAGTAACCACTTACATTGGTACTAGTTTGTGATAGTCTCCTTGTGTGCACCCCACCATCTTGCGAGTGTGGCCTTGAGTGCTAAGTCCAATGCTAGTAGCCTCTGGTTATGTAATAATTCATCTTCATATTATGTCAAGAATGTTTCCAAATCATTTAGTCCATGGAAACTAGGTGGTTCTTTGATTTCTATGCATATCCACCATACTGAACAATCTATTCTTGCACATCTTCTCGTGGATACTTTGTGTAGTCTCTGCTGCCAGTTTTCTAGCCCGGTGTCTGAATTTGTTGCACATGAAGTAATGTTGCACCAACTAAGTACCCCTTCTACAGTTGGGTTTGCATAATCCTCCTTGCGCGCAGTTGTTCTGTACAACTAATCAATCTCCTCTAAGTCCATGCAAGTGGGTTCTACGAACCTCTCCCCTTCTGATGGATCTAGTGCTGCTATGACCCTGTAATCTCCGGATTCAAATATCATTTTCCTTGTCTACAAGTTAATTATGGTTTGGTTGTCAAACGCCCAATCCAGACTGAGTAGTGTCAGGTATGGTGTTGTTCCATCTATTATTTTGATGACTTCAAAGTATTCTTTAGTGTGCACTCCATCAAGATCTATTGTTACTCCTTTCAGTCTCCCTATTGGTAGGACCCTATGTTGATTTGCTAGTTTTAGTTGGACATTTGAGTATCCCAATGTTGTCTCTCCCATGCATTGCTAGGTTTTCTTGGGTAGAACATTCACTTTGAATCCTAGGTCTAGTATGATGTCTCCCATATTGAAATCCCCAATGTTAGAATTCAGCCTAAATTCCCTACTTGTTCTTCTTCTTGTGTGTAGATGATTAGCAATTTTCGGTTCTAGATTTTGTTTTGTCTCGCTGCCACATTTCTCTAGGATGTTTTGCAATATTTTCACAGATGAAGGATCACTTAACATTTTTATGCATGATTGCAAAATGTATTTGATAGTACTTACTTGTCCCTTGGGTGACATTCCCTTGGTATGATCCAATAATGGTGGCATTTCGTATTTTGGGGCTTCATGGACTGGTTGCATAGTAAAAGTCCATGTTGTGTCCACCTTCTGAAATTCTTGTCTAGATTCCTTAAAAGTCTCATTTTCTTTGGGTACGTCGAACTTCTTTCTTGGTTTGGTGTTCTTCTTTACCCATTGGTTCTATGCAGGTTCTTGTCGGACTGTGTTGTTTCCTATCTTCGTTCCTCCACGAGTGACTATATTGATGTTCCGTCCATCCTCCCTCGCTTCGGCTGAAATCCATTGAAAATTATGATTGTTCTCATTCGTCTTTTCCTGTATCTTTACTAATAGTGTCATACATTCCTCTGTCTTGTGATCTGATGTACGACAATACATACAAGTCGTTGGCGGCAGTGGGCATTCTCATGTGCAATGTCTCGGTTGCTGACAATTGTGATATGTGACTGGTCCTCTGCTACGTCTGAAACCTCCTCTAGATCGTCCTCCTCCTAAATAGCCTGCTCGGTCCCCTCTCGACGTGTTGTACTATGATGCCTGATTATACTGTGCGGTATTATACTAGGGTTGCGTCATGTTGTACTATGGATGTGCGTTATTGTATGGTTGTTTCATAGTATTGTACTGTTGTTGTGCAGTGTTGTATGGAGGTGGGCCTTGATTGAACTGTGGCGTTTCTTTCCCAGTCATCATTTTGTCATGTACCCTTCATGCGTCTGATGTTATTTCTCGCATTAGATCCATAGTTCTGCAATCTTTTTCTTCATGGCCCAGTGACTTACAAAAGGTGCAATAAGAATTCTTTGGAACTGTCTGGTACTTCTACATCATTGTGAAATGGTAAGGGTCGTGACCCGGTTTCTTTCATATTTCACACCATAATCCTCCCTGTGGTAGCAGGTTTGGCATGCCTGTTGTCATATACTACACGAATGTTGGACATTTGTTCTTGTGGTGTCCT
This sequence comes from Picea engelmannii, assembly GCA_009831015.1. Classification (NCBI taxonomy): domain Eukaryota; kingdom Viridiplantae; phylum Streptophyta; class Pinopsida; order Pinales; family Pinaceae; genus Picea; species Picea engelmannii. The sequence goes on from ML787625.1 coordinate 217,309, forward strand.
TATGTCCTGCATGTGGTGCACCAAACGACTTCTCATTTGTCCTTGTTCTTATTATGGTTCAACTGAAATGTTAGGTTTTTCAAATGCTCCTTCAATTCTTCAATAGTTGGGTCCATCTGTTGGTATTGGTTCTCTTCCAGCTGCAAGACTGCTTATAGAGCCTTGGCCTGCGTCTGAAACTTCTACTATCATAAGGGATATTTTAGGTGTGGGAATAGTGAGTTGACAAACAGGCGTCGGTGTTGCATCTTGGTCATAAGGTATTTTAGCTTCCCCTTCAGTCACTTGAATCTCTAGTCAATCTCCCAGACAGACTCTCTTGGTTTCCGTCTTATATCAATCATCTCGTTCATGTACTGATCCTATGAGCTCAGCTTCTGGAACTCGTTAATCAGTAGCTTCTTAATGTCTGCTAGTGTCCTCGTTGTCCTAGGTGCATTATTCATGTCTAGACTCATGTACCAGTATAGTGAGTGGTCTCTTAGCATGATCACTAGTTGTGAAAGTTTGGTATCCTCATCAATGATATGTTTTTCCTCCCAGATCTTTGCACAAATGAACAAATGCTTCTCAGGGTATTCAGATGTTTCTCCTCGAAATTCTGGTAATCTAATAGTGGGATCGTGTCCTTCCATTTTAAATACTGAACTACTACCTCCGTCGCGCAGTGTATATACTTCACTAGTACTGCCTGGACTGGCTCCTCCAGTTGTTTCTCCTACAGTAGATGTACTTCTTGTTGTTGGACTTCCTCCGAACTTTGGTTGTCTAAACGGTGGTGTTCTCTTTGGTGTATTGGTCGCACATGGGTTTATGGGTTCCACACTGACATTAATATGGAAAAGATGGCTATATTCTCATCCCATTCTTGGTCCTCTTGTTTTCCACTCATAGGTTTCACGCAGGATTTCCTCAATCTGCTCCATAGCCCGAAGATCCTCTACCTCTTCCTCATTGCTTGCCAAGCCCTCCCTCGCAACTACAACTCTCTTCTTAGTATTCACCTTATATTGGTAGGGTACTTCGCTACGCATTGTTGGGGATAAATATATGCACTATTAATTTCCACATTTAATTATCAACCAGGGCTCATAAGATTCAAGGTGCAGGTGCAAGAAACGCAGGGTCAAAGCCTAGTCTAGCCTAATCTAAAGCCGAAAAAACAATCTTCAAACCCACACTGCAGCAAATTAACAATAAGGATTCATCATTAAGACGCAGGAATAAATTAGTGCTATAAAGGCTTAGATCACATTCTTTCATGCACTCAGGGTGATGTTCGTGTGATTAATCGTGAGTATCTTACTTAAGTTTCCTATCCTTCAATGGATTCCAGTAGTGATTAAAAGGATAATCAAATGGATAAAAACTAGGTAAAAGGAAATGAGATCTAAACTCAAACTTTGTCCTCAATCAAATCCAATGTACCAATGCCTTGAGTGAGAGGGTGTTGATTTGAGTTTTATCTAGTAAGACTTGATTTGTAGAATACAAATTAATTGCAAAATGCAAACACACAATATATGACTTTCAAACTAAACAATAATGCAAGAAGAAAAGAAACTAAACGTAATGCTAATATACAAAGAAAATAAAATATATCAACACTTACCACTCTAAGGGGCCCTTCCCAGGAGGTTAGTGCTACTAAAAAGACTCAGATCAAATGGAGATGGTGTCCAATGGTTCAACAACAATCAATTCTTCATTGAGATCAAAAACTCTGTTTTTACATGGCTAGCAACTCAAAGCTTTCTCACAAGAATAAATCTCTCCTTTACAAAACATTCATGAAACTAATGGCTCCTTCTCATAGCCATATGAGGCTTATTTATAGATGAATAATCATTTAGAAGTGGATGGGACCGAATCCCAATGCTCAGATTTCAAATTTACAATTTTAGATAAAAATCCTCAAAAATCTGGGTTTTATTGCAATTTGGGCAGATTCGAGTTATGGATCCACCCATATCTTTCCAACCAATTCTAAATGTTGAAAACGGTTTCTAGGTTCTATAGTTGGATGATACTCCTAAAAACCCATTTTTCTGCTTTGAAAGATATTCTCCCATGTGCATGGAAATCGAGGTGCAAGTTGGCAGTTTGAGTTTTGTTGCTAATTTTGGCAGAATCATTCCCCCTGAGCTGGAGGTCCACACGTGCAAGATGGGTGAATTCTGTCCCATGTGTCTGCATGAAAACATCATTATGGACAAAATCGATGTACCCGATTTTCCTCTAGAAGCTTTCCAAAATTTTGAATTATGTCTAGTATAAGATTAGCACAGGCTGGTACCGGAATAGGTGGAGCCTTGGTACTGGAATAGGCTGAGTACCGAATCATGCTGCTTAATAGTCAAAGTTATTAGGATCATACATAATCAAGAATTTAATCGAATTAACTCAATAAAATTAAACAAATCATGCCTTAACCATAAGTTACCTCTCTATGCACATGATCAAGGTCATTAATTGTATTTATGGATGAAACAGTCAATTAGATACACATATCATAGGTAAAATTGACTTAGACATAGATAATATAGGGTAATAGAAGTGTCAATACTGAGACTCAACATTCCCCCATGCTTAAGTCATTGCATTTCCTCATGCAACAATGATCTTCAAAGTTTCACAATTGATGATACTCCTCACTCGATCAAGCATTCCCTGAAGTTAAGTCTTATCCAATTTGTTTTCAATCAAAGTTAGGATAAAGGGTTGGATGTGACTCTAATATGATTATAGGATAATGTCCAAGAGTTTTCATAATGACTTTGACTAATAGGCCCCCTTGGCTAGATTACCTTTAAAACAAAAGTGATATAAGCTTAATTTAGATATCATTTTAAGAGAGGAACACATAAAAGAATACATCCCAAGATGATTAACTTGTTTCTTATCCAAGTTTGTAGAGATGAAGCTCTTCTTGTTTAGGTAAGGTGAATTACATATAATGAGGGTCCCACTTCTCATGAAAACCTATTTATTTTAAAGATAGAAC
>ML787625.1:238725-259011 GCA_009831015.1 Picea engelmannii
ACTTATATATTTTTTCAATTACCACAACAGATCAACAATGGACTTGTATGTAAAATCAATTATATAAATATAATTAATAGGAATTACAAGGTTTTTATGAAGAATAGTGAAGGAAACCAATCCTTTTTAGAGAACCAACTCTAGGAGACACAAATCCCCTTCTTCAAGGAACCAACCCTAGGAAGCACCAAATCCCTTATCTTTAGGGAACCAACCCTAGGAAGCACTAACTCCCTTGTCTTTAGGGAACCAACCCTAGGAAACACCAACTCCCTTGTCTTTAGGGAACCAACCCTAGGAAGCACCAAATTCGTTGCCTTTAGAGCACCAACTCCCTTAAATTACACTTTACTTAGTAAAGGATATGAATCCTTCCATGATCCTCCCTTCCACCCTCACTTCATAAGAATCATCAATTCTTCTTCTTGAACTATGCTTCTATTTTGATCTTCTGATCTGGACTATAGAGACAACTTCTTCTCACCACTCTTTCTCATTTATATAGTCTTCCAACTGTTGTGAACTATGAAGAATCGTGTCCCTTTGTTTGGACCATTGAACCTCTTCATTTAAATTAACAATAATAACATGTTTTTTTTCTCTAATATAATTCAAACATTATCGTGAAGGCTTTTCAATATGGTGAGAGTGTTTTCCATAAATTGATCACAGTTATAGATCAATTTCTTTTAACTTTATCCCATGCATTTTTATTTCCTTATTAATCTTATGTTGCATCCCCAGTTCTTCAATAGATCATATTTGAGATTTTCGATTAGCTCTCCAATTCATTGGATGTATGTGATCACTTAATATCAATCAGGGAAAAATCTATATCCTATCTGGTTCAATGTTCCCTCTTGAGCGAGATAAAATTCTTACTCTGTGTGTTAAATTTCGCACAGAAACACTTCGAGACCTCTATTCCATATGACCACAGGTGTTGACCAGGAACTAAGACAAACGAGTTCTTAATCACTTATCAATATCAACGTTCATGTATAAATTGCACGTTGAGATGGAAGACTGTCATTACTTTGTAACTTCGGCGTTCGGGACTTCCAGGCTTTGAAATCATTCAATCCTCTTGGAGTACATTTCTTAGAAGTAGATTGGATGGTCGATATTCGTTCTTCCATTAGATGGACGATCCTATATTTTCCATAGGTTTCAAACAAATCAACGAACATGAATTAATCTACAGTTGAGTGGACAGTTCTTGTTTACTTCAGGATTTTGAAGCTTTGAGACTCCAAATTTTACATCTTTCCAACTCCTTCGGAGAAAATACCACAGGATTTCTCATCAACACTTCCCTGGTCTAATAACCTTCACAAGTACAGAGGCTAGTATCGTGGGATTATTAATTTAAGCAATGTTCCCAGCACCTCATAGCTTATGTGTTCATAACTCATGATCGGGGGATGAAACCTATTCCTCTGGATTTTTTCCTTCGGGTGATTTCTCTCTTAGAATAATCCAATATTCTGAAGTTTCAACTTCCCAAAGTGGTTACCTCTCACAAGGGTTAATATGAAGGTTGGTGTGATTCCCATAACCAAATCAATGGTCTAGCTCCAATCCTTACTTTTCTGTTTACTGATTAATCCAACGACTATAACTTAATCAAAGGTTGAGATGGAAGACCATTATTTATTTCAGGATTTTGGGACTCCAGATCTTCAGAAATCCAGGTAATTTCTTCTCCAATTTTCACTAGAGTTGGTTAGCGTCGAAGTGGTCAAAAAGGAAGTGCTTACGTTATCTTTCCACTAAATTTTGATCTAACAATCATATGTCCATATGAATCCTTGATCCAATGACTGTGATCAGTTCCATATCAACGGTCTAGATTCATTTCTCCCTTCGGGACTATAGGAAATTCACTTTTTCCCACTTCCCAATTCTTCTGGAGTGAGATTCCCTTAAGTATAAACCTTGAGTAACTTGAATTCATCTAACGATCCTTCTTTACCCCAAAAATATTAACACGATCCAACATTTTTTGGGAATTCAGATATTCGAGATCTTGGGCCTTTGGCCTTGCTTATCCTATCCTCGTGATTTACCTGTGCTTGATCAACAGTCAAGAATGACTTCGGCCTTCGAGCGATTCCTGGAGTGTCGTAGCTTGTTGACGTCACTACTGATGTGGCACTGGCCGAGTGTATGCCACGTGTCACTTATATTTGTGACTTACGTATATCTAAAATGTCAACTGGACCTTGACACTTGTCACTATCTGAATGCACCATGTGTCCTTGGTGACGTGGTCTTGATGATGTGGACTACGATGACATGGGATCTCAATGTGTGTTCCACATGTCTTACTTCGTGACTTCAGATCTCTGGCCTTCGGGTGAACTTACATGTTCTAAACTCTTTTTCTTCGAAGTGGTCAACGCCGAAGTTGAACATAATTGGACCCGCCTATCCTGATCCAACGGTCATCATGCATTGTCCAGATCTGATGGCCCTCATTTACTTTGGGAATTTGGGGCTCCGTCCTTTGGGTAATTTTACCTGTTCTAGACTCATTTCCGTCGGAGTAGTCATCCTGGGAGTTGACCATCTCCTTTCTTGACGAGATATGAATATATCAATGGTTGAGGGGATTTCATGATCCGACGATCGATGGGAGTTTGTGACTCCAGGGCTTCGGCCTTCAGATAAATTTACTTGTTCTTGACTCCTTTTCTACAGACTGGTCAACACCAGAGTTGACTGCTACTGCGCAACCCTAATCTAACAATTAAGGTTTATTTATCCTGATATGATGGTTGGGATTTAATTTCTCCCAGCTTCTAGATTCATCTTGATCTAATGGTCCTGGATTGTCCTGAATCTTCAACAGACGATCATGATTATCCTCTTCTTTATGCAAGTTTCCTTCTATGATCTGACGATCAAAATTTGTCCCAAAAACTACATCAGCATACATCAGCGGACTAGATTCCTCCTCGATTCTTTTGGAGTTTCACTGTGGGTATTTCAATCTCGATAGCATTTCGACAGTTCATTATCCCTTCTGATCTTCAGGTTAATGTTCTCCTAATCCTTATCTGACATCAATGACAATATCATACCAATATGTCCAACATTCTACCCCTTTGGCATTGATGGAAACCTTTTTTCTTTTTGAAATTTCTTCTCTTATCAATTTCCTCCCCCTTTGACAACAATGAAAGAGGGGATATTTCTTCGCTCCCCCTGTGGAAATTCTCCCCCTGACCATGTGCTCCTTTTGATATGATTTTTATGATTTTTATGTTTTTTTTAGTTTTATTGAGGTTTTTGAATTACTCCTAATTTCTGTAGAATATTTTCAAAAGTACTCCCGGGCAAAGGTTTTGTGATTATGTCTGCAATTTGTTATTTGGTGTCTACATACACTATTTTAACCACCTTTTAGGTAACCTGATCTCTTAAAAAATGGTATTTAATTGGGATGTGTTTGGTTTTAGAATGCATTACTAGATTTTTAGATATTCTTATGGCACTAGTTTTATCACATTTAATAGTAATGGGATTATCATATCTTATCTGTAAATATTCTAATGTTTGAATCATCCAAAGAAATTGTGTTCAACAGGATGCAACAAAAATGTATTCTGACTCAGCTGTAGAAATTGATGTGGATGTTTTCTTCTTGCTTAACCATGCTACCAGACATTTTCCTAAGAAAAATTCTCCTCCACTAGTTCTTTTCCTATCATCTATACTACCATCCCAATCTGCATCAGTGTATGCAGTTAGATTGAAGTCTTTATCTTTTGGATACCATACTCCAATATATAGGGTACCTTTAAGATATCTGAATACTATATTTACTGCTTCTAAGTGAGTTTATTTAGGTGCAGATTGAAATCTCCCCACGATTCCTACATACTGCATGATATTGGGTCTTGTTGTTGTTGAATAGAGAAAACTTCCAACCATTGATTTATCCATCGTTTGGTTCACTTTTGGTGAATCATCTTCTAGGATTAGGTTACATATAGTGACCATGGGAGTACTCATAGGTTTATTGTCTTCCATTTGGAATTTATTTAGTATTTCCTTGATATATTTGGTTTTAGAAACGAATATTCCATTTTCCGTTTGATTCACTTGTAAACCTAAGAAAAATGATAGTTCTCCCAACATAGACATTTCAAATTATTCTTGAATTTTGGTTGCAAAATTTCCTTTTAGTATAGTCAGATTACTCCCAAATATGATGTCATCTACATATACCACCACAACAATCATGTTTTGATCCTCAATTTTGATGTATAATTTGTTGCTAGTAGTCCCTCTCTTACATCCTTTTTTTTGTAGGTATTGATCAAGCCTTGAGAACCATGCTCTGGGGGCTTGTTTAAGACCATAAAGGGACTTTTTCATCTTGAACACATAGTCCTAATTTTATGTTAACATGAGTCCTTCTGGTTTCTCAACATAGACTTCTTCTTCTAGTGTTCCATTAAGGAATTATGACTTGACATCCATCTGATAGATTTTGAAATTTTTGAAGCATGCAAATGGCAGGAACATTATGATGGCCTCAAGTCTTGCAACTAGAGCGAAAGTCTCTTCAAAATCAATACCTTCCACTTGGGAATATCCTTTGCAAAATAATATGGCTTTGTTCTTTATATTCTCCCCATTTTTATTTAGTTTTTTTTTTAAGATCCATTTGGTTCCTATCACATTCTTATCCTTGGGTCTTGGAACTAGTTCCCAGGTCTGGTTCTTTTCTCTTTGGTCTAGTTCATCATTCATTTCTTCTATCCAATATTTACTTTTTCTAGCTTATATAAATTAATTAGGTTCTATCAGGGATAACATTTCTTGTTTTGAGTCAAAATAAAGTATCCTTCTCGTTTCCACTCCTGCATTTTTATTTCCAATAATCTGACTTTCAGAATTATTCTTTTGAACTCTTTTTTGATGGAGATTTTGGAAAGGGAATTTATTAATTGTCTTATTCATAAGTATATGGTTCAATTTCCTTTGGTTAATTATCATTATATTCTTGTTGATATTCTACATTATCATCTTCTTGTTGAGATTTTACAGCATCATCTTCTTGTTGAGATTTTGTATCAATCTCTTGGGATATGCCCTTTTTTAGGTCATCTATATTTACATTGGCACTTTCCACTATATTTAGTAGTCTAAGATTATAACATCTATATGATTTCTTATTAGATGAATATCCTAAAAATATTCCCTCATCAGATCTTGGATCAAACTTTCCTAAGTTATCTTCAGCATTCTTAATGTAACATTTACTTCCAAAAGTTCTAAAGTGTTTTACAAATGTTGGCCTCTCAAGCCATAGTTCATAAGGGGTTTTGTCATGGTTGGGTCTCAACTAAGATCTGTTAAGTATGTGGACTATTATGTAGATTGCATCTCTCTATAATTTGTCTGGAAGCTTGGCTTCATTTAACATGGTTCTTGCATCTTCTTGAATTGTTTTGTTTTTCCTTTCTACCACTCCATTCTGTTGGGAGTCCTAAGGGATGAAAACTGTCTTTTGATAACATAATTTTCATAGAATTGAATGAACTCTTTAGAGGTGAATTATCCTCCATTGTGTGACCTCGAACATTTAATTTTGAGATTTGTTTCATTTTCTACAAGGGATTTGAATTTTTTGAATTTTTCAAAGGCTTTTGATTTTTCTTTTAGAAAGTATACCCAGGTTAATCTTATGTAATCATCAACAATCAACACAAAATATTTTTCACCGTAAGTAGTTTTAGTTCTGGTAGGTTCACATAGATCTATGTGAATAATTTCTAATGGTTTTTTTGTGGAATGCTCTTTTGTTTTGAACCTAACTCTTGTTTGCTTTCTTATTTGACAATGTTTACAAATAGAATATGAAGGCTTAATCAGTTTTGGCAAGTCCCTAACTGCCTTTTTCTCATTGGATTTGATCAAGTTATCAAATATTAAATGTCCCAACCTTCTATGCCATAGTCATATTTCATCTACGTGTGTTAAACAACATGTTTCTTCGTCATCTATATTAAGGATGTACACATTGCTAGACGTTTGTGGTGCAAATTCCACAAGCTTTCCAATGTCCTTTTTTCTGATCTCACATTTCTGAGAATCAAAAGTAAGTATGTGACCTTGATCACACGTATGACTTACACTTAGGTGATTTGGTTTGAGATTTTCTACTAGAATTACATATTCTTCTTTGGTTTTATTATTTCCTAAACTAATAATGCCTTTTCCCAGTATTTTGGTTGACATATTGTCTCCAAAAGTCACTTTTCCTTTTCCTTCTGTGTTCAGCTTGAGAAATTTTATTTGATCTCCAATCATGTGTTTGAAACATCCATTGTATATATACCACTGACATCCTTGATTTCTCACATATAAGGATACATTGCACTATGTTTTCTTTTTCTTCCAAACTTTTTGATTATTGGGAATATTTTTCGTTTTATCATATTTTGGAAATCTACATTCACTAGTTTTATGACCATAGTTGTTGCATTTGTAACATTCAATATTGTAGTGTTGTAAAGGAGAGAACGAGTTATATTTTCTTTTTTCTTTCATTATCCTTATTATTTCTATATCTTTGAACATTTCTACGATTGCATTGTCCATAAGCTTTGCAGTGTACTGCCTTATGTCCAAAATTATTGCAAGAGTAACAATATCCAATAAATAGATATTTATTAGAGGGATTCCTTCCTATGATTGTATTTTTCTTGTCAGCTTTTAATCTAGTAGGAAGTGTCAATTTCTGTTTATTTGGGACTGTCTTCAATGGAATCATTCTTGCCTTATTATCTTCTCTTCTTAAGGGGACTTTAAGAGCATCTGCATAACTGATTGGTCTTTTGACAGATCCTTGTGATGTAGAGGTTGAGTTTTGGGTGTATCCCAAACCAGTCTGGTTGTTTGGTGACCTCTGACTACTAATAATTTCATCCAATATATTTGAACTATTTTCAAATTTTGATCCCTTATTTCCTTTCTCAAGTTCACCTTTTAGCAGCTCAATCTCAGCTTCTAGTTTCTCACATACTTGTTTTCTATAATTGAGTTGTTTTGAAATGACTTCTTCAATTCTTTTAGCTTCGATGAGTTGGTACTTCAAATCACAAATGATCTATTCTGATTAGTTGAAGGTTCATGATTCATCTATTTCTCTTTATTGATGTGATTCTTCAAATTTTTGAAGTTGTGCCCTAAATAACCTGTTTTGTTTTTTAGTTTTTCTTAGTTCTTCAATTACACGAAGGAATTTTTCTTCGAAGTTCACTTCTTCTTCATCTTTCGAACTATTATTGTCTTGAGTTTTTATTCCCATGAATAGAAGATTCGATTCCTCTTCTTCATTTTCTTCTGATGATCTATTGTCTTCTTTAGAGTAGAATTTTTTCTTTTCTTATAAAATTTCTTCTTGTATTGATTTTTCTGGTTGTGAACTTCTTCATCAATTTCCTCTTGCATGGGATAGGGACATTTGTTAGAAAAGTGTCCAATTCTTCCACAGTTGAAACATTTGAAAGGTAACTTTATTTTATATGTTCCAAATCCTTTTTGGAGTGTTTTTATAAAATTGGCCTCTTCTACATCTGATATGTCTGATTGATCTTCATGAGACATATGTTCATGTTTCTTCTTTGCTTTAGATTCCTTAAAGGTTGTTTCTCTTATTGATGATTTATCATTCCATGTTCTCATTTCATATACTATAAAAATTCCATGAAGATGATCAATTGTGAGTGTGTCAAGTTCAGACCTATATTCAATTGTATAAATCTTGGAATCATATCTCATAGGTAATGACCTTAGTATATTTTTCACAATAGGTTTATCTGTAATTTATTCTCCCGATGCTTTGATTGAATTAACCACTTCATCTACCCTATGAAAGTATTCAACAATGTTATCTTCTTCTTTCATTTTCAGATTTTCAAACTGAGTTCTATATGTATGTAGTTTGGCTTCCCTGACTTTGTTATCTCCTTCATATACAACCTCCAATTTGTCCCATATTTATTTAGCTGAATTACAATGCATAACCTTCACACATATATAATTTGTCAACCCTCCTAGAATTGCATTAACTTCTCTTGAGTTGTCATTGCAGATTTTATTTGTTGCATCATCTATGGGTGGAGTAGTTGGTGCAGTGTAACCATCTACAATAGATTTCCAGATATCAAAACCAAGAGCCAGCATGAAGCTTTTCATTCTTATTTTCCATAGAGCATAGCCACCTCCATTGAACGATGGTGCTTTGTTGTTAGACATTCCCTCTTGATGATCCATCTTTAGGATCTACCTTCCAGTTCTTAGACAGTGATGAAGGCACCCGCTCTGATACCACTTGTTGGAATACTGAGAGGGGGGGTGAATCAATATTACCCTTTTTCAAAAATTAGCAATTACTTTTATATTTTGTTAATTACCACAATAGATCAACAATGGAATTGTATGTAAAATCAATTATATAAATATAATTAATAGGAATTACAAGGTTTTTATGAAGAATAGTGAAGGAAACCAATCCTTTTTAGAGAACCAACTCTAGGAGACACAAATCCCCTTCTTCAGGGCACCAACCCTAGGAAGCACCAACTCCCTTGTCTTTAGCACACCAACCCTAGGATGCACCAACTCCCTTGTCTTTAGGGCACCAACCCCAGTAAGCACCAACTCCCTTTTCTTTAGGGCACCAACCCTAGGAAGAACCAACTCCCTTAAATTACACTTTACTTAGCAAAGGATATGAATCCTTCCGTGCTCCTTCCTTCAACCCTCACTTCATAAGAATCATCAATTCTTCTTCTTGGACTCTACTTTTGTTTTAATCTTCTAATCTGGAATACAGAGACACCTTCTTCTCACCACTCTTTCTCGATCATATAGTCTTCCAAATATTGTGAACTATGAAACATTGTGTCCCTTTGTTTGGACCATTGCACCTCTTCATTTAAATTAACAATAATAAATTTTTTTATCTAATATCATTCAAACGTTATCGTGAAGGATTTTCAATTTGGTGAGAGTGCTTTTCATAAATCGATCATATTTATGGATCAATTTATTTTAAGTCGATCCCATGCCTTTTTATTTCCTTATTAAGATTTTGTTGCGCCCCCAGTTATTCAACAGATCATATTTGATCTTTTTACCTTATTCAATCAGGGCAAAATCCAGATCCTATCTGGTTCAATGTTCCCTCTTGACTGAGATAAAATTCTTATTCTGTGTGTTAAATTTTGCATAGAAACACTTCGGGACCTCTATTCCATATGAACTTAGGTGGTGACCAGGTGCTAAGACAAATGAGTGCTTAATCACTTATCAAGATCAATGTTCATGTATTAATTACACGTTGTGATCCGGATTATTTTCGGCACGAAATGAGATCAGAGATATAATAAAGAAATGCACAGAGATATCACATATATTCAATAATATAATAGAAATGTATTAGAGATGCAACCATAAACACGGATACACAGTAATACATTATTTCTATTAATGAAATAAATGTACAGAGACTGTAAACATACAAAGTGACAGACTCACTAGAATGGTGGAAGCTTATCTCTGAGAAGAGATGTGACGGCTACTCGCATTCGCAAGAAGATGATTACAATGAGGATCTGAAGGCCTTTTTACAATAAACAGGAATGAAAAAAACTCTAGACATCCAAAAACCTAACCCTAGGAGATGAAGCGCCAAAAGTCATGTGGGCCCCGTTTGGGTAAGTTAGTACATCAACTTCTTGGGGTCGTAACTTTTGCATACGATCTCCATTTTAGGTGTATGATAGCTCGTTGGAAAGGTATCATCGAGGAGATTAATTTTGGGGGATCAAACATGCCTTTGAATATCATTGAGAACCTCGATCTCAAAAAATATTCATTTAGGCCCTCAAAATGGCCCCAGAAATTAAAACCTACTAAAAATAGTAAATTGCCAAAATTGCCAGAAAACTGTTTTGAGCCAGTCGAAAAAGGTGGGTGGCCACTGATATCCACCTAGATCAATCCTCCCTCCTTAGGAAGTAATGGTCTCCATTGCGTTGAGTTCCCAGAGGAGAGGGGAAATCATTTGTTGGATCTGCATCTTGGTGAGTTGCTTTTATTGTTGGAGACGTCACGCTGCTTAGTTTGTGGAAGTTTGTCATGAACCTATTGAAGATGAGGTTGTTCAACAAGTAGAGCTACATGAGAGTAAGGTGTGTAGAAGGAATCTTTGCACTTTTTTGCAACCTTGTCGACCTGCTTCTGTTGGCTAGAAGATGCAAGGGGCGAGGTTGTAGTGGTTGCAGTGTCCTTTTGTTCCCCTTTTGAACAGATTGTGAAGAAGCTGAATTTTGCAGTATGAAATACTACCTTGCAAAACTTTTTAGGTGGAACAATAGTTGGAACTACCTCTGGTATTCTGTAGAGATGACCCCCCAAAGTAACAATGACACTATGAGGTCAAGACTCATAAACAACATGGCGTCTCCACATATATGGTTGGCCCAAGAGAACATCACAGACATACAGTGGGGCAACATCACATAATACCTCATCCTTGAAGGGTTGGATGTCGTATGAAAACCGACACTGTTGGCTGACACGGAGATATCGTCCTTGCCGAAGTCACCCGATGTTGTATGGTTGTGGGTGTGGTTTTGTCGACAATCCCAATTGTTTGGCAACCTCTGTTGAGATGAGGTTTTTCTAGCTTCTGCTATCAAAAATAAAATGCAGTGGGGTCCCCTTCACCCACATATGTGAATGAAAAAGGAACTCCCCCTCTTCAGGATCTATTGGTTCTTCTAGTTGAATTGTTTCGGTCATGACAATAGCAATGGGGTCTGCATCAATGATCTGTCCTTTACCAGTATTTCCAGAATCAGATTCTGAATTAGGGTTTGGCTCCTTGTCTTTGATCTTGGCCACCAATGACTGTTTTGAGAGACATTCATCGATGTTGTGCCAGTGGATTTTGTGGAAATCACACCATTTTTCGGTGTCCTTCTTTGTCTTACCATGACCCTTCTTTTCCTGTGTCTTGGACTGGTTTTCAGGAGACTATTTGTTAGGGTCGTCTTCTTCATACTTTGGTTGTTACGGATTTGCAGACCTGAATTCGTGTTTGTTCTGGTGCTTAAATTTCTTCTCAATTTTAACATCATATCGATAAGCAGCACCGAGTGATGAGATGTCCAGAAAATCCATTTCAGTCTGGATGTATATGTGTAGAGCCCCACGGTATTTCAGAACCAAATGTCTCTTGGAGTCTTTGATACCCATCTTGGTGCACAAGGTATGGAAGGTATTGGTGAACTCCGGAACTGCTTGGCCCCTCTCTTTCTGCAGTGTGTTCCATCTCATGTATTGGTCCTCATAGTTTCCAACAAGGTAATATTGTTCCTTTACCGCATCCACAAAAAAATCCCAAGTGGGATCGGCCCCATATATTCCAAACTTATCTATGGAACTTTTCTCCCAGTAAGTTTCCCACCAATGTTTGACATGAGGGAGATATTTAAGGAGTGCGAAAGTGATCTTTTCTTTGTCGAAAAAATTGTGAACGGAGAAATAACCTTCTAGCATAGTTAACCATTTTTCTAGGGCTTATGCATCTATATGTCCTTCAAATACAGGAATATCAAAATTAACTTGTACCTTGAAAGGAGAGGTTCCTCCAAAGTGGTTGCTTGATGAAGATGCGCCTGATGCTATCAGTAGGCATTTAAGAATGTGGGCAAAATTCTCCATCAGTTCATCCCTCTATCGCGTGAGAGCTTGCTCAAGCAACAGATTGATAGGATCATCTGCTTCATCATTTTTCTTTTCTTCCGCCATTGAGGGTTTCTTGGGTGTGCGAGAGTGATTGTTTTCAAGAGATACAAGCTTAAGACCCAACTTGCTATACTCGGACCTCGTCAGGGACATGCACTAAAAAAATGATAAAGAGCAGCCTGCTCTGATACCACTGATCTGGATTTTTTTTGGCATGAAATGAGATCGGAGATATAATAAATAAATGCACAGAGATATCACAGATATTCAATAATATAATAGAAATGTATCAAAGATGCAACCATAAACACAGATATATAGTAATACATGATTTCTATTAATGAAAGAAATGTACAGAGACTGCAAAAATACAGAGTGAAAGACTCGCTAGAATGGTGGTAGCTTATCTCTGAGAAGAGATGTGACGGCTACTCGCATTCGCAAGAAGATGATTACAATGAGGCTCTGAAGGCCTTTTTACAATAAACAGGAATTCCAAAAACCCTAGACATCCAAAACCCTAACCCTAGGAGATGAAACGCCAAAAGTCATGTGGGCCTCGTTTGGGTAAGTTAGTACATCAACTTCCCAGGGTTGTAACTTTTGCATACGATCTTTGTTTTAGGCGTATGATAGCTCGTTGGAAAGGTATAGTTGAGGAGATTCATTTTTGGGGCTCAATAATTCCTTTGGCTATCATTAAGAACCTCAATATCTAAAAATATTCATTTAGGCCCTCAAAATGGCCCCAGAAGTTAAAACCTGTTAAAAATAGTAAATTGCCAAAATTGCCAGAAAACTGTTTTGACCCAGTCGGAAAAGGTGGGTGGCCACCAATATCCACCTAGATCACATTGATATGGACATTTTTCATTACTTCGTAACTTCATCCTTCAGGACTTCCAGGATTTACAACCATTCAATCCTCTAGGAGTAAATTTATCCGAAGTACATTGGATGGTTAATATTCGTTCTTCTGTTAGATGGATGATCCTGGATTTTACATAGGTTTCAAACAAATCGATGGGCATGACTTAATCTGCAATTAAGTGGACAGTTCTCATTTACTTCAGGATTTCGGAACTCTAGATTTTGCATCTTTCCAACTCCTTCGGAGCAAATACTGCCAGAGTTCTCATCAACAATTCCCTACTCTAATAAACTTCACAAGTCTAAGGGCTAGGACCATGGGATTTTTAATTTAAGTGATGTTCCCAGCACCGCATAGATTATGTGTTCATAACTCATGATCGAGGGTTGGGACCTAGTCATCCAGACTTTGGCCTTCAGGCGATTTCTCACTTAGAATCGTCCAATATTTTTAATTTTCAACTTCCCGAAGTGGTTACTTCTCGCAAGGGTTGATCCGATGGTTGGTGTGATTCCCATAAACAAATAAATGGTCTAGATCCAATCCTTACTTATCCTTTTACTTCTTATTCCAACGGCTATGACTTAATCAAAGGTTGAGATGGAGAACCATTATTTATTTCGAGATTTCGAGACTCCGGGGATTCAGAGGTCAAGGTAATTGTTTCTCCAATTTTCACTGGAGTTGGTCAGCACTGAAGTTTTCAATAAGGAAGCGCTTACGTTATCTTTCCACTATGTTTTGATCTAATAATAATAGGTTCATCTAAATCCTTGATCCAATGACTATGATCAGTTCTATATCAATGGTCTAGATTCATTTTGCCCTTCAGGACTTCAGGAAATTCATTTTTTCCCACTTCCCAATTCTTCTAGAGTGAGATTCCGAGAAGTATAAAACTTGTTTAACTTGAATTCATATAACGATCCTTCTTTACCCTGAAAATCTTAACACGATCCAACATTTGTCGGGAATTTGACTATTCGGGATCTTGGGCCTTTGGCCTTGCTTATTTTATCCTCATCTTTTACTTGTGCTTGATCAATGGTCGAGAATGACTTCATCCTTTGGGCGATCTGGGAATTTGTTGGTGTTAGAAACTGGTTTTCCCTGAAGTACATACTCCCGGAGTGATGTAGCTTGCTGACGTCACTGTTGATGTGGCACTGGCCAAGTGGCTTCCATGTGTCACTTAGATTTTTTACTTACATATATCTAAAATTCCAACTAGACCTTGACACTTGTCACCATCTGAATGTGCCATGTTTCCTTACCGATGTGGTATTGATGATGTGGAATATGATGGTGTGGGCTCTCAATGTGTGTTCCACGAGTCTTACTTCGTTACTTCGGATATCCAGCCTTCGAGTGAACTTACATGTTCTAAAACCTTTTTCACCGAAGTGGTCAACCCTGACGTTGACCACAATTGGACCTGCCTATCCTTATCCAACGATCATCATGAATTTTCCATATCTGATGGCCCTCATTTACTTTGACAATTTGGGGCTCTGACCTTCTGGTAATTTTACTTGTTGTAGAATCCTTTCCGTCAAAGTAGTAAGAACTGAATTTGATCGTCTCCTTTCTTGGTGTGCTTTGAATAGATCAACAATTGAGGGGATTTCCTGATCCGACGGTCAAAGAGAGTTTGTGACTCTGGGGCTTCAACCTTCCGTTAAATTTACCTGTTCTTGACTCCTTTTCGTTGAAGTGGGCAGCGTCGTAGTTTACTATTGCTACGCAACCCTGATCTAATGGTTGAGGTTTATTTATCCCGATATTATGGTTGGGATTTAATTTCTCCCATCTTTTGGCTTCATCTCTATCTGACGATCCTATACTGTCCTGAATCTTCAACAGACAACCACAATTCTCCTCTTCTTTAGGAAATTTTCCCCTATGATCCGATGGTCAGAATTTGTCCCGAAAACTACATCAGCATACATCAGCAGAAAATATTCCTCCTCGATTCTTTTGGAGTTTCACTGTGGGGATTTCAATCCCGATATCATTTCTACAGTGTGTTCTCCCTTCTGAGCTTCGGGTTAATTTTGTTATGATCCTTATTTGACATCAATGACAATATCATACCACTATGTCCAACAGTACCTCCATCTCCTCAAATACAACAAAAACTTACATTTCCCATGAATCTAAATGATAAACATCAAATGCAAGCTCCACTTAATCCAAATCCTCTTCGTCCTACCCCAATTCTTGCACAACCCATTGCAAACCCTAATAATATACGTATGCAATATGTATAGAATATGTAATTTCATACCTTCTCAACTTATGTCATTACCTTGACTCCATTAAATGAAATACAATTAAGATTTGGGAAGGTCTTAAATAAAACAAATTCTACAGTGGTTATCCAAGAAGAAAAATAAAGAAATCAACCAGATGAAGATGAAGATACCTCCTGACATTCCAGCCAGACCTACCTCACAACCTGAAATACCTCAGGAAACTAACCATCCACCTTATCCAAAAAGATTGCTTATAAAGAAGCATGAGGTGCCTATAGGACATGATTTAGAAGTTGAATTAAGAAATATATGTGTAAATATTCCCCTTCTACAAGCTATTAAGGAAATTCCTATCTATGCCAATATTGTAAGGGACTTTTTCATTAAAAATCCTAGAAGAAAAGGAAGGAGCCTCCTGTTATATAGGTGGTTGGACAGTTTTCGTAATTCATATCAGAAATTCCATTCAAATACAATGACCCAGGGAACCCAGTGGTAACTATAGAAATTAATGGCATTTATTTACCAAATACAAACATTGATCTTGGAGCAGAAATAAATGTGATTCATGTTAGTACCATGCAAACATTGCAACTAAATCACTTAAGGCCAACACATACCCTATTAGAATTAGCAGATAAATTAGTCGTTAGTCCAGCAAGAAGTCTGGATGATGTAACAGTCACCTTAGCTTCCTGGGAGTATCCTGTAGTCTTCTTGGTAATTCATCCAAAATCCTCCAAAATCAAGCATCACGTTGTTCTTGGTCAACCTTGTTTGGCCACTATTGATGCAGACATTTGTTGCTGGTATGAATAAATGACAATTTCCAATGGGACCCACAGCCAAACTCTTACTATATTCCCTCCTGCCCAACGAGCCACTGAAATTCCTTTATGGTTAGAGAATCCATATGGGGAGGAGGAATGTGCTCAACCCTTATTAACAATTGAACAGATAAGAGTTTTTCAACAACCAACTAAAGATCAAATTTTAAGACAATTCTTAGCTCATACTGAATGTATTGAATATCCAATATATTTTCAGGAATATAAACATATTTTCAGCTCTAAATTTTAGGAACGTTTTCATCCTTCTACCTTGTTCGTTATGACAACAATGAACTAAAGTAGAGATTCACCTGTGAAATCGGTTGAAATCAGTCCTGGGAAGTGTCTTTATATAAATTCTAATTTGGAATTTTCACAACAAGATCAATTGATTCAAATGATTAAAGAACAATCTGATGCCTTTGCATGGGACTACTCTGACATGAAAGGGATCCACCCAGATACTTGTATACATCACATCTATACCATGTTGGCATGTTTACAAACAAAGTGTGCTTGTCATTGATGGAAATATCAGAGTGTGCATCGATGGCAAAACAGGAACAGAGATCAAAGCTCAGGTGAAGAAGAAAACAATATGCAGAGATCAAAGCTCAGGAGAGATAGCAATTTCCAATTTCACAGATGAGCTCCAAGTCATCAGGACTCGCAGAAGGATCAAAGGTCAAGGCCTTTGACACATATACATCCTTCCAAGTCGGGAGGAAGTGTAATATCAGGAGGAGGAGTGACAGTGGTCATCGGATTAGTATCCAGATAGGAGGAGCGGTAAAAAATATCAAGTTTTCGATCTGAGAACATGATCGATGAACAATGATTAGTTCAGGTCTAAATATGCGAGGATTTTACACTCAATAAATTTTGAGATTTGAAATCTCCGGAATGCGAAGTTTCATCAGTTTTCGGATCAATTTCGTGTGGAAGGACAGGATAAGATAGCAAATTTACATCACAGAACATCATTCACTTCAGATATAGAGATGCGAGGAGGTTACGCCTCTGAATGTTTTAGATTTCAAATCCCTGGAATGTGAAGTTCCATCAACTGTCGGATTTGGAGATCAGACAATGACTATTAGATCAGGGAGGTCTACGTCAATAGATTACATCAGCAAATCTCATCCTCAAGGACATAGGGCATACCATGTCAGAAAGGACACGTGGCAGACCACGTCAACAAAGGACACGTGGTGCAATCAGACAATGACAAGTGTCAAGTTGATTTGGCATTTCAGGTACGTGGAAATCACAAATCTGAGTGACACATGGCAGCTTCTTGGCTCGTGACATGTCATCAAGTGACACATGGCAGCTTCTTGGCTCGTGACATGTCATCAAGTGACGCAAGAGTTACGTCACTCTAGGAGTTTTTCTTCGGGAGTTTTACCACCAGTACTCAACCAAAGACCCGAAGTCCCGAATGTCGAAGACCCGAAGTGGATACGAGACATTTGATCTGAAGATCACTTCGGGTGTATTCTCAATCGTTAATCATGTAGCAGGATACATGTCAACGGATCATGAACTCCGGGAAAAACTTCTCCAAGAAAATGTGAAGGAGAAAGATTTGAGATTGTTGAAGGTCGAATTCATGGAGAGGAGGATAGTCATTGGATTAAAGAGGACAAGCATCAATAGATTGTCATCTCTGGGAAAATGAGAAGGAGAAAGGTTTGAGATTGTCGAAGTGTCAAAGTCCCGAAGTGAACGAGGACCATTGATCTGAGAGGGACACACGTCATTGGATCATGGACTCTGGGTGAAATTCTCTGGAAGAAAACAAGAACTTGAGAATTGAAACTCTCATAGTTCGGATCGTGAAATCGATCTAGTTCGTTGGTTTGGAGGGACATGTGTCATCTGATCGCTGATACCAAGGATTGTGCATGGAAAAAGGAAAGAAGGTAGAGCCTTCGATTGAAGAGGACAAATGTCAGCATATCTTCCATTCTAGAAGATATCCAGTCAACAACAACATGGTTTGAGAGTTGAATCTCCTAGAGCCAGGATCACGAAGGAAACCTCAACCCTTCATGGAGGAAGGAGAGATATGGTCTATGGACTCAAGAGGATAGATCTGAAATGTTCATTCAAGAGCACCATCAAGATTGTAATATCAACGGTCGTGCTCCATTGCAGGGCCAGAACATGCTCGGGCCTTAATTTTTGGTAAGTGGGCCGCAATCGAAACCACAATTTTGAAAAAAGGATGCATGGAGGCTCGTGGTGATTTGCGAGGCGAAAATAAGTTTGGTATAAACCATCTTTGGATGCGCCCACAATATCTTGGTCACATGAAGCTCACATCCAAAGTTCATATCGTGAAATGAAGCCAACGATCACTAGATAGAAATCAGGAAGAGCCTTTTGAATAAGCTCTTGGTTACTTTCAATGGTCATGCGAAGGAAGGGGATAGAAGCCAAATAATCCATAATTGACTAGATATAACTACCATAGAGAATGAAGAATTGGGATTGATAGAGAAAGAAAGGATTCTCAAGATAACTAGCAGAGAAGCCAAAGAACCTTGAATAACAGCCAGAGAAGATGAAGAGTTTGTATGATGATCAAGTAGATGAATCGACATGAGAAATACATGCAGAATAGAGAAGTGAAGGCATTCAGTTGGGTAGCCATGTAGTTGTGAGGATGAGATGAATTGAACGACCTATAGGGAGAACTGTGACGCAGTGAAGAGGCGCGGCATGAAGTATGCAGAAGGTGCACAGAGAGTATAAAAATGCATAACAGAGAAGATATGGGGGCGACTTTTGAGTGTGATTCATATGGGTATAAGCATGCAGTGTGCAGGATTCGAAGCGCAGAATAAGCAAGGAAAAGAAACACATATCTGAGAGAATAACAGAAAGTGCAGTAGATTTGAGGAGAGAGAGAGAGACATTGATGTAGGCAGAGCAGAGTAGTGTAGCAGAACAGTGATGAGACTAGAAATCCATACATAAATATTGTATCATTGTTATAAAGTTGTAAAAATCAGTGATTTTTATTTCAGGGTGGTAGGGAGGTGCTCGGGAGGATTGTTGTCCTCAGAGTTTCAAGTGAGTGCTTGAACACACGGAGTTGTAGCTTCCATCTGGTTGAGCCAGAAAAAACAAGGTAGCAAGGTGGTGTAAGGGAGAACTATTGTTCTTTGTTATACAGGTTGGTGCCTGTGTGACTGGATGTTGGTGCTTCCATCCAATTGGTGTCAGAACACTCAGAGAGTTGGTGCTTCCTTCTAGTGGGTGCTAGAGAAACCAGAAAGTTGGTGCTCTCAGCAAGTTACTTCTTGTAAAACAAAGGTTATAGCCTCAAGAGAAGTTGGAGCTCATAAGAATGATAATGTAAAGAAAATAAATATTAATTATCATATCATGAAGAAGAGTTTTTTCCCTTTATGGGTTTCCTTAGGAAATATCTATCTCTGTATATTTCATGTGTTTGATTGATGTTTAATATTCTATTGCTTACTTCCCTACATCATTGTGATCGTCATTAAGTGTTATGTAAAGAGTTTAAAATGGGAATAATTGTTTAAGCACAGTAAAAATTGATTCACCCCCCCTCTCACGTGTCCAACAATTGGTATCAGAGACTGTTCCTTTTATTTAAAGGTAGATCAGTAAGCTTAAACATGTGAATCCATGAAGGAACTTCAACCAATAAGGCCCCTTTGTTCAATGGAACAAACTTTGTCTTATGGAAAGTTAGGATGAGAACCTACATAATGGCTTTAGGTGCAGATGTATGGGATGTGGTAGAGATTGGTTATGTAAAGCTAGTTGTACTAGCTAATAAGGATGACAATCTAGAATTCAACTTCAATGCTAAGGCTATGAATTCTATTCTGAGTGGAATGGAAGAAGAAAAATTTGTAAAAGTTATGCACTTAGAAACTGTCAAAGAAATGTGGGACAAAATCATTAGCAGTTATGAAGGTAATGAGAAGGTAAAGGATGCCAAGCTTCAAACATACAGATTACAATTTGAACAACTAAATATGAAATAGGATGAAACTGTTTGGAAGTAATTTATGAGAATTGAAGAACTAGTGAATGTCATGAAGAGTCTTGGTGAGAAGTTTGAAGATGTAGTTTTAGTCCAGAATATTTTAAGATATTTGCCAGATAGGTTCAAACCAAAGGTCTCTTATATTAAAGAAATTAATGATCTAAAAACTTGGCCTTTTCATCAACTTCTAGGAACGTTGACTGCATATGAAATGAGGATAAGTAAAGATAAATCCACTTCTAGAGAAGCATAATTTAAAGCTAATAGGAATGAGGATTCTGAGCCTAATGAGTCAGCCCCTTTTATCATAGTCGGCCCCTTTTATCTAAGGGTAGATCCTAGAGCTTAAAAATGACAAGCCATGAAGGGACTTCAATCACTAGGCCTCCTCTATTTGATGGAACGAATTTTGCCTTCTGGAAGGTTAGAATGAGATCATACCTAATGGCCTTAGGAGCGGATGTATGGGATGTAGTAGAGACTGGATACATAAAGCCTGTTGTGCTAGCTTCCAAGGAT
>ML787625.1:264919-285895 GCA_009831015.1 Picea engelmannii
TGTGAGCACTGAGAAGTTCTCTTGGTGTAGAGGATCCATGGGCATTGTTGCCCTGGATTGTTGACTATGTAACCTTGTAACCCCTTGTGTGCAAAGAAAACAACAAGTGGGAGAATGTTGGGTATGTGTTATATTCTTTGCACCGGGACGACATATTTCCGGGACCACATATTTCCAGGACCACATGATATTTAGGTGGTTTTTTTGGCACATGGTTTTTTGCCGATGGTTTTCCATTTCCAGTTAAGGAATTAGGGTTTTGGACTAATACAGGTCATTGGGTTAGGGTTTTGGATGTTGTTGGCTCCTATATGTATATTGTATTGTAAACAATGTAACACAATCTATGAATATAATATATGTTGGTTTTCCCGGTTTGGGTTTCCAAGTGAAAAATCTATGTGTAATGTTTGTATTTGCCATTGTATCTTTTCTGTTCTTTTCTAAATATCAGTTTGCAGTAGATATTGTACAAGGTTAGAATTTACACGTAGCACCAATCACTTTGACCTATTGAAAAATGAGCTCGAATGTTATAACTGTCATAACTTCGCCCACAAAGCTGAAAACTGCCATTTGAAGAAGCACAAGGCAGATCCAAGCATAAATTCTTTAGCTACAAATGTCAGCACATGGAAAAAGAAAGACAGTGAAAAATTTAGTCTAGTACTTTCAGCTCAAAAACAAAAACACCCCTAGTATATAAACAGTGGATGTTCCAAGGAAATGACTGGGGACAAGTATAAGTTTTTGTCTATAAGTAAAATCAAAACGGGAAATGTAACCTTTGGAAATGATGAACTAGGTAAAATCCAGGGTAAAGGGATGGTAATTTTGAGTAATGGTAAAGGAAAATCCTAGGATGTTCTTCTTGTGGATGGGATGAAACATAATTTGCTCAGTTTAATTCAAATGTGTGACAGAGGATGTGAAGTGGTGTTCACTTCCAAGGATTGTAAGATAAAGTCTGTAAACTCGAGACAAGTGGTGGCTAAAGGCATAAGGACAGAAAATAATGCATATGTGTTGAAAGAAGATAAAGAAGAGTGTCATCTAAGAAAACATGATGAAATATGGTTATGGCATAGGAGACTTGGACATATAAAATTTAACCACTTAATCAAGCTCAAAAATATTGAGGTAGTAAAAGATCTTCCAAGAATATCAAAGCCACAAGACTATGTGTGTAAACCCTGCCAAGTAGGAAAGTTAACCAGGACACAGTTTAAATCCAAGATCTCTACTTCAATAGAGAAACCACTCCAATTAGTTCATATGGATTTATGTTTACCATCAAGACAAGAAGGCACGGGGAAGGAAAACTACTTTATGTTGATCATTGATGATTACTCCAAACTTACTTGGGTTGCTTTTCTCAAAGAAAAAGTTGAAGCATTTGAGAAATTTAAAATATTTAAGGATATAACTGAGAATCAAACAGGAAAGAGGTTAAAGGCAGTAACATCAGACAGAGGAGGATAATTTATGTCAAGTGAGTTCAAGGAATTATGTGATAAACATGGGATCAAGAGAGAATACACAATCCGAAGAACTCCACAACAAAATGGAGTAGTTGAGAGGCAAAACAGAACAGTTCAGCAAATGGCCAGGTCAATAATGAATGAGAAGAACATTGGTCAAACTTACTGGGTAGAATCAATACACACAGTAGTCCATATTCTTAACAAGGCCCACCTCAAACCACATAGTGACAAGACACCTTATGAACTATGATATGGAAGACATGCTTCAATCAAACACTTCAAAGTCTTTGGGAGTAAGTGCTACATAAAGAATAATAATGAAAACCTTGGCAAGTATGATGACATGGCTAATGAAGGAATATTCTTAGGATATGCTACCAATAGTAAAGGATATAGATGCTTTAATAAAATATTGCATAAATTAGTTGATTGCATTGATTTAAAGGTTGATGAAGGAGTCCTAGAAAGAGAAGTGAGAAATATTGAGCCTACTACAAAGGACATAGCTGAAATGAAATATGAATAGGTCCAAGAATCAGATGGAGAAGAGACACCCGGACAAGAAGAGTCAGGACAACAATCAACATCAAATTCTTCCTCCATAATTACTCAAAAGAATCATCCTGAAAGTCAGATAATTGGTGAGAAAGACAAAGGTGTAAAAACGAGGAGAAGGATAATCAAAGACATAGAGAATTCACATATGGCCTTCATATCCATGATGGAACCCAATAACTTCAATGAAGTCATTGAATATGTAAATTGGTTAAAATCAATGAATGAGGAACTGGACCAGATTGAAAATAATGACACTTGGGAACTTGTTCCTAGGCCAGCAAATAAAAACGTAATAGGATCCAAAAGGGTCTACAAAAATAAGATGAATGAGCAAGGAAATATTGTAACAAATAAGGCTAGATTGGTCTGCAAAGGATATGCTCAAATAGAAGGAATGGACTTTGATGAAACATTTGCGCCTGTAGCAAGATTATAAGCTATTATAATGTTTCTTGCCTATGCTTGTCATAAATAGTTTAAAGTCTACCAAATGGATGTCAGGACATATTTTCTAAATGGAGATCTAAAAGAAGAAGTATATATGGAACAACCAGAGGGTTTCCAACTGTCATATAACCCTGACTTTGTATGCAAGTTGAAGAAAGCCTTATATGGGTTGAAACAAGCTCCTTGTGCCTGGTATCATAGACTAGATACGTATCTACAAGACAAAGGGTTCAAGAGAGGAACAATTGACAACAATATATATATATATATAAACAAAGGGTAATGATATGCTCATTGTGTTGGTCTATGTAGATGACATCATCTTTGGTAGTAATAATGCTTCATTGGTAAAATGGTTTGCGTCTTCCATGTAGTCTGAATTTGAAATGTCTATGATAGGGGAGCTATCATTTTTTCTTGGCCTACAAATTACTTAGAGTTCTGAAGGAATATTTCTTTCTCAATAAAAATATCTAAGATAAATGTTGAAAAGGTTTCAAATGGAATATTCTAAACCTATGAGCACACCTATGGTCACTGGATGTAAGTTAATCAAGGATGATGATTCACCTGATGTTGATCAGAGTTCATATAGGTCTATGATAGGCAGCCTATTGTACATCACAACATCTTGTCTAGACATAATGCATGTTGTTGGCATGGTAAGAAGGTATCAGGATGAACCTAAACAGATTCATTTGTTAGTTGTCAAAAGAATATTCAGATACTTGAAAGGAACAATGGACTATGGCCTATGGTATCCTAGAAATCAGAATTTTCAACTCTTAGTCTATTCAGATGTTGATTGGGCTAACTGTGTGGATGAAAGGAAAATCATGAGTGGAGGTGCATTCTTCTTAGGATATTCTCTTGTATCATGGTTGAGGAAGAAGCAAGGTTCCATTTTCTTATAAACTACAGAAGTTGAATACATTGTAGCTGCCACATGTTGTACCCAAGTATTGTGGATGATTCATACACTTGCAGACTTGGAGGTAAAATATACTACACTGATCCCAATTCATTATGATAATACCAGTGGAATCAGTATGTCAAAGAACCTTGTATTTCACTCCAAGACCAGGCATATACCCATCAAGTATCACTTCTTGAGGGAACAGGTGACCAACACTATTTTTTCTTTGCATTATATTCCATCCAAAGATCATATTGTTGATAACTTCACTAAACCCCTTGCAAAATCTCAGTTCAAGTACCTACGCCAGAAGTTGGGCATAACCCCATTATCAACCTAAGAGGGTCCATCCTGTCAGGGGGAGTATGGATTGGTTGAATATCTGATACCTCCAACATACTGCAACAGCTCAGGGGGAGCATGTTTTCTTTGACATTGATGTCAAAGGGGGAGAAAATGTGTGGTGTGGATGCTATAGTTGAAGAATAGAGTATCCGTTTAGGGTTTCCATCAATGCCAAAGGGGGATATTGTTGGCATGTTTACAGGTAGAGTGTGCTTTTCATTGATGGCAAGATTAGAGTGTGCATCGATATAAAAATGGGAATAGAGATCAAAGATCAGGTGAAGAAGAAAACAATATGTAGAGATCAAAGCTCAGGAGAGATATCAATTTCCAAAAGCACAGACGAGGTCCAAGTCATCATGACTCACAGAAGGATCAAAGGTCAAGGCCTTTGAAACATAGACATCCTTCCAATTCTGGGAGGAATCTTAAGCCCAGGAGGAGGAGCGACAGTGGTCGTCGAATCAGTATCCATTTAGGAGGAGCGCGTAGAAAGATTGAGTCATTGATCTGAGAACATGATCGACAAACAATGATTAGTTCAGGTCTAAAGATGCGAGGAGTTTACACTCAATAAATTTTGATATTTGAACTCTCTAGAATGTGAAGTTCCATCAATCGTCGAATCAATTTCGAGTGGAAGGACGGGATAAGCTAGCAAAGTTACATCATAGAAATATCGAGTCGTCGATCCAAGATCCTGATCGAACGAACAAAATTCACTTCATATATAGAGATGTGAGGAGGTTACGCCCCTGAATGTTTGAGATTTGAAATCCCCGGAATGTGAAGTTCCATCAGCCATCGGATCTAGAGATAAGACAATGACCGTTAGATCAGAGATAGCTACGTCAGTGGATTACGTCAGAAAATCGCGTCCTCAAGGACATGCGGCAGACCATGTCAGCATACCACATCATCAAGGACACATGGCAGACCACACTAGCAAGGAAACGTGGTGTAATCTGACAATGACAAGTGTCAAGTTGATTCGGCATTTCAGGTACGTGGAAATCACAAATTCGAGTGACACGTGGAAGCTTCTCGGCTCGTGACACGTCATTGAGTGACTGAAGAGTTACGTCACTCTGGGAGTTTTTCTTCGGGATTTTTACCACCAATACTAGACCAAATACCTGAAGTCTCGAATGTCAAAGACCCAAAGTGGATACGATTCATCCGATCTGAAGATCACTTCTGGTGTATTCTTGATCGTTAATCATGTAGCAGGATACGTGTCAACGAATCGTGAACTCCAGGAAAAACTTCTCCGAAAAAAAGTGAAGGAGAAAGGTTTGATATTTTCGAAGTCCAGAGTCTAGGAGAGGAGGATAGTCATTGGATTAAAGAGGACACACATCATTAGATTGTCATCTCCAGGAAAATGTGAAGGAGAAAGGTTTGATATTTTCAAAGTGTCGAAGTCCCGAAGTGAACGAGGACCATTGATCCAAGAGGGACACGCATCGTTGGATCGTGGACTCTAGGTGAAATTATCCAGGAGTAAATGAGAAATTGAGAATTGAAACTCACGGAGCCCGGATCACGAAATCGATCTCATCCGTTGGTTTGGAGGGACACGTGTCATCTGATTGTTGAGACCAAGGATTGTGCATGGAAAAAGGAAATAAGGCAGAGCCATCGATTGAAGAGGACATATGTCATCAGATCTTCCATTCTGGAAGATATCCAGTCAGCAGCAATAGGGTTTGAGATTTGAATCTCTCGAAGCCCATATCATGAAGGAAACCTCATTCGTTGATGGAGGAAGGAGAGATATGGTTCATGGACTCGAGAGGACAGATTTGAATCATCTATTCAAGAGCACCATTAATATCATAATATCGACGGTTGTGATCCATTGCGGGGCTAGAACATGCTTGGGCCTTAATTTTTCTTAAGTGTGATGCAATCAAAACCACGATTTTGGAGAAAGTACGTGTGGAGGCTTGTGGTGATTTGCAGGGAAAAAAGCAGTTTGTTCTAAACCACCTTTGGACGTGCCCACAATATCTTGGTTACATGAAGCTCAAATCCCAAGGTCATATCATGAAATGAAGCCAGAGCTCACTAGACAGAAATCTAGAAGAGCCTTTTGAATAAGCGCTTGGTCACCATCGGTGGTCACGTGAAGGAAGGGGCTAGAATCCAAAGAATCCATAATTGACTATTTGTAACTGCCAGAGAGGACGAAGAATTGGGACTGATAGAGAAACAAAGGATTCTCAAGATAACTGGCAGAGAAGCCAAAGAACCTTGAATAACGACCAGAGAAGATGAAGAGTTTGTATGATGATCAAGTAGATGACTCGACGTGAGAAATACATGCAGAACAGAGAAGTGAAGGTAATCAGTTCAGTAGCCATGCAGTCGTGAGGATGAGATGAAGTGAACGACCTGTAGGGAGAACTGTGATGCAGTGAAGAGGCACGACATGAAGTATGCAAAAGGTGCACAGATAGTATAAAAACGCACAACAGAGAAAATATGGGGGCGATTGTTGAGTGTGATTCATGCGGGTAGAAGCATGTGGTGTGTAGGAGCTGAAGCGCAGAAGAAGCAAGGAACAAAAACGCATATCTGAGAGAAGAATAGAAAGTGCAGTAGACGCGAGGAGAGAGAGACATTGATGCAGACAGAGAAGAGAAGTGTAGAAGAATAGTGATGAGACTGGTAAGCCATAGATAAATGTTGTATCATTGTGATAAAGTTGTAAAAAGAAAAGATTTATATTTTAGGGTGGTAGGGAGGTGCTTGGGAGGATTGATGTCCTCAGA
Organism: Picea engelmannii; assembly: GCA_009831015.1. Lineage (NCBI taxonomy): Eukaryota > Viridiplantae > Streptophyta > Pinopsida > Pinales > Pinaceae > Picea > Picea engelmannii. The sequence goes on from ML787625.1 coordinate 271,447, forward strand.
TTTTCAAGTGGGCTCTTGAACATAGGGAGTTGTAGCTTCCATCTGGTTGCAGCCAGAAAAACCAGGGTGGCAGGGTGATGCAAGGGAGAACTATTGTTCTCTGTTATATAGGTTGGTGCCTATGTGACTGGAAGTTGGTGCTTCCATCCAGTTGGTGTTGGAACACTCAGGGAGTTGGTGCTTCCTTCTAGTGGGTGTTATAGAAAACAGAGAGTTGGTGCTCTCAGCAAGTTGCTTCTTGTAAAACAGAGGTTGTAGCCTCAAGAGGAGTTGGAGCTCATAAGAATGATAATGTAAAGAAAAGAAAGATTCCTTATGATATCAAGAAGAAGAGGTTTTTCCCTTTATGGGTTTCCTCAAGAAATATATGTCTCTATATATTTCATGTGTGTGATTGATGTTTAATATTCTATTGTTTACTTCCCTACATAAATGTGTCAATTTTAGAGAGCTAAATAAGGCTACCTTTAGAGACTATTTTCCTTTACCTTTTATAGATCAAGTGTTGAACACTTTGTCTTAGAAAATGTACTTTTCCTTCTTGGATGGGTTCAATGGTTAAAACCATATCCAAATTGCACCAAAGGATCAGGAGAAGACCACTTTTACTTTCCCATGGGGTACTTATGCTTATAGGGTCCTTCCCTTTGGTTTATGTAATTCCCATGCCACCTTTCAACAAGTTGTCCTGGACATATTTTCTGATTTAACCCATGATTGTGTGGAAGTATATATGGATGAATTCACAGTATATGGGGATGATTTTAAACAAGCCTTAGACAACCTAAATAAGGTGTTGATCATATGTAAATAAACTAGCATTTCCCTCAGCCATGAAAAATCCAAAATGATGTTCACTGAGAGGATTGTTTTAGGCCATCATATTTCTGGTACTAGAATAAGGGTAGATCCTGCTAAAATTGAAATCATTTCTCGAATCAAAATCCCTAGTTCCCAAAAAGAGGTTAGAATATTTTTAGGGAATGTTGGATATTGTAGAATATTTATTCAAAATTTTACAAACCTAGCTGCCCCATTGTTCAAACTGTTATCAAAGGATGTTGAATTCCATTGGGATTCTCAATATTAAATTGCTTTTGAAAATTCAAAATAGAAGCTTTCATCTACTCCCATTTCAAGAGGGCCAAATTGGTCCATTCCTTTCCATATTTGCACTAATTCCTAAGATATATCTCTGGGTGTTTTTTTGGGGCAAAGAGAAAATCAATTTCCCTATGCTATCTATGTTTTCATCAAAAACCTCTCTCGTACTGAGATAAACTACACAATTACTGAAAAAGAATTCTTGGTAGTAGTTCATGCCATTAACAAATTCATACATTATATAACCATGTATGAATTCTTTGTACACACCTATCACTTAACTATTATATTTTTAATGAATAAACCTGTCACAAATGCTAGAGTTATAAGATGGATGTTACTGTTACAAGAATTCAACATCACTATTATATATAGACCTGGGAGAGATAATCGTGTTGTTGATTTTCTTCCCATACTTATTCATAGATGAGAGAATACACTAACTAAGGATAATTTTCTTGACAAAAACATTTTTTCTATCTCTACTTACATTCCTTGGTGTGCATATGTGACCAGTTATCTAGTAACAGGGAAATTACCTCAAAATCTATCCTCTCGTGAAAAATAGAGAATCATTCAGCTAAGTGTTAATTACATGTGGCATTATGAATGTTTATACTACACTTAGCCTGATTTGGTGATTAGAAGATGTGTACGAGAATATGTGATGCATGACATTCTTAAAGCCTACCATGATGGGCCATGTGGTGGGAATTTTTCCAACAAGAGGAAAACATACAAAATATTGCAGTCGTGCTATTATTGGGCAACCATTTTTAAATATGCAAAGAAGTATGTGGCAAGTTGTGATGATTTCCAAAGGATGGGGAGCATGGATGATTTTAGGGGATAAATTTCGCTCATGGGCTAATTTTCCATGGTTTTTCCAAAAGAGAGATTCGCTATTTTAAAACTGATTAGCCCAAATTCTATAGCATAAAATTATTTTACCTTAAAAATCACCAAAATTTTATAAAAAATATATAAAATCCTTAGAAATTTGAATATTTTTACAAAAATGTCGTCGAATATTTATAGTTGGCATATGAAGGATTAGTAATATTCGCCAAGGTTTCTACATTTTAAAATAAATTTTCATCCTTAAAATCATCCATGATGGGGAGGCCAACTTTAGCTGATGAGATGGCTCTTCAAACACAAGTAGTAATCGAACCTTTTGAAAAATGGGCATTATATTTCGTAGGGCCAATCAACCCTATGTATTGAAGGAAAAGGCACATATTGGTTTGTACGAAATATGTGACAAAATGGGTAGAGGCTAAATATTTGTATTCTGCAAATGAACAGTTCGTTGTTGATTTTCTATTTGAAGAAATATTTAGTCGTTTTGGTGTGCCTAGAGAGATAGTGATAGACCAAGGGACACAATTTACTTCTAATATGGTCAAATCCATCACAGAACAATATTATATCAGACACCATAAATCTACGCCTTACCACCCCCAAGAAAATGGACAGGTGGAATCAACTAATAAGGTGATAGAGGCCATTCTCACGAAGACAGATTAGCTGCACCATAAAGACTGGGATGATAGGTTTCCTGAAGCCTTATGGGATTACCGAATAGCCTGGAGAAACACCACAGGTCATACCCCCTATGAATTGGTGTATGGGAAGCATGTGTTTCTCCCCATAGAATTTCAAGTAAAGACCTTTAGGAAAACCATGCAATTGGGAATGGACCTAAATGAGGCACAAAAATAGAGGGTAATGCAGTTGAATGAATTTGATGATATCGGGAAAGATTCTCTTTAGAGAACCATACTCATTCAATATCAATGGGATAAATGACATGGAAAATTTATTAAGAAAAATTCTTTTCAGTTAGGTGACTGGGCCCTGTTGTATGATAGCAGGTTTAAAAAGTTTAAAGGAAAACTGTCAACTCGATGGTTGGGGTTGTATGAAGTGGATACAGTCTATGACAATGGTTTGGTTAAGATAAAAACCATTGATGCAGATCAAACTTCCTTTGTTGTAAATGGGCACCGCTTGAAGGTCTATTATAATCCCTTGTCTAAAGAATATTTTATCAAGAACGTTATTCAAAGTTTTGAAATGCAATTGGTAAGTGAGGGGAGTTATCCACCTGTTGATCCACCATTGTAAGTCTCTTGTTATCTGATTTAACCCTATACATATGTGTATATAGGTGATGTTATAGATATAGGTTTTGTGTGATTTATAAAATTGAGCTAATTATGATCTTTATTTGTAGATCATTCGTGATAAAGGAGCCTCACTGAGTTTTCTTTGAAAACTTTGATGAGCAGGAATTGTCCCTAGCTCGGAAAATTTTTAAAGGGACAATAGTAGTTATATTTTATCTTTATAATAAAATGGAAGTGTTGACAGGATTGGTGGTATGATTTGGATCTAAAGGAGGAGCCTTCTATATTTCAGTAGTAGAATATTGTCCAAACTAAGAACTATTGCAAAATTTGGACCCTAATTCCACCTTGCCTATCATTTCTACCTCAATTTAAATTTCTTGTACCTGTCTGCTACATTTAGTTTTCAAGAATAATACTTCAGACCTACAAGTTCTAATATTTAACCCAATATTTAACATTTTGGTACATGTTGGAAGATTCAACACTTCTAGTTTTGAATCTTGTATAAAATCACCTGCAGTCTAATCCAGTACCAGTGATCGCCAGTTTTTTTATACAGTCTGAAACCCAGGGTATTCCAGCCACAATGTGAGGCCTGCAAGTTCCATTTTAAATATTATAAAGACTAGGTACCTTATCAAGTGCATCTGGTACTGCAGAATCATGTTCTAGTTCTGTAGAATCTTATTCTAGTATTATCTTGTCCTGATATTGTAGAGTCTTGTTCTGGTACTGCAAAATCTTGTTCTAGTATTGTCATGTTTCGGTAATAGTTAATAATCTGGTATCGGTGCCAAAGTAATATGATCACTTTCCTGTATTTGACACGGTTTCCACTCTAGGTAATTGAAGGTATGAACCAATATTGTTTTGTTCTTTCTATCAAGGAATCATTTAAGTCTTGTGCTAAATTGTTCCTTACTTTTATGTACACCCTCCTTCTAAATGTATCATCCTTATTACCCCATTGAAGAGATATTTCCACATTTATCTTTATTTTCTTGGGTATGTCTATGGGTGCATCTACCTTATTATTACCTCATCATTTTGAAAAGTGACTTTTGTTATTAATAGTTGATATTATCCATTGAAAATGGTTGACACCAGTATTCCTAGTACTAACCTAGTTGATTTAACAAGTTCTTATCCAATATTCTCTTTATAAGCTTCTCTTGGGAGGTATTGATGAAAAACCTCATGTGGTGGACTGCTCCTGTAAAAACCTTAATGGAATTTCATGAGAATCCTAATAGGATTAACTAGAGGGACCTCTTAGTCATTATCCAAGATGTACTATAATACATTGAATGTCTTATATTTAAGGCTAATGTGGATGATGTCACCCTTGGGATAAATACAAACAACAAATTATATCCCTAATAAATCTAAAACACTCTCGTACCACCTGCCTTCCTTATACTCTAAATATGTCAATGAAAAATATACATCATTCTAAATATTTTGAGTAATATAATAAAAGGAATTATTAGGAAGTACAAGTAATCCCACGAGTGTACTAAACAGGTCTGCTGGCAGTGGGGCCATGCTTGTATGGTACTAAGGTAAACCCGTAGGGGTACTGAATATGCATGCTGGCAGTGCGGCTATGCCGAGTAAAGGGAGTTGAAAAACATACAATGGAACACCTAAAACTAAATAAAATCCCCTAGGTCTCATTCTGAAGAAATCATTATTAAAATCAAGGCTAGGAGATGAACTTTATAGCTCTTGGATGATTCCCTTAAGAACCTTTTAGTATCCGCTTTAGGGTTCTATCTTCTAAAATAGATATTATTTCATGGAAGTAGGACTCTCAATGTAGGTAATTCACCCTACCTGAACAATAAGATCTTTATTTATATAAACTTGGATAAGAAACAAGTTAATCATCTTAGGATGTATTATTTTATGTGTTCCCTTCTTCTCATGGCATGTAAACCATAACTATGTCACTTTTATTTTAAAGGTAATATAAGCAGGGGACCTATTGGTTAAAATCGTTTATGAAATCTCTTGGCCAACATTTTATAATAATATTAGAGTCACATCTGGACATTTTCTTCTAATTATTACTCACAATAGGTTGGATATGAATTAGTGTCAAATAATTAATGAATCTAATCTACTACTCATGGCCAGACATGCTCGAACAAGTTGTTTTTACTACTTCATTGCCATCATAACTATAATTTGAAAATTATAATAAAATAAGCTCCTCTGAACAACGTCGCCATTCAGATGAGTGTCATTATATTCGCTATATCATTAACAAACCTTTTTCATTATACCACCTTTTCTGCTTAGGTTCGTTACTCTTCCTAGGTCTGTTACTTTGTTCTAGTACCAAACCCTCTTATTGAGAAACCCAGGTTCACTATGTTAAATTGACAATTTCTTTCAATATAGGAATGGGGGTTGATCACCATGAACCTATGTTTATGGTATTTCGAGAGACGGAGGAATATAAGTCATGCAGAGAAAAGTTTGAAAGGAATGGATGGGTACCCTTTCTAGAACAATTCCGAGGACACCATGATAAAATGTCCTAGGCCTTTTCACAGATTTATGATGTTGAGGCCGTTTAGTTAGGGAGTATAAATATGCAGGTGACCGAAGATTCTATAACAGAGGCCATTGGCTTACCACTAGAAGGTGAAAGATATTTTAAGGGTATGGTGATTGATCAAAATCTCTACCAAAAGGTTTTAGTGCTATAACATTCAAATCCAGATTGGGAGAAAGGTATCCTTCACGAGTGGGTTAAGACGGAGTATTGGACAATGCTTGTCACCCTACAAATATTTCTAAACTGTGAAGGTAGATATGCCATCACCTTCCTTTACCATTTAAGACTATTGTTGCATTTTGAGGATGGTCCAAATATTAATTTCCCATACATTTTATGGATGATTTTAACTAAGATGGCTAGAGGGGTTAAATCTACTTCCAAGAAACTAGAGACAAGTCTATATCATCACGTTTTAACGAAATTATTGGTTGTGTATGAATTAAATAAACGAGGAAGTATCTAGAAACAGTTCATTACTCAATACTTTACCTTAGAAGGGACTACTACAATCCATACTGAAGGTACCCCTAAGTTTGTAGGAAAAGGAAGAAAAGGGAAAGGCAGTAAAGAGTCTAAGGAAAATCTAGGAAGTAGTGAAAACAAGAAGAAGCAACCAAGTAGAGAGGTTGAAGATTTTGGTGATAGAATCTCAAAATTTGTTAACAAGCCAAAATAGAAAAAGGAAATAAAAGTGGTCGAAACTCCTGATTCAAGAGTCAAAACATGAAGGAATGGTAAGACTCAATATAATTCTAGTAACAAACCATCTACTCGGAGTAAAACCAAAATGAAAAAGGAAAAACATAGTGTTGAGTCATAAAAAAAAAAAGCAGAAGGAGGTTATTTAAGGATGATGATAAGGCACATGTCATTCAAACTATGGAGGTATCAAAAGATAAATCTCCTGTCAGTCTAGAGCCTACTTGCAATACTACTAGGAGGATGATGAAACAAATGCAAATCCCTATTGTCCCAACCTTGCAAGAGGAACCGATTGATATTCCAGCTTCACTGGAGGCATGGGATGACCCTATTCAAGAGATTAATGAAGCAAAGGAACTTGTTGCAGAGACTTTAAAAGAATTATCATTTGAATGCAAAGATAAGAAAAAGGTTAAGAAGTGGGAAGACCCCCTTGTCACTCTAACTAAGCATTAGATGATAGTTGGGATACAAAGGCTTCAAAAATAGAATGATAATTTAATACAAGAGGTGGTTGAATATGAAGTATTGGATGCACATATAAAGAAGGAAATTGAATTTCTTAAATCCCAAAATCAAAAGTTACGATATAAGAAAGCAAATCTCCCTGTCAAATTTAAGAAGGTTGTTCATTCGGGTAAAAAGTGGGAAGTAGAGTCTAGAAGGAATATGTTACATATCATAGTACTCAAAACAGAGCTTAAAGAGCTGAAGAAGGGTGGAAATTTAGGGCTTGACATCTTATCCCAAGTAGCAGATGGTTAATTCAATAAAAAATGGCACCAATTTTGAAATTTTGAAGATAATTGCTACATGAGGACATGTAATGGATAAGGCAAGGGGAAAATGTTGGTTCTTCTTTTTGACATCCACTCTCACCTTAATGTTGCACCTTATATCGATTATGTTTCCTTAAAAACATGATTATTCCACTCATTTTCCCAATGATACACTCATTTAACTATTTCTTGGTGTACATGAGGTAATAAACATTTAGCCTATGATTTTCATGGTTTATTAATAGTTAGAATAGTTATCTACATGTTTTATTCCATCTAATGGAAATTGTATTAAGAAAGGGTTCTAAGACCTCTCCAGGTCATCCGATGCCCGCACTGGAAGTCAGCCACTACCTGCAACAAAACATTCCAGAAGCCACCTGATACCTGCACTAGAACATTTCAGAAACCATCTGGTACCTGCATCAGAATCCATATGGTACTTGTACTTGAAAATATAGACATGATCAGATGAATGGATATTTGTATGATTTCTAGGAGTTAGTTGGTGAATTAGATCATCTATTCTAAGTCTATACGATATTCCTTCATCCTCATGCACTTCATGTCATGAGGATGAAGGAACTTTAAAACAAGAAAAGTCATGTATTAGTAATCTGAGATTTGATACATTTACTATTGATTTATTTGTTACCTCGGTTGTATCAAGTTGTTTCTCTTATAAATAGGACTTGTAGGTGATTGAAGGAGTCAAATATTGTTATGATTTCATATTTTCATTATGAACACATATTTTCTATAAAATCATTTGCTAAAGGTTAATATGAAGTGGAATTTGTTGATCTTGTGTGTCTCTTAGAATCTATCATTCTATGAGTTATTTTTAAGCTTCCATTTTGGCATCAACAAGGTCTCACCCGTCCAAATGAGTGAGATTATTGTAAATTGTAGTGTATATTTTATTCGTGTACTTGTTTATTGTGATCTAGTATTGATGTTTGATTTTCCTATACCTACTAGTTATTCATTTGGTACATGGTATTATCTTTGCTAATTCGGTTTCTTGTTTGATTTAAATATAGTATATATGTTAAGTGTGAGAAAGTATTGGTCTACTTATCCTGTTCTTTATGATTTTATTGACCCAGGGTTCATGTCTGTTCAGGTTTCCAACAAAAGACTCTAAAACTATTGGCCCTCCTGGTAAACTAGAAGGCAACACAGCGCACAGAGTGCATTGCGCAGTATCACCTGAGATATATTTAATGGGTGTATGTAATACTCATGTGATTACAGACTGGGATTGAGTGCGAGATATGAGAACTGTATATTGAATCACTATTATAACTTGTAAACCCAATATATTGTTAAGTGTGAATAAACAGGAAATATAACACTCATTCATTCAGAATAGAAACATTTATTTAAAAGAAATAAAGACACACATGCATTCAAAATCATAACACAGATGTTACCATGGTTCACCCCCTCCTAGTCTACGTCCACAAAGATTTGGTTCTCAACTCTTTTATTATAGTCACTATGTCACTACAGCGTTGTGCGCTTACAACTCTTCCCTGGTGGGTAAGATCTATGTGAGGCGGAATATATCGCACCAGGATCCTCAGCCTGTGATCTAACCCTCATGAACTACTATCCTTCGTCCCCTATAGCTCAACATCTTACCAAAACATATCATACAAAAAAATATTACATATCGGTTCCCTACAACATCTCTCTCTACAATAACAATTTATCTCTAGAAAAAAACCCGACCCTTATGATACCTAAGTATAAATATGAACCTCCAAACCAAACCCTCTATGATACCTCGGTATCTATATTTATATGTTTTTGTCTCTTCATCCATTACAATACACTGCAAAAACCCGAACCCTAACGTCGTTAGGTCTTCCCTGCATGCGTGCATGTTATTCTTCCTTATAACTGTCGCTTTCCTCATGCATGCTTTCTTTCCCAAAATCATCTTTATTTCTACTTTGGCCTTCCTCCAACAGGACCCCAACACTGACATGTGGCTCATCCTGAGCCACCTAACACATATATTTGATCTCCTTGGTGACCGCCTGGAACTTTTCCTTGAGCTCTGTTGATTGTGTTTGCACCTGTGCATTCTTCTCCTTGAGTGTGTCCACTATCTAGACTGCAATTTCGTCACTAATTAATTTCGCACACTCTGCTTGGATCTGTGATATATGTGTCTTTTCCTCCTCTTCCTATGCTAGGACTTCTGCTACCCACTCTTGAAATGGTTCCATTTGATCCTGGCGCTCCTTCTTGTATGTTTTCACGATGGTGAGTTCTACATGCAGTATCTTCATGTCCTGCATCCCTCTAATGCTCTCTGTGATGAACATTGTCTTCTACCTCTACTTGAGGTCCTGGATAGATGTGCTTATCCTTTCTTCTTCTTTGTCCCACTTCTGGACTTTCTGATCCTCCTCTAGCTTTTTCTAAAGCTATGTTGCATTCTCGAACAAGTCAGTTGTTGTGCTAACTTGTCACTCTATCTCCTGTAAATGCTCTACTGCTTCCTGCTTCCTTTGCTCCTTTACTACTGGTGGATTAGTGGGTGTGAGTTTATTTCGAAGATGCTCGATCTCCTTCTGATATTGATCGACTGTCTGTGCAATCTGATCAATATTTTCTACTATTGTGATTTCATCCGTTCGTGCAGTGTTTGGAATCTTCTCGTATGTTCCTGCAACTTTCTGCTCCAATCCATTCATGCGCTCCCTTTCCTCTTGAGTCTCGAACTTAGCCTGCTCACATAATATTTCCAGTACGTCCTGCTTCTTTGTTTCTTGCTGCAATTCGGCTAAGTCTATGTGTGCATGAGACTGTATCTCATGGTTTACGCTAACCTGCAACTTGTGTAGATCCATGGATGGTATTCGCAGAAATACCAGTTGGATTTGGCTTAAGTCTTTTAGGGGTGTGTTCCCCACAATATCTTCCATGCGCAACATACTGGGTGAAATGTGGAATTTTTCATTCAGCTGCAATATCATATGGACTGGATCTCGCTCTCCTTCTGCCAGTCTTTCTTCTATCTACGATGTTGTTGGTGTTGTTCCCATGTTGCTGCCTGTTTTTTGTAATTCCCCGATTTGCTTGAGGAATTTTCGCATGTCTGCTAGCTCCTCTTGAATCATGTCCCTGTGGTGTGTAACATTGTCAAAATCTTCCGATAGACAATCCTATACTATTCGGGCTATCATTTCTCCATCATCCTCTGTGATCGTATAGTCTGGAGATGTTATTTGCACCTTCATCTTCTTGCACGCTCCTCATGTATGTGTGGATGGCCTCTTATTCCCACCTGGTTCCTGTGAGTTGGGACTTGGTGCGGTCCTATGTGCGGCCTCATCCTGTTTTTGTTGCACTTGAGCCACCTGTGTAGTGTTGTTTTTCCCCTTCTGGGTCCCTGTCTTAGCTTTCCCTTCGTTTCTTTGTGGTTTTTTTTTCTGGCTCATCTTTCATTTCTTGGGCACTTGAACTTCTTGAGGCTTTGTTTCTCCCTGCCCTTCCTCTTCTTTCATTGTTCTTTCCAGCAAGTCTTGGATAAGAACTAGAATATTCCATTCATATTCCCAATCTTTTATCACCATGTTGATGTCGCCCTATATGATACAATAGCCACTACTTATTGGGATCTTTTTGTGCCTGTATCCACATCACATGTCATGTGGCCTTGAAGTTGGCAATGTCATGATACTGCATGACAACCTTTGGTGTAGGTATCCTTCAAATATGGACCTGTTCATCCTTTTGTGCCTAGCATGCAACGTGGATTTCAACAATAAATATCTCGCTCCCTGATTAGGTTTGGGTCTTGTAACGAAAGTTACATATCTTGGTTCCCTCCATACCATAAAGGCTATTAACATGATTAGCCATGAATAGTGAAACTATGTTCTAGATCCTGCGCATCCTTGTAGTCATCCAGGAACAAGTTCAAGAGATAGGGTGTCCTTGGCGCACTGAGCTGCAACTGCGACAACCCTAGCCAGAACTTCCTCCCTGCGACATTTTCTTAGCAGCTTACAAGCTAAGATTTTTGCATCCATTTGTGTTGCGACATCATTGATCCTCTTGATGATGATGCCTCATGTCCCTCTATCAATACTATATTTCTTCTTCATCTCCTCCACAAGTGATTTCTCCTTAATTTTTCATCAAGAAACTGTGTGGGATCCATGCCCCGGGATGGAAACTCTGTTATGCTCGCAATAATCTCTACGTCTATCGAGATGAGATTGTCCAACCATATGTCCCCGCCATGTGTGACTGACAATAATTGTTTGATGCACTTTCTTGCGTACTGACCTCTTCCAAAATTTGGTAGATCTAACAGACCTAAAATTCTTGTTTTCTCCAGTCCTATTTCCCATCAGAGTGGCTGATCAATCCATTCCCCAACCGGATTTGTGCCCACAGTATCTAGGTATACTCTCTTTGAAAATTCTGGAAACTTGTCTATGTATGCTACATCATGGTCTAAGTATTTTATCTTGCCAATCTGCCCTAGCAAACATGATTCCACTCGTACCCCATTTGGTATACACGATAGAACAAGGGATGTGATGGGTTTCTTGCAAGGTGACCTAGGTACATGTTTCTTGTCTTTCTTCAACGATGGCTGGCTCGATGTTCCAGTAGTTGTTGTTTGTGCTTTGGCATACCATTCCGGCCAACCCATGACATCTTCTATTGTTCCTTCCTATGGGTGGTCTGAGACAGTTATTTGAGATTCATCTAGTTCGACTGTTGCTTCTAGATTTGACGATGTTCCATTGACTCTCGGAGCTGCTTCGATGTTCTCTAGTTATGCCTCCTTCAGGGTTTCTACGTCCTAGTTTTGTTGCTCCTATGCCTCTATTGGCGTATCTACATTCATTCCCTCTATTTTTGGTTGTTAGGTTTCTTCCACTACAAGTGTAGGTTTCACCAGTGTTGTGTCATGGGATGGGATTTCATCGACATTGATCATCTCTGGCAATTGTTGTTCGCCTTCTTCCAATTGTACCCATGACCCGGTTCTAACTCTGGGTTGTCTAGCACTCTGGCTTGATTTGGTGGTGCCATGGTGGTGAATGTTGAACCTTTTCTGATTTTGAATGGTCTATGTGATCTCTGTGAAATTTTTGAACTCCGTTATGTGCTCCTTCATTTCTATCTATCTCTGTCTATTCGCGTTTCACAAATAGAGTCTTTTCTCCCGCTTTCTTGCGTTGTATGGGCATCGTAGGAAAATTTTCGAAGACGCTACCTTAATTATGGGTTCAATGCACCTCTGGATCTCTTGTACTTTCCATTACTCTACCTTGTCATCTCTATTTGGCATGATTAATGTGGCATCGCATTGGTCCTTTCTGTCATTCAGTTCTGCATAACTTCATCGTTTCGTACTGATTTTGTCGTCTTTTCGTTTCCCGCTTGTATCACCTTTTCTGTGGTCGTTTTCCTTCTCCTCTCTGATTTTATGTTCCTAAGTATGAATTCCCTTTATTCTTTCGGTGCATTGTGCCTTTTTTGGTGCTTTTTAATATATTATACATTTTTATTTTTATTTTATTGCGCGGTGGGTGGTTGACTGTCTTTGTACAGCTTCAGTCAACCCCCGTTGATCATCCCTCTGAGTTTTGTGCCTCATAAGTCTTTCAACTTTGCATCTCCTCCATCTATGAAATATTTTACTTCATACAGTCCTAACCAGTGCATCTTGAGCTTTCCTAGGTGTTGAAATGATTTGTTGTCATACATCAATACTAGATCTCATTCTTTGAAAGTTTTCTTCTTTATGTGTCTGTCATGCCAAGATTTGTCCCTTGCTTTATGAACTTGTTGGTGGAATATTTATAAGATCTAATATTCCTCCATGGTCATCAACTGGTTTAGTCTCTCTTGTACTGTGCCTCATTTTGTCATGTGTGTAATTGTTGCTACGCGCAAACTAGGTACCAAAAATTCTAATGGCGCCACTGCTTCTTGGCCATATACCAGTTTAAATGGCGTGTGCCCTATCAAATGTTTTCACGTAGTCTTGTAGGCCCATAATATTGCTGGTAATTTGAGGTCCCAGTCATCCCTGTTGATGTTACATATCTTTTTCAGTGCATTCTCCAAGATTTTGTTAAATGCTTCTACCGTGCCATTTTCCTGTGGGTGATATGGTGTGCTCTTCTGATGATGGACTTCAAACTCTTCAGTCATAGCGCTAATGGTGATGTTTATGAAGTGTGTGCCTTGGTAGCTCATCAAGACTCTTGGGAACCCAAATCGAGTGATTACTTTTTCAAATAGGAAGTGTGTTGTTGTTTCTGCACTGCAATCCTTCACTAGTGCGGCTTCTGCCCATATTGTTAGGTACTCTGTCACAGTGACAATGTACCTAGCTTGTGTTATTCTTGCTAGTGGGTTGATTGGTCCCATAAAGTATGTTTCCCACTTGTCGAATGCCTGCAATGTTACTTGTGGTCATAATGGCATATTGTCCCTTATGTTGGGTTTACCTACCCTTTGACAAACATTTCATATTTGACAGTACTCCTTTGAGTCTCTGTGAATCGTTGGCCACCATAGTCCTGCATGCAATACCTTATGTGTGGTAGCTTTGCCTGCATAATTCCCTCCTGTTATTCCCTCATGGGCCTCTGCTGGAACTCTTGGTATTTCATGTTCTAACACGTACCTTCACAAGATGTTATCTACGCCCATTTTATATAAGTGTCCTGCGATCAGTTGATAGTCTGTAGCCCGGACTACCAGGTTTTTCTTCTGTGCGGTGGTAAATTATTGTGACGCAGTACCTGTGCTCAAGTATTGAATGATATCTACAAAGTAATCATCAGCGATCTGGACTGAAAATAATTGTGCATCTGGAAAGTTGTCCTCTAAGTTGGTAGGTTCTTCTCCATTTGTGACCCTTGATAGGTGGTCAGGTCTTGCGTTCAATTTTCCTGGATTAACTACTACTTCAAAGTCAAATTCTTGAAATAGTAGTAACCATCGACATATTCTCCCCCATAACACTAGCTTGTTGACTAGGTGTTTTAGGGATAAGTGATCTGTGAACATCTTAAATTGTTTTCCCAATAAGTAGTGTCTGAAATTTTGCAGTGCATAGACCATAGCTATGCCTTGCCTTTCGATAGTGTTATAGTTATGTTCTGATT
>ML787626.1:0-22796 GCA_009831015.1 Picea engelmannii
CCTGGATGCAAAGAAAACAACAAGTGGGAGAATGTTGGGTATGTGTTATATTCTTTGCATGTGTGTGTGTGTGTGGGTGTGTCAGATACGACAATTGTGTCTGATGATCCCTTCACCTAGAGCTATGCCGTGTGTTCCGACCACTTTCCTAGGGGGGTCCTAGGGGGGGGTAGGTATGCCCCCCCCTGGTTACGCGTAGCATTTGGGGCAACGCCCTGAAATTTTTTTTTGGGCAGTTTTTTCTATTTTTAGCGGATTTTGCTATTTTTAGTGGATTTGTAAATTAATCCCAGATTAAGGGATTAGGGTTTTGGTATCTACGGAATACCTAAAAACATTATATATATTGTATGGCGAATGGTGAAATTCGATATAATGAAAATAAGAAAGGTTTTCCCGGTTGAGGGTTTCCGGTATAAAATCTCTATGTACTCTGTGTATGAGCCATTGATTAATTTCTGTATTGCTTAAGAATCTATATGCATTGCTTTACTTCGCAGGTTTAAAATTTACAGTTTACAAATTGATAGGGCATAGTTCCTTGTGGAGGAATTCCTGCCGGATTGGGTTGAGTCCAAAAAGGGTTTGCAACTCTTGGATATGGATTTCTGGGATACAAACCAGTGGTAGTGGGATAGAAGGACTTGTAGGAGTGGTTTCCCCCCATGCAGGTTGATGTTGCAACCATGTAGGTTTCCCCCAAGTAAAAAATTTCCCTGCAACTGAAGGTTTCCCTCGAGTTGAAGGTTGGCCTCTCATTGAAGATTGACCTCCAATGTAAGGAGTACTAATTTATGATGTGTGAGATGGAAGTTGAGTATCTTGTGTAATCGTGGTTGTGTAAATGACTTGACTGTTATCCAATTGACCTATGGGATGACCAAGTAAAGCACTTGGCATGTGCATGTGTGGAAAACATGAAGCAGGAATATTACATGACTCATGAGCAAGAGGATATGAATATGAAAGTGGTTGAGTGAGGGTCACTTGGTTCACCGATGTTTCCAGTAAATAATAAGAACCAAAAGTATGAACTATGGGAGTTATGGAAAAACATGAATTCCCAAGTCCTTCAGGGAAACCAAAAATCGGTGGGTTCATGCCAAGGGATGACATAGTGGTGGAACCAAGCAGTAAATAGTAAGAAGAAAATGAATCAACATATCTCATGGATGATGGATCAAAGAGTGGTTGGACAAGTGGATTAGTAAATGGAGGATTCAAAAAACATGTCAAGCTTTCTACGAAGGTTGGGACCGATTATTCAACATGATGGCCACTTCCAGGAGCGACGCTGCTAGTTTTAGAAGTGTGATCTACGATCACTTATTCATAATAAAGATTATGTTGTGGTTCCTAAGTTTCAGGTTCCATAACTTGTATACTGTGAAAATTATGATTCTAAGGCCGACTATGGAAAATAAAGAAACACACTCCTATGACAACTAAAAGAAATCAACCAAGCAACAAAAAATTTAAGGATCTTTCAAAGACATGATATTAATCCACTAATGAAGAAGTGAGAAGCAGTTACGCAGACCTCCACATAACATTCCTTCTCAGTGTAAGCAACCCTCACTTTCGCAGGATCACCCTCCAAGGGTACTAAGAGTGTGATACAACATCTGCCCCAAGTACCATGGGAATCCCCCGACAGTCACCTCTATAGGTACCTAGGAAAGGCCACTAAGGTTACCAACTCATAGTCAGCCTTCGGGGGGGTACAGTCGATAGTGGGGACCGAACATATGGGAAGGATATCAAAGTCTGAAGCTCTTCAAGAGAATTGAAGACAAGTGGATTGGTAGGACTCCATAGGATATCGAATGGATTTAGAGTTCACGAAGCATCGAGACTAGATGAAACCAGTGGTTTCTCAAGAACAACCCCTAATATACGATCTTTCCTCTACGATTGGTTAAGCTTTGGAGGGGTAATGTTTGCTTCTCTCCCACATGCAACCTCATGTTTATCCCCTGTGTGAGAGGGGGTTCTCAGCTATGATTATATTAAACTTGGATTTATACACTCTTTAGTGTTCTATAGTCTCTTTAGTAATGTTGGAAAATTTACTCACTTCACCTAGTCCAAAGACCCTAATCCTAAGCTACTGTTGGTGTGCTAAAAACAAAAAATATTCGATTTGATTTTATTAGCGCATGGTTGATTTTAAGGGATTTTAACTCAAAGGGTTCATGGAGATGAAACCGATGATGTGTAAGAGACTCAACTCCAAAAGACTGAAAAATAATGCTATGTAGTTCTTTCTTAATTCGATGAATTCTATGTATGGGAAGGAGAAGAGTTATATTATTATAAACAAAAGAAAGCACTCAAAACAATGTAAATTTCAATTTCTGGGATCAATGTGATGCCAAATGTCCAAGCAAGTGTTTCTGAAAACTGAAATGCACATGCAAAACTAGCTCTTTTTCCAACATAAACAAAAGCAAACTTCCTAATGAATGCAAAATTTCTTCGTTTGATTAACTATGCAAGGAGATATGAATTTTTTTTTCTTCTTAACTTTCAAATGAAAAAGATCTATGTTTGATACAAATAACTATGAGGAAAAAAAAAAAAGTGCACTCTAAGTGATGAGAACTGAAAGAAAACATGTAGGGAATAACTCGTTCAATCAAGAACTCAATGATGCAAAAGAGAAACCACTCAAATGTCTTGACAAAACAAGCAACAAGAAGAGAAATCCAAGCTATGTTGTGGTAAGCATAAAGTCTCAAATAGTTTAAAGAGAAAATATTTAAAAAGTAACTTAATACCAACAAACCTTTGCAGACATTTTCAATCAGTTAGATAACCAGAAACTTTGCAAGACTCAAAACAAACCAAGGAAAATCAAGGCGAATCAATCTTGCAATTGGGAAAAGGTTGCAAGACCGAACAAGACAATGAAAGAAGTGATAAGAACCAAATACTCAGCCCAAATAAAGTCACAAGAAAAAGTACAGACTCTGGATAAAATACCTCCAACAAAGGGTTGAGAAAAAAAGGGAAAAATTTCCTAGATCTGCCTAAAACTAGAGAGCAAATCTCCCTAAAACAAAGAGAAAGAGCACTATAACACTCCCTAAGAGACCAAAGGGGAGCATTGATCATATAATCATCACTCCGATAGCCACTCTGGGGAGCGCTAGTCTTGTAGATGCTTGAAAATGAGCATAACAAAGAAAAAAATTAATAGAGATGGGCTTGGTAACTATGACTACTTCATGATGAAGAAGAGAGAAGAGGGAAGGCTCAGAAACAATCAATTAAACAAGATCAAACTAGGAAAAGGTTCAAATGATCCAACGAAAGACAAGTCAATGTCCTTCCCTAGTAAAGTCGCCAATTTCTGTTACAGAATAATCCCCCCGCGGACAGGTGGATGACCGTGGATCTTCCCTTGGATTAATGACCCCTAGACCAATACACAAAGATACAAATGGACACTTACATCCCTTTGAGACTTGTTTAACTAATTAAAAAGAGAGAAGGATAAAATATGATCGTACCTATTTTTAGTGTTTGTCCTCGCTGCTACACTTTGAGCTTGATCTCCAAACTCTTTCGCACATCTTGATATCTGCAAAACCACGGACAACAAAGAGAAAACAAGGAAACTCCTACTCTACATTATATTGAAAAAAATATTCTGTATTAGACAAGAATATGTAAAGATACAAAAACTAGAAGGAAATAGGCCAAGTATATTATTAAAATGAGAACCCAAAGAGAATACTTACAAACATGGATGATGATGCAACATTCCTCCAAGCTCCCCTCGTCCATCCCTTGCATGATGCTCATAAGATCATAAGTTTGATATCCAAAGCTTCCCCATTCCTCCTCTTCTCCATGGAAAGCCCTCATTATATAGGATTTGGAGGCTTAATCACCATGGATAAGATCACTCATTAGATCCACTAAAATAGGATCTCCAATATTTTTAGGGAGAAAATATCTCTCAAGGATTTTAGGGAGAAAATATCTCTCAAGGATTTTAAGGAGGAAATATCTCTCAAGGTCCACCAAAATAGGATTTTGGTTTGAGAGAATATCTCAACCATCCATGAGATTCTCAACCTCTCCTTGATATCAGGAAACTAAATGTGAGGTTGATTCTCACACTAAATTAATTTCCTTTTTATGAATATTAATAATTAATTCATGTGCACATAGTATTTTGACCTTCATGTAATATATTTCTCCTCCACATTGACTAGGGATTGTGACAAATGTTCTTTCATGGTGTTAGTGTATGTGACACTTTCATGACACTTGAGACACTTAGGGTGAGGTACTTAAATGTGGCATTTTGGTGTGTAATAGTGGCACTGACAGTTGAGGTGGTATGAGTTATCCTTGCATCGCTTGAGCCATAGGAGGTATTTTTTAGGTGCTGGAAAATGGAAGAAAACCATCATAACTTGCTTGAATTTTATTAATTCATTAGTGACAATAATGGATCCATAAAATCTCATTCCTCTACCTCTATTATATTTCCTCCCACAATTTTGGCTTACAATCATGTTTATAGAAGGATAAGAATGAGAGTAAGAAGTAAGAATGAACTTGGTGTGATTGATCCTTCTAACATAGAGTTCACAAAAGCTACTACAATGAAAGGGTTTTACTATCTCTCTCAAAATATTAGTAGCATGATGATATGGAAATTCTTAATCCTTTGTCCTACTATTGACCTTGACTTTTTCATATTTGATCACCTTGTTAGCTAGTAGTAGCTAATCCTCTATTTTTATTTTTATGGATTAGTTAATTATTTAAGAGAAATAAAAATGGTTACTTTCTAATTTTGTCCCTTATTTCCTTTAGAATATATTGCATTTAAGTATTGGATATGTGGACCCATCTGTTGTGAATTTTGTTGTGTGGGTGGCATCGACAGTTGAGGTGAGATGAGTTGTCCCGAAAACGCTTGAGCTAGAGGAGGTATGTTTTGGGGATTTTACTATTTTGGGACCCTTGTGGTGTACTCATGGAATATACTCATTTGGAACCATCATTCCTCACTTATCATCCTACCACCATTTATAAGTTTGAAATATTTATCCAATTCTATTTTTCTGTATGATTTGTGGAGGAAAAAGGTTAATTAGGAACTTCATAAGGGCACATGTTGTAATAGAGGGTTAGAGTTGCCTTGCAATATCTAGAGATGTGGCTATGGACTCTTTGTCTAGAATGATTGAGAGGTGGTCTCTTGTTATTCTTAGCATATCGACATGTTGTTTTTAGGTATTAATGTAATGTACCCAGGACCCCACTTGGGTAATGTCACTAAAAGTTGACTTCTATTTGAAACTAAATTTTTGAATTTTCTCCAATTCAGACCATTAATTTCTCGGATACCATTTATTAATGAATATGACATTCATATGAACAAAATTATGTAGTCCTATAAACATATAATCCATGCATAACTATACACAATTAGAGAATAGTAGAATTAACATAAATAAACACATAGTAATCATAACAAACACATAAAAGAACACTTATATTTTAATGAAAATCACCAATTGGATGCAAACATCAAACATTCCTCACATCCATGGACTATGCTATTCATTCACTCTCAACAAACATGTCACCCTTGAGATGGGGCCATGATTCCACCAGGGAAAAGGCTACCTAATCCAAACTAAGGTCCAACAACACACAAAATCAGGACAAGGGCAATGGAACCAACTCTAGCAGTAGTCCCACCTCACAACCTCTCATTCCCCATATCCTGTACCACCCAAGGAAGCATATCCCTTCAATTCTCCACAATCTTTTGGTTGTCCCACTTCCCTTCCAGGGCTTCAATAACACACCGTATATGATGTCTTAGAGTTCTGTGGCATTTAGAACACAAATCTACTCAAATATTTACAAAACCCAATAGGTTGTCACACAAAGAAACCCATTCCCAACAATTCTCTCACCCAAAGATAATGCTCCACAGGCCTAGCAATCTGCTTCTTCAACCCAAACCACCAAGTATTTATAGGTTTATAACAACTTCACAACTACTCTCTCCAAGTAATGGTATAGATGATGGAGTGCAAGAACAAAATGGAATGAATGAATGATAATTACACTAAATTCCAACATTATATTTGAATGTTCCTATTGTTGTGTCTGTTTTGACACTTGGGTGAGAAAAACAAGGGCACTTTCATGTCTAGTTGGGCCTGCTAGACAAGACAGAGGTTAGTGCATGAGTTAAACAATCCAAGCACATGGAGTAAACAAGTAAACAAACTAAAAACAACTAAGGAAATAAAACTATAATGCATAAGAAACTTGGAACCAAAATAATCAACCAATGACCAAGATTATGCCACCAGCGGATAACTATATTAGTTGGAAAAACGTAGTAAAGAAATGAGGACTTATGAGTCTCCTCTTCCTCCTTAGGAGGGCTCTTGATTTACCTATTGGAGAGATCTTCTTACAATGGTGAAAAATAAATCAAATGATGAAGAATTCAATTTTTATTCCCTCAAGAGGTGAGTGGAATGGCCTATTAGAATGTTGCTAGAATGCTCCAAGGAGAAAAGAGGATTCTCAAGGGAGGATTGAGGCAACATAACAATACTATGAAAATCTTAATTTCTTAGTGCACCCATGGCCTCCATTTATAGCAATTATTCAATGAAATATTGAATTGGTTCTTGGTGTGAACAAGGGGCCCTTTGGTCCTTGACCAACCCACCATTCGGATTCAACTCAGTTCTAAGGGTCAAATCAAGTTGGGAGCTCATCCATAAGTGGTTGAGGGGCCAAAAAAGAACCATAAATGTGTCGTTCACAGGAGTGCGTGGCTTGTCTCATACACAGTCGTGCATATCACACATTGTGTGCTCTACAGGCTTCTTTGGCCCGTGCACTATGCGCGCGCTTCCTTTAGTGAGTTAGCGCATGTTAATTTTTACCCAGTTGTATAGTTTTTGCCTCTTGGAAATGCATTTTGGTGTTGTAGGTGAACTAATAGTTGTTTGGCATTGTTGTATTTCTGTAACGATTTGTGTGTAATGTTGCAGAAGAAATTTCAGTGATAACAGATGCCCCCTGATGTGTGAGGTTAGGAACATACGCATAGCCGAAATACATCAATGTTTCTTCTATTGAGAGTACCATTGTAATGAAGAGTGCTGATAAGAACTGCAACAAGAGAGATCTTGTCGAAAGGAGAGGGGAAAATGTGGGACCCAAATCTAACTCTAGGAAGAGAAAAGAAAATATGTATACAAATGAGGCGGGCATGCCTGATGCTCGTGTCATGTTACTCAGAATGTAAGACATCAACTGAAGTTGTATGCCGATGTAGATAACTGCAGTGCCCTCCAGGACGGTTTGATAATGACATATGACAATTCTGATGGTGAAAATACTCTGAAAAGAGGCAAGGATGCCTAAAAGAAGTTTTGATGACTCATATGCATTGTTGGCCTAACAAATTCAGAGATCTTCAGCTCGTATAAAATGACTGCAATATTTTCATAGTAAGACCCACCATAACATGAGATTTTGATGAATTTGAATGTTATGGGGGTCAACAGAATCAGAGAGAAATGATGGTTCTCTCTGTGCTATCCGAGACTCCTCATTGTAAAGGTAATGAGAGTTAAGATATTGTCACCCTTATGGAAACTGTGTTGATGTTGACAAAAAGGGAGACGCGACTCAAAGAAGCAAAGGGATTCATGAAATTTGTGGATGTAAGATTAGGAACTGATAGGGAACATGAACAAAGTCAAGACGTGGTGAGATTAAATACTATCCTTGGTTGGGGGTATGTTTGAAGGATGATTGGAAGAAACTGTGAAACTCAGGTTAGTGGTCCCATCCTCCTGCATATTAGATAGTTTCTGTTTTTGAGGTAGGGGTTGTACGGATGGCTGTACTAGGGTAGTTTTAGGGGTGGGCCCACTAATGCAAAGGAGAAGGAAGGATACCCATGCTGAGATGCGCAGGTATAATTCCATCTCCCGCGTATGATGTGTGGCTGTGTTGAACACATTCGTGCATGGGGGCACGTGGGTGGGAAAAACAGGCACAGATGAGATGCACGCCTGTTGGAAATACAACTACACACTATGAGCAATTGTGTAGAGAACATGTGCGTAGGGGTGCACACCTGTGGGTGTGAAAGCTATGCATTGATTCACAATTGTTTCTCCGAAAGCTATGCATTAATGCACAGTTGTGTGAAGAACAGGCTCGCATATGTGCACGCCTATGGGGGTGAAAGCCGTGCACTGGAGGTGAAGTTAAGGGTTTTTGAAATTTTTAATTTTTTGATATTTTGGATGAAGGATGAGTGCCCACCAAGTGTTTCTGTGTGAATGCAAGTGATCAGTTTGTGAGAGGATATTTATCATGCCAGTACACTAGAGGGAGAGAGACTGGGAGCGCCTCTGGGAGGCAGTGAGAGAGGAGCCTGGAGTTCAGAGACTCTTGGAAGCCTGTGGGATGCTCAAGTTCTTCGAATTCCCACTGATATGGTCACATGAGTACCTACGTCAGTATCTTATATCGATGTGGAGCATTGATCTACAATGCTTCATTGTGAGGGGGCAACAACTGACACTCTTAGATGTTGAGGATGTGTACTTTCTGACAGGGCTCCCCTTTCAAGGAATGGACCTGCCTACTGACCCCCAATTGTCGAGAGATGTGCAACTGATAGACATGGCATGATGCTATTGTATGGGGCCAAACTCAATGGTAGGTTTGTTTTTTCTTATTGAGGCAATGGATGGGATCTTTCATCAGTGCATCATGACCATGGTGGTGAGGATCTATGGATCCTTAGCGACTCAACGAATTACTGGAGGTTAGTTGAGGATTATGGAGAGGGTCCTAGATGGGAACTTTTTTTCTTGGGGATTGATGTTGCACTCCAGGATGATGGGGTAAATTCACAGGTGTCAGACTACCGACTCTGGTGATTTTTCCTTTGGGTCCATCCCGGTGGCATGGTTTCTGGAGAGGATTCCCATGTTGCACCTGAGATTTTTGTTGCCACCTATAGGGTTGCAAGAGCCGCAACTGATGTGGTGGGCTCAGATTTTGGCACGACACGGAGGGGAGAGGGTGGCCACTACTTTATGGCCACGTTGGCATGTGTGGCATCACATTCCATAGATCATACTCCGATTCCCATATGGTGGGATGGATTTCTGGCATGACCTGAACATGGAGTTGCCTCTTGGGGAGGTTTGGGACCATAGATTTATGTTGGGGTGTTTATGTTTTCTGATTTTGATAGTGTAGCATATGTTTATATATATATGGATGTTGATTCTATATTTGTTTTTGTGTTTTTATATGTGGGGCATCGAGGCCAAGAGGTAGATATGGTTGGAGAGTCGGCTAACTAGGGGCTAGTGAGACCACTGTGGGTAGGAGAGTGACGCCGAAGGGATGATGTTGGTGCGAGGCCAATGGATGACGTGAGGGCCATCTGAAGATGTAGGTTCGATGATCCAGGTGTACGGCCATCACATGTGCCATAGGGAGAGGTCTGCAGGGGGATGAAGGATCTCTGTCACAGGTTTGAAGAGGTGTTGTAGGGTGTGCCAATGGGCATGTGGTCCCACATTCAAGACGAGAGAGTCCTGGAGTAGTGTGTTGGTGTTTCGGCAGAGTGGAAGACCTTGATTCGTCGAGCAGTTGTAGCACGCACAACGATGACTAGTCGACTGCCCCCTGGACCTGGAGGACCCCCAGCTAGTGGGCCACCTCCTACTAACAAAATATGTGGTGGGGGAGCGTTCGGGGCACCATGAGTGCCAGTTATGTCTTTTTTGTATTTATATAGGCCTGCGAGCCCATTTTGTAAAGGGTAGTTGATACCCATTTTGGATAGTGTAGGGGGTACCCATTTTGTACCTATAGGGGTGAGGGGACTCCCTTTCCTATGGGCGATATATATGTTGTACTTTTGTAAACATTTATGATACTTTTACCGATATATATATATATATATATATATATATATATATAGATGGATATACATCTTTTGGATCTTTGTAATGTTTACATGTGTTGATATTTGTGATGGTTTATGATGTCTAATCTATATGTTGTGACTGATATTTGCTGATTATGTATATGTGATGATGTATTGATGTGATAAATGAAAGTATAACAATAGGTTAGCCATGTTATATTCTATTTGATTAAATTGTCATGGAATATGTGTAAATGTAATTGAATCAAAGTTTCAAGATAAGAGTCAAACTTGCAGGTATTTGCAAAAGAGGCAAGGATCGCAGACATGATATACATTGTTGAGTTGCAGGATGACAAGATGGGAATATAATAAGACTCTAAGGTGATGAATGTGGCAGTGACTGGCCTCAGCAAGGAGTCCAATAACGACTGCGTATTCTTCTTGGTTGTTAGTGGCTGAGGCCAAACATATGTCATTGGAGTGGAGTAGTTAATGTGAGGGTGTATAGAGGGCCCAAGTAGTCGAAGCAAGATTCTGTATCCAGGGGCTAGCACAATCAATTTAACTGATGTAGTATGCCGATGGAGGATGCATCTTTCAATAACATGGATGGTGGATCAGACACGAGGATTTGAGGAGAAAAAATAAGTCTAAAAACTATATAGAAGTGTACAAAAGAAAAAGCCTAGTGTAGAATGACTACGCTCAGGCATAAAAATTCTTTTAAGTACAACCCGTTGATAGGTTCTTTGAGAGGATAGCCTTTTGAAAAGGCCAGGATGTATGGGCCTTTAGTAAGGTAGTGTTGGAAAATGTAGGGTCCATGCCATAATGACTCAAATTTTCCATGACTGAGAGTATCATGAGTGATATTGTAGGCTAGGACGAGATCTCCTTCATTGAATGAGAAAAGGTTGACATGGAAGTAAAAGGTGGATTTGGGCCATTTTTTAGCCGCCTCATTGTTCTGTAAGGAAGACCGACGATCTTCATCCAATGACTCTAAGGTCAACAAGCACTGCTCCATTGGAGCAATGTCAGGTAATAGATTGATGGTGGCGTGCAATGTGGTAATTTCACACTTGATGGGGAGGGTGGATTCGATCCCATGGACGAGATGAAACAGTGTAAAAATGATGGCATTTTTTATTGTCGTGCGATAGTCCCATAATGCTGAAAAAAACATATGATTCCAGTTGGTCTTATGTTTGTTGATAGTATGTTGCAACATGGTTTTGAGGACTTTGTTAACAACCTTGACCTGTCCGTTGGACTGAGGGTAGTATGGGGAGGAAAACTCATGGGAGAAGCCTAACATTGAGGATATTTCGACGAATATCTCATTCGCAAAGTGCTTACTATGATCGGATATTAACTATAGTGGAATTCAAAAATGGGTAATGACATGGTTGAAGAAAAAGCGCATTGTTGTGTCAGTGGTATTGTTGAAGGTAGGCATGGATTTGACCCATTTGGTAAAGTAATCTACTTCCATGATGATGTACTTGTGTCCATTACTAGATGGAGGGTTACAAGTCATGAATTCTATGCCCCATTTTCATAAGGGGCCAGCGATGATGACTGGATGAGGAAGAGTGGGTGGCACTCGTGATTTATTTGCATAAAGCTGGAATTTGTCGCATTGCTTGATAGCGTGGATGCAGTCATGAAATAGAGTGGGCCAGAAGTATCCTACTCGAATGATTTTTTGGGTGGTGGACATACCTGAGAGGTGGCCACCGCAAGCGCTGCTATGGAAATGTTTCAAGACTCTATCTTTGTCGTCGATGGTCAAACATCGATGGAGTATGGTGTCAACCCCATGTCGATATAAAATGTAACTGATGAGGAGGTATCGAGAGGCCTGATGGTGAATGCACCGATGATTGTCTTGATAGATATGCGATCCAAAATTCTATGTCCAAAGGTAGATGAGGAGGTCGCCATACCAGGGGTCATCCGAGGGGATGAAGAAGAGGTGTTCATCAGGAAAATCCATATTGACAAGTGAACCGTTATCATTTGAGGGAAACACTGTAATGAGTTCGGTGAGAAAAAGTTCTTTCTTGATTTTGGGAGTTGAGAACTATAGGTCGTATTCCTAAAGGATGATGATCCATCGGGAAAAATTTCCATTAATCTTCCATCAATTAAGAAACAACTGTATGGGTTTAGAATCTTCCATGACTTTCGTAGTGTGAAGAAGGATATAATGATGCAATTTCTAGACTGTGACGACTAGTTTATCATCATGATTGTATTTCAGGGGTGGTATTGAAATATTTTTACCGATGTAGTAAATAACATGCTCGCGTCCACCATCCCCTAGTTGGACGAGGACTCCTGATACTGAGATAGCTGAGGCTAACAAGTAGAGGATGTAATCACGATTATAATCTTGAGGACTAATCAAAGGGGCATTGGATAGTGCTGCTTTTAAATAATCAAAAGCGGTTTGGGCATGTTCATCCCATTGAAATGGGATATTGTGACGTAGTAAGCATAGGAAACCATGCACATGAGTGGCATAATCTAGGACAAAGTGTTGTAAAAAGTTAGATTTGCATTGTAGGCTCTGTAGTTGGTGCAAATTCCTAGGTGGTGGAATTTCTGTGATAGCTTGGACCTTGAGGGGGTCCACTGTGATGCCATGATGGGAGACTATGAACCCAAGGAGGCATCTGGCGGTGATGCAAAATACACACTTGAGGGGGTTCAAGAGGACGGTGATGCAACATCATTGAAACACAACTCGTAAGTCATCTAAATGATGGGTTCATTTCTTGGATCGAGTAGTGAGGTCATCCAAGTAAGCGAGGATGATGTGAGCAAGATCATGGAAAAAATAAGTCATGGCCCGTTGGAATGTAGCACCTATGTTTTTAAGTCAAAAAGGCATGAAACAATAATCAAACGTACCCGATGGGGTAGTAAAAGTGGTTTTATACTGGTATACTGGATGGATTTGGATTTGATTGTAGCCGAAGAACCCATCCATGAAGGACAAGGCCTCGTGGTTGGCACAATCATCGATAATTTGGTTGATGAAAGGGGTTGGGAAGTTGTCTTTGAGACAAGCATGGTTGAGATTGCAAAAGTCGGTGCAGACGTGAATAATTCCCTATTTTTTGTTAACGGGGATGGGGTTGGAGAACCATGAGGTATACATGATGGGGTATATGAACCTTGCAGCATGTAACTTGTTAATTTTGGGTTTGATAGCTGGAGCTTTGGGTGGGTGAAGTGGGCGCTGCTTTTGACAAACTGGGGTGACATATGGCCATGTGTCGATGCAATGTTCGACTATAGAAGGATCAAGGCTAGGAATCTCCATATATGACCGAGAACAAATATCATGGTATTCCTGAAAGAGAGCTTTGTAAGTTGTGAGTTCCTCAGGGGAGCATGCATCTCCAATGATGATTTATTCTATGATTCATGATTTGATGGAAATGCCGATTTTGACAGTGGGGGAGTTATTGGCCATGTTTCCTTCTTCAAAAGCATCGGGGGTAGGGATAGGGTTGTTGAACCAATATATATCCCCTGATGGAATAAAATCCTTGGTTTCGATTGCACATATGGAGGCTTGGATAGGAGGGTCAAAGGCTTCCTATGAGATAAAAAGAGCTCTGTGATGGAGCACATTCCATGGGCAATCGAGGGTAGTGGGTTCCTCTAGGATATATTCATCACAGTGAAAAATGTGAGAATAGAGGGGATATGTGGAGGTGGCATGGGAGACTGTCACGGTGATATTTTCCTCAAGTGGTGAAGATGTAGAGGGGATATCTCAACCATGTTTCGATGGCTCACTTGACATAAACCAAATGTCCAAACATTGTGGGGGGTAAAATATGGTAGGGGGTAAGATTTACTAGGGGAAATGAACTAAAGAATTGGGAGGATTTGGGGGAATATCCTCAGATATTCTATCCATGAACCATGGAGGGGTGGGAAGTGACTCAGGTTCAGGGGAGGTGATGTGAACAATATCTGAAGAAGGGAAAGGGGTAGTCACTTGCATCACATGAGGTGAGGTGGTTGAATGATTTCGAAGAAGGGTTACTTGATGATGCTTGTATTCAATGATTAAAGGACACCGGTATGTGAAATGAGAAAGTGAGTCACAAAGAGAGCAAGGGAATCTCATTTGTTTGGGGACTGAGGTAGAGACATAATGGATGTCGGTGATGTGGGTCCCCGAGAGTGGTGGTGGAGAGGGATCTTACTGGAAGGTTTGGCATACTACCATTAGTGTCTGGCGAAACCGAGGTAGAGTTGTTCAATAATGAGTGTAGTGTCCATACTCTGAATAGATGGCGTAAGTGAATTTGGTTCACAACCCTTTACTGCCTATAGTGGGGGATGTTGTGGTAGTACTAGGTGTGCTTGGTGGAGCAGTGAGCTATGTGATTGCTTGAGGGAATTGAATCAGATTGCGTAATTCAGGAAGAGAAGGAAATCTATTAGTGGGGTGTCCCTCTCTTTCGTAGAGTGCGCAAGGAGGTTGAACTTGGGGAGGAAGTGGAGCGGTGGGATATTTCATCTTTCATATGCCCCCAGCCGCAGCCGTGGAGTTGGCGATTGGGGGTGAGGGCAGTGTGGATGGAGTTAGTACTGGAATCTACATCGGGATTCCCTTTGGCCAAGGAGGGAGGGATGTTTGAGGAACCATCATGGGAGGGTGTAGATACCATACAGGGATGGAGAGCACCATGTTGGGAAGGGTAAGCATTGCGGCTACCTGAAATTCTTGTACTCCCGTTGGGGGGTAGAGGAAGGGGATTTGAGTGATGGCTTGGGGAATTGTCTCCTAGATCAGGATTTTCCCCTAGGGGAGGGGTAAATCAAGGATAAGTGGTGTAGTAGAGTTCTCAGGTAATCCCTGAGGTAAAATTTCTTCAACTAGTGGGACATCAAGGTGGGAAGAGGCCTTAGTGGGAGGAATGGTGTCTCTGGTGTCAGTTTCATTAGAAGAAATGACAGACACTTGTGCTGAAGGGTGTATGAGAGGTGGTGCTCCATGGTATTCCCCCAGCAAGGATGGGTGCTTGAACATTTCGGGAACCATATCCATGAGTGAATAAGCATCAGAACTAGTGCAGACAAGAGACAGGATGTTATCGATGTTGGTGGAGTGGTTAGGCTCGTAATGTGAAACTTGGTCGATGGTGATGATTTTCCCATTGTGGGGGAACATCATCGTTTGAAACATAGAAGAGGAGATTTCCTTCATATTGTACATGTAGCTACGTCCAAACAAGATATTTTAATCAAGCAGGGCATCAATAACCTCAATATCGATGAAGATGTTTTTGCCCCCGAGTTTGATGGGGACATTTTGAAAGAGCCCTTCAGGGGAGGATGGGTTACCATCATAATCTCCTAAAGTGATTGAAGATGGTACTATCTCAAGGGCGCCAATTTTCTTCCATATAGTTTTGGACATGATGCATGTGGATTCACCTTCATCAATGATACATCAATGAACCATGATGTTCCAAATCTTGACTAGTATCTAGAAAGATACCAAAGTGGGGAGACGAGGTTCTCCACTATCTAGATAAAATGTGATGAGTCTAATATCAACTGGGTCAACTACCCCCAAGGAAGAAACTAAGGATTTTTTTTGATTTGGATAGGTTTGGAGGACCTCCAATAAAGACATGGTTTCAGGGGAATGGGCCAAGTCATCGACCATACTGTAATTGTGTGTTTCCCTAGCCCGAGGGTTGTTGACATTCCGTCGTAACTAAATGCGAGAGATACGAATGAGGGGTTCAGTTTTAGGGCATGGAATCATCAAGGGATGTCCAATTGTAGCTGGAGGTGATTCCTAAGTGGTGGGAGTAGATTCATGGAGTGCACTGTATTGACGACTGTGCATTTGCAAAAGAATTTCTTCTTCGCTAGTGAGGAGGATATTGCGATCCGATGGATTTCCAGAGTTTTGATACTATCCCATTTGTGGTGGGGTAGGAAGTACCACCTATTGGGTATTCATCACACCTTGGTGTGGAATAGAGTTTTGTAACATGACTGGGGGTGGTTGTTGCAAATACTGTTGTGGGGCCTGCTGAGGGGTAGGTGGCGCATTCATGGATTCTTTCATCCATTTGAAGTCGGAAATTTGGGGGCAATGGTGAGTGTAATTTCCATGCTCACCACAAAGAGTAAAAGGGAAGTTCTTCTAGAGGTTTTTGTTGTTGTTTCTCCCTTGTATTTTTTTTTTATTGTCCCCTTGGGGGTTTTATTTACCTTAATTCTGGTTGCCCCCAATAGGTTGGTTTTGTTGGGGGTTATTTCCTCCTGGTCCTGGGTTATTATTGTTTCAGTTTTTTCCTTTCTTCTTGGAATTATTCGACTGATGGGCTGTATTTTCCATATTCAACTGTTCAAAAGTATGAAATTGTTGAATGGGAGAGGGCTGAACAAAGTTAACACCGACGTGTGGTTGTCCATGTGGAGGAGCAATTGGTTGTGGAGGACCAAGAAATGGAAAATGTAGATTGTTTTGTGGCAACGATACGTAGGGCACAAAGGATGGTGAAGCTCTTTCACTAGTTCCCAGGTTATATGCTTAGGTAGAGGGGGAACCTAAACTTGGTTGAGAAGCTAGGTGCATGATGGGTGTCGGCGAGGGACCACTCATGGGTGGAGGGAGAGAAACAAGATATGGTTGTTGGTAAGAATGAGGAGAGTAATAAGATGGTCCTCCATATATCGACAGATATTAGGGTGTACCATACATAGGTGGTGGTTGGATGTACTGGTTGTGGTGTGTTGTGGTACCAATCAACCCATCCTCTGCGTGAGACATCCCAGGTTTGTCCTAGCCAAATGGTATGGGTCTTGGTGCATCAGGTATTACTGTGTATAAGTAACCCGACTAAGCATAAATGAGGTCGAATTGTTGAGCCTTGCTGATGGCTTCCTCTTTAGATTGGGGGAAGGTGGATACCATATCTTTGCAAAGTATCGAGATGAGTGATTTTAGAAACCAATGGAGACGTTGTTCTTTGGTGGTTTCTTCTTTACATAAAATACATCGCTAACGCCATTCGTGAATGTGATCGGCAATATGCATAGCCGAGGTTTGTTTGCACTCAGAGAGAATTTATAGACCAGTGTCATGAAGAACTGGTAGTTGAAAAAAGGCCAAGATTTATTTGGACAAGGATTCAAAAGTCACATGGGACCCTAATTTTTCATCCACATACCATTTGGCTGATGGTCCAGTGAGTGTGCATTGAAATAACCTTAAGTGGATGGAGTCATCCATGATTCTTTTTGAAGAGAACAATAAGTGGAAGGTCATGACATGGTTGGTGGGATCTTCCCCCGATTTTCCTTCAAATTTGGGAATGTCTGAACGTAATTTGGTAGGCATATTGGGCCATGTGGTGTCATGTAATATAGGATCATTTGTGAGTTCACCCAAATCAAGAATGTTGAGGGATGACAAATATGGAGTGGGGGTGGTGGTGGAGGATTTGTTCCAACCATGGTGTGAGAGGTAGTGGACCTGACTCTTGAGGGGGATTTGGTGGGGTTTTAATTCTCCCTTAAGAATAATTTTTCTCCCTGCCTCCTTGTGAATGAGAGATAGTGTATGGATGGACTTGGGAATTGGACCCAAGTAAAGTGGAACCAAAAAAAGATGATCCCAAAATAGTGGCACTCACAGGGGTGTGAGATGGTTGAGCTGGTGAGTTGACAAGACTAGGAATGCCTCCTAGAATAGGAGGGGGATTCTACAAGCATCTGGAATGATGGGGATTCTGTGGGTCCCTTATGATGTCCGACTAGCAAAGTGAATGTGTGAAAATGGTGATGAGAGAAATAAATGAACATGAGATTTGTATATTTTGGACCTTCACAATATATCTCACAATCGCATGTAATCAAATGAGAATCATACATAAATCAACTGTAAATAAACATACATGTGGGTAGGTGGATTTTGTCTTTGTGAGAGAACAAAGGAAAAAATGATTGTGTCCTAAAAGGCGTATCATCCTTCCTCTCAAATAACACTGGATCTTCCAAGAGCACTCAACAGTGGGGTTTGAAGCCACCAGAAGAGGAACTAGTGAAGGATGAAATAATCAGTTATAATGAGGGGTAGAGGGTGCATATCCCAAAAGAGCTGATGATATTTCCCAATAGCCACACAAAATCCGATCAAGGTGAAATTGCATCCCACAATTGCCACCTAGGTAGATGTCCTAAATTTGGTCACTAGGTACCTCGGTCAAATTGTGACATTTAGATTTTTGGCCTCATAAATGGGTCACGGGATGGATCCCTTCCAAGAGTTGGGTGACTCAAGGGGAGATGCATAGAACAACCAGACCTCGGCCTTCAACCCTTCATGGGTAACTCCCTGACTTATGGTGTAGGAACACTTGACTTGGAGGATTTTAAAGTTCCCTATTTGTCAACTTCTAATGTTTGAAAATGTGAGAACCAAATAACGAGGGTTTTTTTGGATGCCTACCCCTGAGATCCTACCTAGACTAAAAAATTTCTTTTGGCACCTCCTATGGAGGAAAACTTAGTGAATTTTTAGAAAAAAAAATTTAGATGTGGTGGGCTAAGAGATTAAGGGTTTGAACCAATATCGTTGGAATTAAGTGGGTGTGGATAATTTCTTCAAGAAATAGTGGGATGTTTCAGAATTCCTTTGGAGAAAACCTACTTCAACCTCCATGATTCAAGATGGAAATTATGTGAGTGAGGAGTTACTTTGTGTGTGAGCAAGTGATAAAATGTGCCAAATTTTAATAAGTTAGGTGTGAATTTGCAACATGTGGACTTCCTGTGGTCCTTACAAATCTTTGTTACCTATCTTACTAAGTGTCATTGGTACAAACTTGCAGAATTTTAAAATCCCTAAAAAACTATGATGTGGACATATGGGTCCTTACCAATCCTTTAAACTCCCTAATGTTGTTTATTCTAAGAAATATTGAAAAACTATCCTAGATTGCAAGCATGTGGGAATGTATGGGCCCGTTACTTTGATCTTGAAACTCTCCTAGTGATGTAAACTAAGAAAGAAATTTCAAGAAACTATCCTAAGTTTGCAACATGTGGGCATGTATGGGCCCTTACAAATTTAAGATAATTTCAAAAAATAAAATAAGAGGATCCCTAGGGGGGCTTTGTCCTCTCCTAAAGATTTTGTTAAGGGAGATGAAATATCCCCTTAATCACATTTCTGATTGTCCAGATCGCTCTATGGTGTGAGAGAAGAGCATACTCAATGATCAAAGTTGATTTTTGTTCCCAATGCAAGTGTTTTTATATGTGATAGAAAATAATCTCAACTTAACTTTTACAACCTAAACAAGCCATCCATGTGGCAACCAAAGCAAAAGAGGAGAAAATATGGTTCTTTTTTACCCACTAAGCGTTTATGTTTAGCTAACCTTTCATATGGGAAAGGAGTCTAAGTGGAGTGCATTTTAAAATGCATGAAAGTAAGATTTAGAAGGTTAGGGTCCTTCAAATCATCACAAAAACTTTTAGAATTTTTGAAAATCTGGAAATGTGCGCGGGTTACAGTTCAGATAGAGGTGTAGTGGGCACATAGTGCATAGAATGCACATAGAATAGAAGTTGTTTGGGTGCATAGTATGTAGAATGCACAGAGAACATAAGCCCTGTGGGCCCACAATGCGTTGAGTGAACGTCTGTGGGATGAAATACCTGTGCAAATTTTGATATGCGTCGTGGGGGGGGGGTGGGATTTTGAGTGGAATTATCCTCCTCCAGCTCCAAACTTAGCTCTTGGAAGGTAAGGCTAGGCCAATTTTGGTACCTGCAAAACAAATGGGTCAAAAAGAAGTGTTCTCAAATCCCAAATAGGGTGGAAATTGATACCTTGTCCCCAGTATGGTCACCAATCTATTGTGTTTGTTTCATCACTTGGGTAAGAAAAACAAGGGCACATGCATGTCTAGTTGGGTCTACTAGACAAGAATAAGGTTAGTGAATGAGTTAAGAAATCCAAGCACATGGAGTAAACAAGTAAACAAACTAAAAAAATCTAAGGAAAT
Organism: Picea engelmannii; assembly: GCA_009831015.1. Lineage (NCBI taxonomy): Eukaryota > Viridiplantae > Streptophyta > Pinopsida > Pinales > Pinaceae > Picea > Picea engelmannii. The sequence continues at coordinate 20,038 of ML787626.1, forward strand.
AAAACTAGAATGCATAAGAAACTTTGAACCAAAAAAATCAACCAATGACCAAGATTATGCCACCAATGGATAACTATATTAGTTGGAAACAAATGTAGAGAAATGAGGACTTATGAGTCCCCTCTTCCTCCTTGGGAGGGATCTTGAGTTCCCTAATGGAGATCTCTTCTTACAATGGTGAAAAAGAAAGCAAATGATGAAGAAATCAATGCCTATTCCATCAAGAGGTGAGTGGAATGGCCTATTGGAGTGTTGCTAGAATGATCTAAGGAGAAAAGAGGATTCTCAATGGAGGATTGAGGTAGAATAACAATACTATGAAAATCTTAATTTCTTAGTGCACCCATGGCCTCCATTTATAGCATGTCTTCAAGGCAATATTCAACTGGTTCTTGGTGTGAACAAGGGGCCCTTTAGGGCACCCTTTGGTCCTTGACCAACCCCCCATTCAGTTTCATCTTAGATCTGAGGGTCAATTCAAGTTGGGAGCTAGTCCATAAGTGGTTGAGGGGTCGACAAGAACCATAAATGCACCATTCACAGGAGTGTGCGGCTTTTCTTGTACACAGTCACGCATATGTCACATTGTGCAGTCTACGTGCTTCTTTGGCCCACACACTGTGCGCACACTTCCTTTAGTGAGTTAGCGCATGTCAAATTTTTCCCAGTTGTATAGTTTTTGCCTCTTGGAAATGGATTTTGGTGCTGCAAGTGAACTAATAGTTTTTTGGCATTGCTGTATTTCTGTAACCATTTGCGTGCAATGTTGTGGATGAAATTTCAGTGATGACACCTATATTGACACTTGTCACTCAAGGAGATACCTTTTATTACACTTGGTACTTTATTGATCATCCATGTAGGAAATTAGGATAAAAGTATTTCATAAGACTTATGGCTTAGGAATAATATTATTTTATTCATTTTCTTAAGCCCCCTTGACTTAGCTCCTTTTCCTCACAGGTCCTATCCCCATTCCCCTCTCATGGATTCTTATCCCTCCATACTCTTTTGTTTGACTTGGTCTATAATAATGATGTATTTTATTAATATATAGTTAAGTGATTACATTTTACAATGTTGGCTTAGTCCTTTCAATATATAGGGTCTTTGTAAGGTACCAACTGTATTTTATAAAGAAGAAATAGAAATATTATGATAAATACCATCAAAACAACAAAATAGAGAAAACAACAACACCAACAATGATACCTTTATTAATGGAAAAACAAGTTCACTAGTCTCTTTGAGGGGTAAACCTCTAGTAGAGTAGATTTTTATTTCAATAATTCTAAAGAGAGGACTTTATCATGCCTTATACTCCTATTTAGACCAATTCTATCTTCTAAAGAACATTCTAGATGAAGATATTTGTAGAAGTGGAAGCTTCTATTAAGTCTTCTTACGTTAGAGTTGTTCACATTATTATATAAGACTTATTTAATAATGTCTTCCTTTATTACATGGAAAATATATTATTCTACCTATGTGAGGCATTAGGGAGGTTAGGTCTCTAACTTGCATTCCCGCTTGAAAAAAACCCTTGTCCTTGTCAAGCTGCAGATATACCATGTTAATCAACATTTAATTGTCAACCCGGGAAGGTAGACTTAGATGAACCAGCACAGGAAAAGCAGGGCTGGAGAGGGGGTTTAAAGGATGCCAAGCTACTCTCTGAACTACTAGAAGAAACTCACTGGAAAGAGCTACTGTACCCTACTTTGCTCGGTACTACTCGGTACTACTCGGTACTAACCGGTACTGTTCTGTATATGCATGTAAAAGATAAACTGAAAACAGCTAAGTTCTTGCTACTTATCACTCCACACAACTCAGCAACCATCCTATGAAACTCTCTATTGTATTCAAATAAAACTTCTCTATCTCATGAGATATCCAAACTAGTTCCTGAATGTTAAGCAGTTTAAATGTGAAAACTAAAGAAATGAAATCAATGGCTGAAAAGATAACATTAAACTTAAATCTTGGAATGCTAACCCTTTGTGCAATCAAATGGAATGCTACTTCTATGCTATTAAACCCATGAGAAGACTGGCAATGTAGATTAGGGTCGAATCTTTACTAAAAAGTAATGGATGAAATCTACTGTAAATACAATGTATCAGCTCTGTTTCCATCGAAGGGGGCCCTGCCTTCTCTGTCCACAGACTGGCTCACTCAATGCATATTGAATATAACTAACAACAAACTGGCAATATCAGAAATCGTGTTAATGAAAACCCTCACTATTTTTATTGAAAATGAGAACAATACAATGCTATTCCCGCCATCATCTCTCAAGCATAGCAACGTTTTTCCTTTTTCTCTACATATTTCTTTGCTTTTTCTCGAGCATAGAAGCTCTCATCTCCCGTTTTCCCAACCCTTTGGCAATGCATGGCATCTCTTTACATAGTGTTCCAGATCTCTGGCAATGCGTGGCATCTCTTTACAGAACGTTCCAGATCTCTGGCAATGCTACATAACGTTTCCAGCTCTCTCTGGCAATGTTACACCAAGTTTCAGATCTCTGGCAATGTTACATAACGTTTCTGACCCCTGGCAGTCGTGGCTTTGTGCCCTAGAAGTTATAAAACGGTTTTAAGAATATCACCAGAGGATGAGACACGTTTTACACAGTTAATCATGCCACGATTTTCTTCCTTGCGTTATGCCCAAATTTAAATGCTTGATGCCAGGAGAATACATTGATAATGTGTGGGGCCTCTACACAAGTATGTTTCAACCCATCATAAAAT
>ML787626.1:47632-111449 GCA_009831015.1 Picea engelmannii
TACCCATGTGTACGAGTGTTATACCATATCGTTCAAACACCGATATGCAGTTCAAAACCTACACTCATGTTCCCGCCAATGCATTAATCAAATGTTTGACTAAGGTGCCAAATCAATATTGCATACAATTGATACGCCAAGAGATGTGATGAGGATCAATAGTAAGGATCACAAAAGATAAAACATAACCCCCATGCAGTTCAATGAATCAATGTTGAGGTAAGTTGCAAAATACGAATCCAAAGGCAAGATATCTTCAATAAGACCGAGTTATGCAATCCATCGAAGTATGAAAACCGATCAAAGGATATTGCTGATCATGTGAAGATCAATAAAAGATAGGCACAATAAGCATGATGACAGTATCGGCAGTTCAGATAATGATCAAAATGTGACCTCGAGAGGAGAATTTTTCATGCTTACAATTGTGAAGACTTAGCGAAGACAAGCGTTCGAAAGGCGCAACGAATAAGGGCGTTGTTCATTTGAAATTTGCGACGGAAAATCAATGTTTGTGAAACATTGGTGTAGGCAGCTTATGAGGTAATGGAAAATGTTAATTGGCTGCCAACACTTTCGTAGATCAAAAGATAGTTTCTTGCTTTCATAGTTTATAAGATAATTTTATTGTTGTTGTAGGATAGATAGTCTTTTGATTTGGTAGATTAAAGAGCAGTTTGCTTATCATAGATTAAAGGTTAGTTGTTAGTCCTTTTGCTTTCAATTAAATAGATTTCCTTTTATGAATTATAAATAGTTTTGAAGTTTGAATTAAGAATATAGTCCACTTGCCTCTTAAGCTAGATAGTTGTTCAATGAGAAGTTTTGATTAGATTACTTGTAGTAGAAGTTATCTTAGAGTAGTTAGTTGTTTATTTTCTTTTATAGGTTAGCTAGTTGTTTTGCTTACTTGTTTCCTTGATTTAATAGAATAGTTGTTGGCTTGTTTATTTACTTGCTTTCATAGGGTAGTTGCTAATTGAATTTAGGTTGGAAAGTTAAAGTAGTTTTCTTTTTTTATTTTCTTATTGTTATGTTTAATAGTTTCTTTTGCTTATTTTTATGAGCTAGGTTGCTTTACATAGGGTTTTTACTTGCTTTCTTAGAAATATCCATCGATCCTTGATCCAAAAGTACTTAGGTTACATAGTTTTAAGTTGCTTAGTAGGGTTTTCTCATTAAATAGCTTTGCTTGAATAGATTATCCTTTAGATAACCACTTTCTTAGTTAGACTATACTACTACCAACCCTTCTACCTTGGCATATATTTTTTTACAACTCTAAGTTTACTTACCCCAGGTTGACAATTTAATTGAGGGTTTTTAGTATGTTTTTAATGCATATACAAAAACCATCATTTTTTGCACCACTGTCGAGGAGTTGTCTCAAGGTAAGAAGTAGTTAGGAAATATACCATTCCTAGACCTTAGCATTAGATTGGTGGTGGGGTAACTTTAAGACGAGAGGCAAAAACATGCACATCTGTTATTGCAGGCTCCCCCAAACCCAATGGTAGTTTTTCTTTTTGTTTTTGTTTACTTTCATGAATAGACCTAGAAACCAAATGGTAGCTCTTTCTTTTGTTTGTTCTTTCCTTCATGAATAGACCTAGAGACCCAAAAGGTAGATACATTAAATCTAAATCAGACCTTTCAACCAAGGTTCCTTCTGATCTCTTTGGGGGAAGGAACGTTCCACTTATAAAATCTGCAGACCGATACCGAAAAACATGAGCTAGCTCAAATCAAAGAGCCAAGGTAGTCTCTGAAGAGACTAACACAGGGAGCACAATAGAATAAGAAATTGAAGCATCAATCATATTAGGATAGGAGGCAAGACCTTTCAATCCTTCCGCAGAACCAAACAATACAACCTTTTATTTTACACCACCACCAGGAGATCCTAATTTTGAAGACATCATAGACCTTGAATAGGTGAATCTTTTGTTTGGTAGGTCAACCAATGAAATTATCTCTCAAACTGACACAGAAACTTTGGCACCAATAGTCTCAATCAACTCGAGTAGAGTCCCAGACATCCAATCCATAGGAAGACCTTTCCATCAAAGGGAAAACTTGTTCTCTTCAAAGATAAAACCACCTAGGTACTCTCTTTTTGGAAACCAAGCCAATATGGATGATCAGGAGGTCCATAACAATGTAAGACACAGGGAGGAAGAAGAACCTGGAAACCAAACCAAAAATACCTTCGGGTTTCTGATTTTGGACACCACTCCAAATGTCAACATGAAGAATATTCCTCTTTCAACACTGCCTACCTTTTATGGTAAAAACAGTGAAGATCCAGACACCTTCCTATTTTAATTTGACATCTTGTGTAGGAGCTACAACTACGTACAAGATGCCCAAAAACTAAAACTCTTTCTTGCCACTCTCAAAGACTCTGTACTAAGATGGTTCATGGGCTTCGGAGAATCCAGTATTAGGTCTTGGGAAGCCATGAAAGACATCTTTCTTAATAAGTACCAAGACTACTGCAAGACCAAATATTCTCATAATGACATCTTTAAAATCCAAAAGTTAGAAGACGAGACCCTCTAAGATTATATGGAAATATTTGGTTACATCTCCCAGAAGTCAAAATACCATGGCCTCCCAGAGGATGCAATTAGGGCTCTTTTCCTTAAGGGAAATTCAAAAGAATATCTAGATATGCTTAACCTGATGGCATCAGGTGACATCTCTCATAAAACATTTTCTGAAATATGTGAAATGTGTAAAAATTACTCAAGGAGTAGAGCCAAAATAGGAAAGAATGTTTGGGACCCTTATAATAGAAACTTGAAACCAGTGAGTTCAGGTGGTATCACAAGAGAAGAGATAGGGAACCTCTTAAAAGACTTCAAAACATATATCTTAAGAACAATAGGTTCCCAGTTGGACACCCTTAAAATAAAAAAGAAATAGGAGGAGGAAAATGCAACAATGAGCATATATTGACCAAGATTCAAGAGGGCGCATTCCTCAAGGGAATGCCCATTAGATAACATTTCAGTTTGTGGTTTTTGTACAAAAGACCATGTGACTGAAAAATTTCCATTATTTCCCAGTTTATTAGCCATATATAGGAGTGGAGATCCTGGGGAGTCTTCTTATGCACCTAGGAGGCCATGGTAGCCTAGGAACCAACCCTCATACTTGGATCTACAATCTCAAGTTCCACCCTATTATCAACAACAACAGCAGTGGAACTCACCAGGGTGGAAAAACAGGTCTGCTCAGTTCCAACATCCCCTATTTCAAGGATGGGGAGGAGGACATAACCAAGGAAACCCTCAAGCTCCACCTATCCCTATGTCCAACCATCATTATCCTCTGTTCCCACCAAACACTCTGCAACTTATGCTAGGTTTTGTTCCACCACCTTTACCTCCTATTCCACAACAACAACCTTTACAATATCAAAATGCAAGCTCCTCGAGAGTAACATTATTACCTGCACAACTAGTGATGAATCCCAATAATAATCCCCCTCAACCTATTCACAATGTTGAGATGCAAGCCTTCCCGACATATGTTATTACTCATGTTCCATTACAGGAGATTCAACTAAGATTGGGAAAAGTTATGGAGAGGTAGAGACCTTCAGTAGTCATCCAGGAAGAAGAAAATGAAGAAACCACCAAACAACCCACATATAACACCAGGTGGGAAGATGTTATTATCCTGAAGAATCAAGAACCCAAGCTTCCCCCAAATGAACCTTCACAAATTACGAAGGTAGCTCCTTATCTAGATCGATTGGTAATCACAAAACCTACCACTCGACCGAAATTTGACATTTTGAATGAATTGAAAAATATTTATGTCAAGATTCCCCTACTTCAAGCCATTAAAGACATTCCAATCTACAATATGGTAGTCAATGAATTGTGTATTAAGAAGCCATGTAGGAAGAAAAAGGACCCCCCTACAGTACATTTAGTAGGAGGACTTTCTGAGTACATATCAGAGCAACCAAAAATAGCAAAGTATGGGAATCCAAGAAACCCTGTAGTGACCATAACCATTAATGAGGTCTCCATTGGAAACACTCTCATATACCTAGGGGCAGCCATCAATATTATGACTGCTACTACCTTGGAACAATTACAATTACAACCTCTTCTTCGACCTACCCCAACCATTTTGGAATTAGCAGTTAAGACTAGAGTTATACCTGAAGGAATTTTAGATGATATCATGGTTACTTTATCCTCATGGGAGTACCCAGTAGATTTTCTTGTCATTCACTCAAAAGATCCTGCTAAAGGTCATCTCGTCATTTTTGGAAGACCTTGGCTAGCCACAACCAATGCATTTATTGGCTATAGAGAAGGGGAAATGACCACCTCAAATGGTCTCTCTATTTAGAATATCACCATTTACCCTCTAGCTCAACCTATTATGGAGAATAAATGGTGGCTTGAATTTCCATACGAGAATGAGGACTGGGAATAACTCATATTTCCAAGTGACCATGCATGGGCACTTCAGGAGCACACAATAGAAAATGTGCTAAACTAGTTTATTTCTGCTATCACAAGTGTGGATTTTCCACAGTCTTTTCCCCAATTTGAGTACATATTTGGGGAATAATTTCAAGAACAATTAGACCCATCCATTTTGTCTTCAACATATTTTATTTTCTAGATATATGAGTCTGCCATGTCTTATACTCTGCCCTACGAGATTAGTCCAGGGAATTTTTTACATATAAACTCTGGGATAGATGCAGACCAACATAAACAATTAGTAGATATCCTTAAAGAACAATCAAGAGCATTTTCCTAGGAATACATTGACATGAAGGGTATACACCTTGACACATGCATCCATCACATATATACCCAAGGGGAAGTAACACCTATTAGGCAACCCCAGAGAAGGATGAACCCAACACTTAAAAATATAGTCAAGGAGGAGATCCAAAAGTTGTTAAATGTTGGATTTATCTATCCCATATCTGACAATAAGTGGGTATCCCTGCTTGTAGTGGTTCCAAAGAAAGTGACTAGGAAATGGAGAATTTGTGTTGATTTCATGGAACTCAACAAAGCCACTCTGAAAGATTACTTTCCTCTCCATTTCATTGACCAAGTTCTAGATAACTTCTCTGGAAAGAAGTATTTTTACTTTCTAGATAGGTACAATGGGTACAACCAGATTCTTATAGCACCTGAGGACCAGGACAAGACTACCTTTACTTGTCCTTGGGGAACCTATGCCTATAGGGTCTTACCATTTGGATTGTGTAATTCTCTTGCCACATTTGAACGAGCAGTATTAGGGATATTTTTTGATCGTATTCATGATTGTGTGGAGGTCTACATGGATGAATTCATAGTCTATGGAAATACTTACCACGAAGCCTTAGACAACTTAGAAAAAGTCCTCATCAGATGCTAGGAAATGAACCTATCTCTAAGTCATGAAAAATGAAAAATGTTGTTAACTGAAGGAGTGGTTCTAGGACATCATGTTTCATCTGAAGGGATAAAATTCATTCCTACAAAGATTGAGGTCATCGTCAGACTTACACCCCCCAAGACTCAGAAAGAGGTGAGAATATTTCTTGAACATGTCGGATACTACCAACGGTTTATTGAAAATTTTACAAATATTGATGCACCTATGTTTGAATTGTTAATAAAAGATGTTGATTTTGTTTGGACTGGGTAGTGTCAAACTGCCTTTGAAACCCTTAAAGCTAATATGTTTGTGGCACCAGTTCTTAGAGGGCCCAATTGGACTCTCCCATTTCATATATCCACTGATGCCTCTGATACCGCAATAGGAGGGGTATTAGGGAAGAAAGAGGATCAATAGTCCTATGCCATTTATTTTGTGAGCAAGAACTTGTCCCCTACAGAGTTAAACTACACAATCCCCAAGAAAGAATTCTTGGCATAATGCTATTAACAAGTTTCGTCATTACATTATAGGTTATGAAGTATTTGTACATACCAATCATTCCTCCATTATATTCCTCATGAATAAACCCATAACTAATGGCCGAGTGACCAGGTGGATTTTGTTATTGCAAGAATTTAATATCATTGTGCTTGACCGACCTGGCAAGGATAATGTAGAAGTTGATTTTATTTCCCCAATAAAAAATTAGGATGATGATATCCCTGTAGATGATAGTTTCCCAGACGAGCACCTCTTTTCCCTTTCTGTCAATACCCCATGGTTTGCAGATATGGGAAACTATCTGGCCACTAGGAAGTTACCGTCTCATTTGTCACCTCATGAAAAGCAGAAAATTATTACATAGAGTGCTAATTACTCTTGGGTTGGTCATGATATTTTTTGCACAGGTCCTAATTTGATTATTCGTAGATGTGTCCGAGAGGATGAGGTACCTGAAAGACTAGTAATTTGTCATGATGGACCATGTGGTGGCCATTTTTCTGACAAACATACAACATATAAGGTGTTACATTCGGGTTACTATTGGCCTATCATTTTCAAATATGTTTCCAAGTATGTGAGAAGTTGTGATAGTTGCCAAAGGATAAGAAGACCTATGTCAGCTGACGAAATGCCTTTGCTTGCCCAAGTTATGATAGAACCCTTCAAAAAATGGGCCCTCGACTTTGTAGGACCAATTTCACCCATGTTCTGTAGGAAGAACTATATTTTTGTTTGTACGGACTATGTCAAAAAATGGGTAGAGGAAAAAGCCCTATTCAGGGTTACAAAGAAGTCTATTGTCGAATTCATCTATGAAGACATCAATTCAAGGATGATTTTAGGGGCTAAATTTTGCTCATGGGCTAATTTTCCATGGTATTTCCCAAAACAAGATTCGTTATTTTAAAAATGATTTGCCCAAATCATATAGGATAAAATTATTTTACCCTAAAAATCGCCAAAATTTTATAAAAACTATATAAAATACTTAGAAATTTGAACATTTTTACAAAAATGTCGCCAAACATCGATAGTTGACATATGAAGGATTAGTAAGATTCGCCAAGGTTTCTACATTTAAAAATAAATTTCCATCCTTAAAATCATCCCTGGACATATTTACCCACTTCGATGTCCCTCGTGAAATTGTTACTGACCAAGGCACTCAATTCACTTCCAAGCTGATGAAAGAGATAATAGAGAAATATGGGATTAAACACCATAAATCTTCTCCATACCATCCACAAGACAATGGTCAGGTAGAATCTACAAACAAATTTTTGGAGGCCATATTGACCAAGACTGTTCAACTACATCACTGGGATTGGGCTGATAGGCTCCTAGAGGCTTTGTGGGCATACCAGACCACCTAGAGAAATACCACTAAGCATACCCCTTATGAGCTAGTGTATGGGAAACAAGTACTTCTACCAATATAATTCCAAGTAAGGACCTTTCGTATTGCCACAAAATTAGGATTGAACCTGGATGAGGCTCAGAAGCAACAAGCCCTACAATTGAATGAGTTGGATGAAATCATGTAAGATGCCATCCAACAGACGATATTAGTCCAAAACTAGAGGAGAAAGTGGCATGACAAGTTTATTAAGAAGAAACACTTCCAACCTGGTGATTGGGCTCTGTTGGTTGATTCCCGATTCAAAACCTTCAATGGAAAAATCACCACTCGGTGGTTGGGACCTTACAAGGTAGACACTATATATGACAATGGAGCTTTAAAAATTAAAACAATTGACGATGGGCAAGTCTCCTTTGTAGTAAATGGACACTGACTAAATTTTTATCATAAGCCCATTTCCAAAGAGGATTTTCTACAAGTCATGTCAACTGACAAAACATTGGACTTAGTAGATGGGGAAACCCCCCGTTGTTCTTGAAAAGTTTTCCGAATTTCCTACTATATATATGTAAATAGCTTTTGAATTTTGTTAATAAGGCAATTCTAGAGATTTCCGTAAGTATTTATTTCACCAGGAGTACATAGTTTCAAGGATATTTCTTCAAAACATTATTACACTTGAATTCTGTGTCTGCTAAAGAATAAAATGAATATTTACTTACTATAATTAGCCATATTTTTTCAAATATTCGCATTTTTTAAGGCATTCTAAAGTAGTTTCTCTTGAAACTCTTCACCACTGTACAAGGAAGTGATACTATAACTATCAAGCCTAGAGGTCTCTTGTATAGTTTTTCCAAGAAACTTGAGTAAGCGAGTCAAGTGTCTTTATCAAAGAGTAACAAGGTCTAATTAGTGGTTAGTCATGGAAACATCACAATAACTACAAAGGAAGAAAGTAAGTTGATCCTAGAGATACCTTTTTGTTCTTTCTCAATGGTACCATCCACTACACACTAAATATCTTGATTATATCATATATTTAGATAAGCCACGTCTGCTTAAGCACCCCTTATATCGGGAAAATCAATAAGTAATATAACGGAAAGTCATCCTCTAACATAAATACCATCCTAATTGAAAAAAGAAAGAAAAAATTGTTTTCAGAGCTGTCCCCCCATCTTCTTGCATAAAGCAATCTTATACTAAAATCTTAAAAGATGGAGGGCTAGTCTATGAGGGTGTAAGAGGCTAACCCGTCAGGACACTGAACATGTTTACTAGAAGTGGGTATGGACCTATGGTATGACTAGGTAAACCCATCAGAGTACTGAAAAGGCTTGGTGGCAGTGGGGAATTCTACCTAGCGAGGATTGTAATCTGACAAAAATAAATAATAAATTTAAACTTGTCCTGATGTACAGAATTACTTGCAGACAAAGCTGGCATGAAGTATGTGTGGTTAAGCTAAGGTTAATGAACTCCATAAACTTGCAATTGGGAAATAAATCTAAGACTATCTTGAAAATCTCTTGCCTATCTCTTCTCACCTATATATAGGATCTCTTATCCTATAGGTGGGGCTATCTTCTAACCGTCTCGTCAGACCAATCTATGAAATTTTATCTTTACACTTGACATACTATAAATCTTTGGCTATTGGGGGATACTGATTGGTTTCCTATACTTTTGATTGTGAGGTGTCACAATACTTAGGTGTGGGGGATGGGTTGATAAGATGACAAATGATAATTTCCTAGAGAAATAAATCTTTGCAAGAGTTTTTGTATTATTTCCATGATATAGGTTATTACATTAATAGTCATTTTATCTTTGAAGTGCTAAACTCCTGTGTGCTATAAATTACTAAACATATACTTAGTAGACCACTCTTTATCAGTTTATCTTTCATTACAAGCTGTACATTGTAGATTGACAGTACATGTTTTATGCTTTGTATAACCTATTCATTGTAGGTTTGACATTATATGTCATATGCAAGAGGATTGAGTAAGCATGATGTAAAAATCAACAACCAGGGAACATTTTGCCTTTGCTCATTTACCACTGTGATTGTCAAAAACACTTCAAATTTGTAGTCTATCCATTATAAGAGGTGAAAATGTACTTAACATAGAGGTACCATATGAAGTACCGTATGAGGTGCCACAAGGAATGCCGTATGAGGTGTCAAATGAAGTACCATATGAATTATACACCAGTAACTGTCCTAGATTCCAGGTAACCAAAACTCAATTACATTCAATTGAATCAATTGCAGACAATTGATTGAAGATGCTTTATATGTTCATGATCAAATGTCCAAGTCAAAAGACTTGGAAATTGATCTAACTGTGCATCATTACATTGCCCCCCAAAAACCAAGCCTCCGAATTCGAAATTTCCCACACATGGCAGCTCATGCATACATGTTTGCAACCTACTCCACTATAGGCACATTCAAAATAGGGTTGGGAAACCATTATCTCAATTCACCATTTCCATTTTCTCTACCCTACATTAAGATATCGCACCCAACCTCTGCCATTTCTTCCCATGTTCAAATTGCATTCGGCTCGTGCCCAATTCGTGCCATCTCTTGTCTTGTTCACGCCCTTGCCTGGTGAATTTCGCCTCTGCCACAATGCTTAAGAGGTATGAGCCCTCTTCCTATGTGGATCTTTTTTCCATTCCCGAATTTGCACAATGCAGAGAGGTGTTTTTTCACATAGGCTGGGGCACATTTTTGTCTAACTTGCAGGGTCACGATGATGGCCTCCCCATGCAATTTTCCCTTGTTTTCGATGGGAAGAAAACACGTGTGGGGTCTCTTTACTTTGAAGTCCTAGAAGAGTCCATTGCTGCAGCTAGGAAGCTCCCAAGAATGGGAGATAGATGGTTCAAAAACCACCAACTGTTATGCTCAAGTTATAACAGGTTTTTTAAGCCTGAATTCGAGACCATTCCAGGAGAAAAAGGATATTCTAGTGAGTAGATAAAGGTGGATTTGATCAACTCTCTAATCATCATCATAATGTTTATTACATGCGAAGGTAGATACTCCACTTTCAAAGCTTGTCATTTTAGATTGCTAGCTCATTTTTTGTTCAACAAACCTTTGAACTTCCCCTTCTATTTTCTAAAAAGCTTGGAGAATATGTCCTTTCAAGTGAGGAAGAATGTGACTAACCCCCACAATAGTCTCTTTCACCATGTCTTGATCAAACTCCTTGTCCTAGCCGAACTAGAGAAACAAGGGAAAACTTGGGATGCCTTTATCTACCAATTTGCAAACCCTTACTTGATAGTTAAGACCGACAAAAAGCCACTTAGCCTAAGAACTATATCTCCATCCAAGCCTCACTCTTTGAGAACTCCAAACCCCCTTGTACAAGCCCTCTCTTTGCCGGAACAATACAAAAATCTTGTTGATATCCCTACTTCTTCATCGGGTAAAAAGACCAAGAGCAAGGACCAAAAGAAGCCTATTGTTAACCCCCCAATGCCTTCAATCTCTCTTGACATTACACCAAAAAATCTCCAAGAAGTAATCCAACAAGACTTTCCCATCGTTCCCACAAATAGGAAGGGAGCCAATCGATTTGGTAAAGGACCCTTTTCAAAAGAGTACCCAGAGCACAAGAACAAAACCTTATGCAAAACCCCTGCCTTCTTCGGATCCTATCCAAGTGTCCTCCGATCTTGAGAGCCCTCACAAGAGACTTAGGGAAGTTTCTACAGATGGATTAGAGCCACTAAAAAAGAAAAAATCAAAACTTACCTCTCCTTACCAATCCCCCATCACTCCTACTTCACCCATGCCTATTCTAGATCCTAAAACTGATAGATTGTCCACATCCCTTGTAATATCCCTAAGGCTGAACCCAATTGCAATTGTAAATATAAATGTACATAAGCTGGTGAGTTGATTTGATATCATTTTGGTATGCAAATTCCATGGTGTAGCGCGTGCAGGTACCACGCAGTAAAATGAGGAAGTGTGCACATTCCGGGATACCACGCACAACATCTTAAGTGCGCTCGATGTAGAGGCCAGGGAGCCTTGTGTATCTGATATGTTTATAGGTTGGTGAGCTAGTATTATAAGCTAGGATGCTTATGTTTTGATTAGGCTAGAGAGCCTAGATGTTAAAGGCCAGTGCACCTAATTTTGTACATATCTCATATTTAATATAAAATACATCGTTGCGCGCAGACCGACCATGATAAAAGAGATGGGGGACTAAACTCCACTAGTTAGGGAAAGGGAAGGGGCTAAGTTAAGGAATATTATATTTATATTTCTTAAATCATAAATTACGGATAATTATGTTATCCTAAGTTCTAAGTTGGGGCCAAGTGGGCCAAAGTAGCTTCCAACATGGCAAGTGTCAAGTTGGGGGCATGCATACACATTGTTGGACTTAGTTCATTTTGGGGGGATCTCCATCATTCAGACCATCATCTTTTCCCTGATTCATCCATCATGGAGATATACAGTCAATCATCCATGAATATGGAAGACCTTGAATGATCCATTGTATCTTCATGACTTTACCTGAAACCATATCCAGAGCCTTCTGTTGGGTAACTGTTAGCTTGGGAGAGGTATTGAAGAAGTGAATTGTCAGGCTCGTGGGATATTGAAGAGGCTGATTGTAAGGCTCGTGAGCACTTCTCTAGGTGAGAGAATTGTTGGGGATTGATTTCCTGAAGGTGCTGAACTACAACTGTAGGGCTCTGAGACTTCCTATATGGCATGTTGCTGAAGACCTGGAAGGGAAGTGGGGCAGCCGAGGGACTGTTGAGCAGAGAAGGGGCACACTTCCTTGGGTGGGAGAGGCATGTGGGGAATGAGGGATTGTAGGCTATTAGTTGAGTGAGCACCTGAGACAGAGTATTTCATGTTGTTCATGAGCCTTTAGCCTAGTTAGGAACCCTTTACTTGGGTGGAGTTTAGTCCCAACTCGGGGGTGACTCACTATTGAGAGTGATGAACAATATGGTCTAAGGCTGGGAGGTTCGAGGAAGGTCTGCACACAGTTGGTGATATTCTCACAAAGATAAGTGTCAATTGCATGATTAATTTACATGTTGCATTGTTATTCACATGTTATTTTTAGGGGTTTATCCTATGCGTGATTATAGTTGTCTGTATGCTTATGGGTATTGCATGTATATGTTTATTGCATTTCAGTGTGAATCCATGCATTTACATAGCATATTTGTCTGTTCATGTTTTATATATATTAAGATTCTGCAAGAGTTCTTTGTGTGCATATGATTAATTGCATGAAGTTAGAAAACTATATGAGACATAATTTAGTTAGGATGTTAAGTATGTTATAGTATGTTCCACACAGAGAATGAATGTGTTCTCCGGTGTAGCGTGGCCTGACATGAATGGTCGAGGACATTACAAATTGGTATCTGAGCATGAAAGAGTGTTCTAGAGTAGCATGGCTTGCCATTTTGAAGGTTGGGAATGTTACAAAGATGGTTTCAGAGCTAAGTAAAGCGTCTGAGGAGTGGCTCGTCCCTGGCCTGTGTGAGGCCAGGTGTCTCACAAATTGGTAACAGAGCTTCAATTTTCAACACTGAGCCTGAATAGGCCGAGTAAGTTGAGTTGAAGAAAAATGTCACAGAGGATTTAATTCAAAGTGGATAAATTTCAGTTGTAGAGCGTCCATGGAAAAAAGTAACAACAACTGAGTGAAAATGAGGAAAAGCCCCAATTTCTATGGATGGATTCATGATAAAATGGAGAAATTCAACCAAGTGATGAGATATTACTGATTTAATATTTGTCCTAGCAAGTTCAAATATGGAATTGGTCGAATTTGAATTTACAGTGAAGCCATGACATATGGAGCGTAAAAGGTTAGTGTGTAGGTACTGCGTGGAAAATGTTAGCGTGCAGGTACCGCGTGGAAAAGTTAGCTTGCTGGAGCATGCGGTAAATTGTGGCGTTGTGCGAAAGAATATGGTGTGTGGGTGTGTGCACTAAATTTGACATTGTGCAGAGTTCACATGCATAAGAAGGTGCACGCAGTGTACACACACACAATAAGGGCACGCAGGGTGTATGCAGTGTTGGCAGAGCGCAGTGGAGTTTGGTTGGCACACGCGCAATATGGGTATATGTTGTCGCATGATAGTTTAGTATGTGTGCCCAGAGTATTAATGCGCGGTGGGGGCATATTGAAATTTTGCATGGTGCAATGCATAGAGAGAAATGCATGTGGAATATCAGTGCGTGATACAAAAAAAATTGCGCGCAACGGGTATTAGTGCAAGAACCAAACCGCGCACGGTAGTTATTGGTGCGCGACACAAAAGTGCACGCATGTTATTGGCGCGAAAAAGAAGTGATAAACAGTGGTTGTAAAGTGCAAGAAGCACGATTTAACTATGATGGTGCAACACATGGAAAATATGGGAGCACATATTGAAATTTGTGCGTGCGAAGTTGTTTGAAGGGTGAATAACAACAAAAACAGTGAAGGGTAAACTATAAGACCCCAACTAGCTCCATGAAGCCATAAATTTCTGCTCAAGACTTGGAATTGAGCATGTGAATAGGCATTGGAAAGGTATTGGACAGTGGAATATAATTATCCACCTAGAAAATTGATTGGGAATTCAATGTTTTAGGAAATCAGAAGAAAGGGTTATGATAAATCATTGAACCAAAATGGTTCATATTTTTCATAAAATTGTTGAAACAGTTAGTCTGACAAGTTTTGTTGGCTGGACATTTTGCAGAGTTAACAACAACTAGATCAGATCAAGATTAGTTTAGAGTCCAGATTAATGGAAGAGGCACCAGTAAATTATATCCAGGAAGATGAAGTCAGAGGGATGGATGTCCATTTGAGAATGGAAGGAACCAACTCCAATGGACATGGTGAAGAAAGGGATGAAAACATAAATATGGTAGAGACCATTAAAAATTTACAGAAGAATGTTCAAAGCCATAAAGATGATAATGCAAGACTTATGAGAGCCAAGGAGCAACATGATGACTTCAGCATGAAGTTATTGGAGAGATTGAACAAAATAGAAAAGAAATTGGATAAGGAGAGTGGCTCGAGCAAATCGGGAAGTCATAAGTCTCATGATGAGAAAAGAAAAACAAGAAGTGTTAGTAGGCATCACCACCACTCCTCGAGGAATTCCAATAAGAGATCACACAACAGCTCAAGTCCATCCCCTGTCAGAAAGTATGAGAGGTCTGGGGTGGATGAACTGCAAGGAGAAATGAACAAAATCAAACCTCCTACATTTGATGATGATCACAAGAAGGATGAAGATGCAGAGACATGGCTACTGGGCATGAGAAAGTATTTTCAATTGCATAATTATTCCTCTCATGCAGAGGGTAGAATTTCCATATATCAACTCAAAGGAAAAGAATCCATGTGGTGGGATTGACTTGTGCAGGTGCAACACATCAAATAGAAAAGTGTTACTTGGAGAAGATTCAAAAAGTATTTTGAGAAGAAATACTTGACTAAGAGATACTGTGACAAGAAAATGAAAGAGTTCTTTGAACTCAAGCTTGGGAGTATGACAATTGAGGAATATGAGAGAAGGTTTCTAGGACTGCTGAAGTATGTCTCTTTCATCAAGGATGAGATAGTCAAAATTCAATGGTATTTGAGTGGATTTCCATCATTCATCAGTGACAAAATATAGTATGATGATCCCAAGACATTGGAGGAGACCATAAGGTGAGATAAATGCCTATATGATCAACAAAAATCAAGGCCAACATTCAAAATCTTGGGAAGATAAAAATAAATTCAAGATGGATCAAAGGAAGAAGGGGTCTAAGCCACCATTCATCATAAATAGTCCACAGGGACAACAAACTCCTAAGGAAACCAGAACAATGGACATAGGAAGTCAAAGGCCAAGGCAACCACCTATTCAATGTTGGGGTTGTAAAGGGGATCACATGTTCAGAGATTGTCCTCAATGAGGTGAAAAAGGGAGGACTGTTCATAATGTACAACAAGCTGAAACAATGGAGGACATGGGCAGAAAGATGCCCAGGATCTATGCAGCCCTGGACAACAAGCAAGCAAAATATCAGTCACATATGATTGAAGTGGAAGGTATGATCAACAACCAAACCATTGCTATTTTAATTGATTCAGAGCTAGTCATAGTTATATAGATCCTAAGGTTGTGGAAATTTTTCTTTTTCCAAGAAGAAAGAATGGAAAATATTGGTTGGTGCAGCTGGCTACAGGGGCCAAAAGAAAAGTTAATGAGATGGTTAAGTCATGTCTTATTGATGTGAATGGACTGAACACCCAGGCATATTTGAACATCTTGCCTTTAGGTTCCTATGACTGTTTAATTGGGATGGATTGGTTGGACCAACAACATGCCACCATAGACTTCTATAACAAAGAATTTACTTGCTTGGAAACTAAGGAAGGTGCAGGGAATTCCTAGAGCAGTATCCATAAGAGAGATTTCAGCATTACAGCTGAAGAAATGTTACAGAAAAGGGTGTCAAATAATTGTAGCTCATTTGGCGGAGACACCTAGAGATAAGGTGCCAAATTTGGAAGATTATGTAGTCCTGGAATATTTTGAAGATGTGTTCAAGGAAGTACCAGGACTACCCCCAAGGAGGGACATTGATTTCTCTATAAATCTAAGGGCTGGAGCAACTCCGGTACCAAAGACTCCTTACAGAATGAGTACACCAGAGATGAAGGAGTTGCAAATGCAACTTGAAGAGCTTTAGAAGAAGGGGTATATATGTCCAAGTGTGTCACCTTGGGGTGCCCCAGTCTTTTTGGTGAAGAAGAAAGATGGAACATTAAGATTGTGAATTGATTTCAGACAATTGAATAAAATGATTGTAAAGAACAAATATTCTCTGCCAAGGATTGATGATCTTTTTGATCAATTGAAGAATGGAAAGATCTTTTTAAAGATATATCTCAGGTTAGGATACCATCAGGTAAGGATTAAAGAGGAAGATATCAGCAAGATCTCTTTCAGGACAAAGTATGGTCATTATGAGTTCACAGTGGTGCCATTTGGGTTGTCAAATGCACCAGTTGTTTTCATGTGCTTAATGAATGGTGATTTTCGAGAATATTTAGACAAGTTTGTCATTGTCTTTTTGGATGACATTCTCATATATTCCAAGTCAGAAGAAGAGAATGAACATCATTTTAGGATGGTTTTTCAAGTATTAAGGGAGCATCAATTGTATGCCAAATTAAGCAAGTGCTCATTTTACCAGAAGCAAATTCACTATTTGGGGCACATCATATCAAAGGATGGGATAGCAGTGGACCCTGAGAAGATTGAAGCCATTAGAGAATGGATAGTGCCAAAGAATGTGACAAAGGTGAGATCATTCATGGGCCTTGAAGGATACTATAGGAGATTTATAGAAGTTTTTTCAAAGATTGCACACCCGATTGCTTCATTGCAAAGAAAGGGTGTGAAGTTTCAGTGGACATTGGATTGTGAAAAGAGTTTCCAACACTTGAAACAATTATTAACAAGTGTTCCAATATTGAGGATAGAATACCCAAATCAAGACTTCATTGTATGCACAGATGCATGCAAAGAGGGACTTGGTGGAGTCCTCAGTCAAAATGGGTTTGTTATATGTTATGAGACAAGGAAGTTAAAGGAGCATGAAAGAAACTACACCACTCATGATTTGAAGTTGGCAACCATAGTACATGCCTTGAGGAAATGGAGACACTACCTCATGGAGAAAAGGTTTGAGATGAGGACAGATCACAATCGTCTGAAATATTTGTTTGATCATCCAACTTTAAATGCTAGGCAAAGCAGATGGTTATAATTTCTAAGCGAATATGACTTCGATATAAAGAATATCAAGGGGAAAGAGAATAAAGTAGCTGATGAACTTAGTAGAAGAGTGCATGAAATGCATGCTACAACCATTATCATGTATCAATTAGATTTGAAACACATAATTATAGAGGCTGCCAAATCAGATTTGCAATACAAGGATTTAGTGGAAAAATTACAACAAGGTAATTTGTAGCAGAAAATTGAAGAATACAAGCTGGATGAGGATGAAATTATCATATACAGGGGAAGAATTTATGTACCAAATTCTCAGGAATTTAAAAATATTATACTGAGGGAAATGCATAATGTGTCTTACGCTGGGCACCCAAGATATCGGAAAACTATTGCAGCTGTCAAGAGCCAACATTATTGGCCAGGCATGAAGAAAGAGGTTGTTGATTTTATTGCCAGATGTTTGGAATGTCAAAAAGTAAAGGCTGAGAATAGACACCCAGTTGGATTGCTACAGCCATTACCCATTCCTGAGTGGAAATGGGAAGATGTAACCATGGATTTCATTACCAAACTGCCCAGAATGAAAAAGCAACATGATTCTATCATGGTAGTGGTGGATAAGCTTACTAAAGCTGCCCATTGTATTCTGGTTAAGCTCACTCACAAGGCAGCGAACATTGTTGATGTTTATATGAGGGATATTGTGAGGTTACATGGCATACCCAAGACAATTGTGTCTGACAGAGATCCAAAATTTACCTCAAAATTTTGGAAGGGATTATTTAATGGATTTGGAACAAATTTGAATTTTAGTACAACTTATCATCTAGAAACAAATGGACAAACAGAGAGGGTGAATCAAGTGATTGAGGATATATTGAGGATGTATGTGATGGATAAACCATCAAAATGGGAAGACTACCTACACTTGGTAGAGTTTTCTTATAACAATGGGTACCAAACATCTCTAAAGATGAGCCGATTTGAGGCACTTTATCACATAAAGTGCAACACACTGTTAAGATGGGATAACCCAACAGATATAGCAGTGGTTGGGCCAGAATTGCTCAGGGAAATGGAAGAGAAGATGTTGAAAATAAAACAAAATTTAAAGGCTACCTAAGACAGGCAGAAAATCTATGTTGATAAGGGCATAACTCACAGGGAATTTAAAGTGGGTGACCATGTATTCTTGAAAGTGAAAGCCAACAAAAGTTCCCTGAGGTTGGGAAATTGTTCAAAGTTGGTAGCTTGTTATTGTGGGCCATTTGAAATCCTAGAGAGGATTGGTCCAATAGATTATATGCTTGCATTGCCTGAATCTATGTCTGTTCATAATGTATTCCATGTATCCTTGCTAAAGAAATATATACCTGATGCTAATGATGTTATTGATTGGAATGTGATTCAGGTGGAGCAAGAAGGCACTTTTCAAGTGCGTCGGGTGTGCATTCTGGACCAGAAAATCAAACAACTCCGGAATCGAGCCATAGATATTGTAAAGGTCCAATGGACCTGGTATGGTCCTAAGGATGCTACTTGGGAGCATGAGGATGCAATGCAAGGAAAATACCCACATCTTTTTGAGGATTTTGAAATTTAGTTGTACATTGGTACATGATGCATTGAGGACGATGCATAAATAAGGGGAGGGGGTTGTAATATCCCTAAGGCCAAACCCAATTGCAAATTTAAATATAAATATACATAAGATGGTTAGCTGATTTGATATCATTTTGGTATGCACATTCCATGGCGTAGCGCATGCAGGTACTGCGCAGTAAAATGAGGAAGTGTGCACATTCCGAGATACTGCGTGTAGCATCTTAAGTGCGCGCGATGTAAAGGCTAGGGAGCCTTGTGCATCTGATATGTTTATAGGCTGGTGAGCTAGTATTATAATATAGGATTCTTATGTTTTTACTAGGCCAAAGAGCCTAGATGTTAAAGGCCAGTGTGACTAATTTTGTACATATCTCATATTTAATATAAAATACATCATTGTGCGTAGACCGACCATGATACAAGAGATGGGGGACTAAACTTCAGTAGTTAGGGAAAGGGAAGGGGCTAAGTTAAGGAATATTATATTAATATTTCTTAAATCATAAAGTATGGATAATTATGTTATCCTAAGTTCTAAGTTGGGGCCAAGTGGGCCAAAGTAGCTTCCAACATGACAAGTGTCAAGTTGGGGGAATGCATACATATTGTTGGACTTAGTTCATTTGTGGGGGATCTCCATCATTCATACCATCATCTTTTCCCTGATTCATCCATGACAACGATATACAATCAATCATCCATGAATATGGCAACCATTGAACGATCCATTGTATCTTCATGACTTTACCTGAAACCGTATCGAGAGCCTTCTATTGGGTAACTGTTAGCTTGGGAGCTGGATTGAAGAAGTGGCTTGTCAGGCCCATGGGATATTGAAGAGGTGGGTTCTCAAGCCTATGAGAACTTCTTTGGGTGAGATAATTGCTGGGGATTGATTTCCTGAAGGTGTTGAACTACAACTCCAGGGCTCTGAGACTTCCTATCTGGCCTGTTGCTGAAGCCCTGGAAGGGAAGTGGGGCAACTGATAGACTGTTGAGCAGAGAAGGGGCACACTTCCTTGAGTGGGACAGGCATGTGGGGAATGAGGGACTGTAGGATGTTAGTTGAGTGAACAACTAAGACAGAGTCTTTTCTGTTGTTCATGAGCCTTTAGCCTGGTTAGGAACCCTTTACCCGGGTCGAGTTTAGTCCCAGCTTGAGGGTGAATCATTGTTGAGAGTGATGAATAGTATGGTCTTAGGCTGGGAGGTTCGTGGAAGGTCTGCACGTAGTTGGTGATATTCTCACAAAGATAAGTGTCAATTGTGTGATTAATTTACATGTTGCATTGTTATTCATGTGTTATTTTTATGGGTTTATCCTATGCGTGATTATAGTTGTCTGTATGCTTATGGGTATTGCATGTATATGCTACATGTATATGTTTACTACTTTGTAGTGTGAATCCATGCATTTACATAGTGTATTTGTGTCTTCACGTTTTATATATATTAAGCTTCCACAAGAGTTCTGTGTGTGCATATGATTAATTTCATGCAGTTAGAAAATCATATGAGACATGACTTAGTTAGGATGTTAAGTATGTTACAGTACATTCCGCACAGAGAACGGATGTGTTCTCCGGTGTAGCGTGGCCCGGCATGAATGGTTGAGGATGTTACAAATTGGTATCTGAGCATGAAAGAGTGTTCAGGAGTAGCATGGCCTGGCCTTTTGAAGGTTGTGAATGTTACAAAGATGGTTTCAGAGCGAAGTAAAGTGTCCGAGGAGTGGCTCTCCCCCAGCCTATATGAGGTCGGGTGTGTCACATCCCTCAAAGGATCTAAGCCTTCCTCAGAGATCGTCGATTCTGCCCCATCCATTGAGAAGCTACAAAAAGAAAACCATCAACTTCTCCAATAGTTGGAAGAAAGGAAGACAATAGACACACACCTTCATCATGATAATGCAGTCCTTCAAGAAAAGGTTAACTCCCTTCAATAGTTGGTTGATGAGATGACCAAATCCAATCGCAGCCTCATAGCACAACTAAAGCAACACAAAAGGCACAAGGCAAAGTCTTCACAGCAAGAAGGAGAGGCTTCCAAAGATGATCCTCCTTAGCAAGCCTAGTCACGAGGGATAATTTCTTTTTGTTTGCAGTGGGACCTGCAAAATCGTAAGTGTGGGGGTAATGTTGGGTCTGAGATATAATCAATTTTATGACAATTATTAGACACTTTTGTTGAATGTACATATGTGTTTTTCATGTTTTGGAGAAGCTTTTTGAAGAAATTTGTGCTAAAACGGTATGATCTACACCATGTATGTATAATTCGTGTTTAATGTCAATATTGAGTATAATTCATCACATTTTATGTTCCCGAAGATGTAATTCACATTTTTTGGTGTTATAGGGAAAAAACACATCACATTTCTTCTTCCGGCAATCATTCTAGCACTCCTTCCAGTATTCGATCCAGTACCTGGTCTGACACTTCGTCCAACATTGCGTCTTGCATAAACACGATGGGCGATTTAGTGGTTATGGTATTGATGACCAGTGGTGGGAGAATCAGGAACATTGGGTTTTTCTCGTTCTTGCCCCCTCTAGCTACTGAACCCTTGACAACTCAGTTTAAGTTGTTAGGCAGGGCGATTATTGGCTCAGTCTATTTCGGCAATAAGGGAACCATTAATGTAATTTGCCGAATTTAGAAGTGGTTTGACCCTCCTGTGGGAAACTACTTGGTCTGTAAATACTATAAATACCACCGTGGTGGTCAGATATTTGTTCAAGCAGTAGAAGAACTAGTGTATTGGAGACAAACACGATTTTACTCTATTTTGCCATTTTTCATTGCCAGATTATATAAAAACTACGTTTTTAAATTTTCATGGTGAAATCGAATTGTTGAGTTTGTGGTGTGATTTTAGGAAGTGACCACGACTTGCTGGGGGGCCCACCAGTAGTCTGGTAACTATTCTTTAGGTTATTCATGCATTTTATAGTTTAGTTGTCTCTTTCATTTCCTGCACATGCATTATTATTTTGTTAATTAATTTATTATTGTAGTTTAATTATTTTAATGCTCTTTTGCAGGTTAGTATGAAGACTTGTGTTAGTATGCATTAATATTGTAGTTAGGAACGAATTTTCAAATTCCTAGACTAACCCCATGTGCAATTAGATGTTAGATTGTATCTTATTTATGTTGTTAGAATTAAATTTAAAATAGAGTTTTAAATAGAGTATAACAGAGTTTTAATTTGAGTTTTCTTTAACAAGGATTTGATGGATGGATAGGATTAATTTCAGTTTTTAATTATAGATTGCTTATTTCATTTTTATGTAGAGATTTCTTACTTAGTTGTTTGCTAATGTGTTTGGTAGTTTACTTTTTAATGTCATGTTTTAATTTCTGTTCTTAAGCATTTTCTTATTGCAGTTTGAATTGTTAGAATAGATATAACATAGTTTCATTTTATGTAATTTCCTTCCTAGAATTAGATTGCAATTATATTTCTTAGTTAATGATTGAATTTAATTATGAAGTTTGTTTACATAGCATAGAAATACAATTATAATCTCGTTATATTGTTGATGGTTAATAATTCATGAATTTGTAGGGTAATTAACATTGTTTCTGGAATGGCTAAATTATCATTGGATTGTTTAATCCATACCTTTCACTTTGCTATTGAGATCAGTATAGAGCTTATACTGCTTGAGTTATCCTTTGTTTTCAAGTTCCATCGAGATATCATATGACACCAGAGACATTCACACAACCACCAACATTATATTTGAGTTTTCATAGGTTAAAAGATAGTTTCTTGCTTTCGTAGATCAAAAGATAGTTTCTTGCTTTCATAGTTTAGAAGAAAGTTTTATTGTTGTTGTAGGATAGATAGTCTTTTTCTTTGGTAGATTAAAGAGAAGTTTGCTTATCATATATTAAAGGTTAGTTGTTAGTCCTTCTACTTTCAATTAAATAGATTTCCTTTTATGAATTAGAAATAGTTTTGAAGTTTGAATTAAGAATATAGTTCGCTTGCCTCTTAGGCTATATAGTTGTTCAATGAGAAGTTTTAATTAGATTACTTGCAGTAGAATTTTTTTTTTGTTTGTTAATTGGTCTGAACCTTCTTGGCATCGGGATTAACCTTTGGCTTGAGAAAACGTGACTTAGGGGCATCTAAGCCATCAAAATCACCCGGGGATCGCACCCGACCTGATCCACACCAACCCTTAACATGGTTGGATTTTTTGTCCCCGTAGGTTTTGAACCAGTGACTTTTCAACACGGAGTAGCTTAACAACACACTAAGTCACCGACTGTCCTACACCTCGGGGACTACTTGCAGTAGAAGTTATCTTAGAGTAGTTAGTTGCTTATTTTCTTTAATAGGTTAGCTAGTTGTTTTGCTTACTTGCTTACTTGCTTTAATAGGTTAGCTAGTTGTTTTGCTTACTTGTTTCCTTGCTTTAATAAAATAGTTTCTAGCTTGTTTATTTACTTGCTTTTATATGGTGGTTTCTCATTGAATTTGGGTTGGCAAGTTAAAGTAGTTTGATTTTGTTATTTTGTTATTGTTATGTTTAATAGTTGTTTTTGCTTATTGTTATGAACTAGGTTTCTTTACATAGGGTTTTTACTTTCTTTCTTAGAAGTATCCATCGATCCTTGATCCAAAAGTACTTAGGTTACATAGTTTTAAGTTGCTTAGTAGGGTTTGCTCATTAAATAGATTTTTTTGAACATATTAGCCTTTAGATAGCCACTTTCTTAGTTAGACTATACTACTACCAACCCTTCTACCTTGGAATATATTTTTCTACAACTCTAAGTTTACTTACCCCAGGTTGAAAATTTATTTGAGGGTTTTTAGTGTGTTTTTAATGCATATACAATACCCATCACTCTGGTATCATGTACAATTGTCTACCCAAAGTAATAATAACACTGCAAGGTCTAGACTCATACACAACATGTTGCTTCCATAAATATGGCTATCCTAAAATAACATCACAAACTTGAAGGGGAGAAATATCACACAATACCTTGTCTTTGAAGGGCTTGATATCATAGGGAATACAACAATGTTGGTTGACGCAAATATCTCTTCCTTAACGAAGACAATCAATGGTGTAGGGTTGCAGGTGCCCTTCGTCGGAAGGTCCAATCGCTTGATGACCTCTGTTGAGATTAGGTTCTTCTGACTTCCACTGTCGACAATGAAATGAAGCAAATCCCTCTTCACCCACATTTGTGAGTGAAAGAGGTGTTCCCCTTCCTATGGTTCTTCTAGTTCTCTTGGATACACTTTGTTGGTAGCGACAATGCAACTGGGTTTGAAATTGATAATCCAATTCCATCCTCATGGATTTTATTTAGAGTTAGAATCTTCGACTGACTCGAAATATTTCATATTGGCCACCAGTGAATGCTTGGAGTGACATTATTCGGTGTTGTGCCAAGGGATTTTATGGTATTCACACCATTTTCCCATGACCTTCTTCGAATTCTCATTACCCTTCTTGTGTTGTGGCTTGTTCTGGTTGTCCTGAGAGTGGCCATCTTTTCTCTGTCCCTTGTTTTTTGGGTTGGGGCCTCCTTTTCCCTACTTTGGCTATGATGAGTTTGCAGATCCAAACTCTCACCACTTCTGCTTAAATTTATGCTCGATATTGAAAACATGTCTATAAGTCGTACCCAATGATACGATGTCCAGAAAATACATTTATTTTTGAATGTATCTATGTATACAACCACAATATTTGAGAACCATATGCGATTTAGAGTATTGGATAACCAATTTGGTGCACATGGTATGGAAAATATTGGTGAAATTTGGTACTGTCTGGTCCCTTTCCTAATGCAAGGTGACCCATATTCTGTACTAGTCCTTATAGCTTCCAATAGGATAGTATTGTTCTTTAATGACATCCATAAATGAATCCCATGTGGGGGAGACTGCAAATATTGTAGATTCCTCTATGGCCCTTTTCTCAAAGTAAGCATCCCACCAGTCCTTAACATGGGGCACAACCTTGAGGAGTGCAAAAGTAATTTTTCCCCTATTGGAAAAATTATGGAGAGAAAAATACCCTTCGAGTAGATTCATCCATTTATCTATAGCATATGCATCTATTAGTCCTTCAAATAATGGAATATCAAAATTTACCTATACCTTGAAGGGGGTTTCATGGACACTTGATGAAGATGCATCTCTTGTGGGAAGCCACTGAAGGATCTATGCAAAGTTGTCCATAATTTCATTCCTTTTTCATGCAAGGGCTTCCTCGAGCAACATTTTAAAAGGATATCCTACTCCATCATCTTTATTTTCATCCCCCATGGGTTTTTGTCAGGCTCAGCATGACTGATCTTGCAAAGGATCGATTGGTTTGAGTCCTAATTTCTTGTACCTAGATCTTGTCGAGGACATGCACGAAGAAAAATAGATGAAGAGAAGACTTCTTTGATACCACTAATCTGGATTTATGAGTGGAATGAAATGAATAATAGACTGAATAAAATAACATAGAGATATGGAGAATAACAACATATATCTAGTGAATAATAACTTCTATTGAATAAATAAAATTGGTTGAAACTGTAAAAATAAAGAACTGAAAACAACTTGCTCGAATGGTGGTAGTTATCTCTTAGAAGATATGTGGATGATACGTGCATCAGTCTAAGAAGAATGATTACAATGAGGCTTGTTGGCATAGGGGCAGACCCAGGGTTCAATGCTACAACAATGCACCAACAAAACCCTAACTACCGGCCCTTTCAGCAACACCTGCGAAGCAGACAAAGTCTCACCCGAGGTAGAGGAAGGGGTGGTTGTAGGACTCAGATGTCTTCAACCTTAGCTGGGACACAGACATGTGATTCTAGTATTTAACAAAGCATTCAATAGTAAACCTTCATCAATATCTAACCAATATCTACTCCGCAGAAAAAACAGAGCATTGCAACATTCACCTAGATCTAATGTATCTGAGCTCTTAGCATAAAAAATTAGATCAGATCTAGCAGATTCAAGAACTAAGCAAGTTCAGAGAGGTCAGATCTAGCATCCAGATTCATCATAAGAACAAATTATAAACAGATCTATCTATCTATCTATGTCAAGCACTTAGCAGATAACACATAAGTACACGAACACCAACACACAAAGTAGAGCAACACAACATATACATGGTTCACCCCCACCCTGGGGCTACATCCACCAACTCTTCTTCTTTATTATCTTATTCAATCAGATACATGCATAGAGCCACAAAACCCTTACTCTGCATAGGACAAGAGATCTGCGCATCTCTCTAGATCCTCCTTCCTTTCGTTATAGCACAAAGCCCCTCATAGTCTGTTACAACCACTTTCACTTACCTCTGCAAGTCTCTCACAGTATGCACAAAGAATTTACAATCCACACTTGCACTTAGCACAACATCACATAGATGCCTCTTCTCCCTTATATCCTTACATCGCCTATACATCTATTTATATATTACAAAATAGGCCTAAGCATGGGTAAACCCATGGGCTAACATTCCCATGCCCGTTACATATTCCCAAATCCCAAAAAGGACCCAAAAAAGGGCTGAGATCTCGCCATCTCTGCTTCATCTTACACTCCTCCTTCCATAGGCCGTCGAAGTCCAAAATGGTCAAAATTGACCAAGGATCTCCCAAAACTTGGTCAAGGGCCAACAGGCCCCCAACACTCACATGTGACTCATCCCGAGTCACTCTGATGTAGGAAGTTCTGCTTCAAAAGCCTCAAGCTTGGCTCGAGCTGCTTCAACTTGTTGATGTGCTACGACCTCTTGTTCAACAAAATATTAGATGAATGCATCATTCATAGGTCCTTCCAGGCAATGTTCAGTTGCATTAACAACCTTCTCTAGTTCTTCTCCTTAACCTTCATCTTCTGTGACCAATTGGTAGGCCTTATCTTGCATGGTTTGGAGTCTCTGAGTTTCTTCCATAAATCTTCTCTAAATAGCATGAATCTACTATTCGGAGGTACTTTTCTCTTGATATCTCTTCATTCTTTCCACAACTGACAGAAGCTTCAACTATGCTTGTATCGTTTCAGCTTGATACTTTGCCTCTTGGAGCTGCGACTCCAGTGCTCTTAATTCTGGACTCTTAGTGAGTCGCTTGTATGTTAGGGAACAGTGATCACTCAGCTACTTGTATTCCATATCAAGGGCCTTTAGTCTCTCAACTGTGCTCCTGACAGTTGCATCTCTTTTGTCCTTCACATCCTGTGGGGTCTCGGGCACTGTGCGTAGTTCTAAGTCTGCGATGCATTGTTGTAGCTGCTGGATCACTTCTTCAAGATTCTCTACTTGCTGTGTAACTTGATATTCTGCCTTTATTTCTATGACTGTCACAGAGCAAAGTGATTTGTTGACTACTTCCTTTACTTGGAGTTGCTTGGCGAGAAACCATTCGTTTCCTTGCTGGATCTGTTGTTTTTCTTCGTCGAACTTTACTTGGAGGGAAATATATTTCTGTTCTAAAGCTCAAAGCTATTCTACAAGTACTCGTACTTGCATAAAAGCCTAGGTGGCTTGTTCTGTCTCCTCTTGTGCTCATCGAAGGTGAGCTTCGACTGAATTAGCTAATTAGTGGAGTTTGGTTGGCTCATCTCCCAGCTTTGGTGTTCCCAATGGCAGAGGCAGAGTGGAGACTGCATGACTGGAATGTAGTGCCTACTGTACCCCTTGGAGTTCAATTTCAATCCTATCATACATTACTTTCTTATTGGCCTCTTGTTTGTCTACTATTTCTAGAGAAGCATTATTCAGGGTTGCTATGAGGAAGTCGAAGTCGTCAGAGGCGAGGACAGTTTGCATATTGGTCATGGAGGCTTTTGATTTCTTATGTGAAGAAGGTTTCGGAGGTGAACCCTTCCTCTTCTTCAGGGGATCAACCTCATCTCCTTGCTTCTGTTTGACTTCTTTTTCATCTAACTCTTCTCCATCACCTCCTTGATCCGGTGATATGGAGGTAGTCTTCATGGATGGGCTCTAAAGATGTCCTAAAAAAAACCTTAGTTTAACATTAAGTTATCAACCTGAGGATTCGTCTTCTATTTCAAGAATATCAAAAAAGTCTATGCATATATCTCGTAGAGGCTAAAATCACGTATTTAAAGAGAATATGAGTTTATCAACAATCAAGTTCCTCACATATCGATTAAGTTTCTAAAGCTAAGATCTTACTAAAAAAAATTGAAAGCTAATATACACTGTGCTATGAATTGAATTGCTGAATTGATCTAATTAAGAGACAAGAATTGAATCTGATCTTAAAGGCATGAATTGATCTAATTAAGAAATGAGAATTGAATTTATGAAAACAAGCTTATCTATTGATAACTATCTAATCTGCTGGAAATAAATAACTGAATACTAGAAATTGAGAAAGAACGGTAATTGAACAACAAATGCTAACTAAGTAAAAAGGAACAACAAATGCTAATTAAATGGAAAGGAACAACAAATGCTAATTTAACGAAAAGGAACAACAAATGCTAATTTAATGGAAAGGAACAACAATTGTTAATTTAATTGAAAGGAACAACATATGTGAAAATGAGAGGAACTGTCAAGCAGTAAACTACAACAATGAGATATGGAACAACAATCGATAAAATTCAAACCAAAACATCTAACTCTTATAAGAAAACAACAATAAAGCATTAACACACTTGTGCATCTATCTTTAACTATTGCAAAGGAGAATTAATTCATAAAACAAAAATAAAAAATGATACGATTATAGATTATGACAGTAACTCCTTCAGGCTAGGCCCTTGGTCCTCAGAAGTATCGCTACTTAGAAGCTCAATATGTAGAAATGGTGAAAACGTTCAAAGATTTTATTGGTTCCATAGCTGGTACAACATTTTCAAAAATTGTTTGGGCAAAGTGATTTTGAGTTTGAATACTTGGATGCAATTCTTCAATTATCCTTTCAAGATATATTACCCTCTATATATTACAATAATATGGGTAAATTAATCCATCCCGAGGATCAAGAGATCCTCCATATTGCTTTGCTATTATAAAGTTACAAGATAGAAAATCAGTCATCTTTAAAACTGCTTTGCACCAAAAGTCCTCAACCTCCAATAGCTTACGCATCTTCAAGATCTCCTTTTCTATCTCGGGTTTGACAATGTTTATCCATTCCTGTAACAAAATCAAACAATTCCAATTGTATTTTAGAATCTGCTTAATATAACTTCAATACTATCATTAGAAGTCATATTAATCATTTTCTATCCTATTTATCCCTAATTAAAATAAAAGTCAATCAAGATTATATCATGAAATGTGGGAATAAGGAGGATATTTGTACCTTTTTCATAACCCAACATACCCGCCAGCGTACTCTCTTGCATGTCCTCATGCAAGTTGAGATCTTACATGTAAAGCAATGATGCTATAAGGAGGAAAGGTTGGCTCACCAGGTCTCTTGAACCTATTATTTCTTTTGATCTCTCCAAAAGCAATGTCCTCCCTCTTCTTATTAATTTGATAATCTTTTTGGTAACTTTCCAGAGGAAACCAAATGATAGGTGGATTATATCTACACCCAATCCAAGTAGGTGCTTCCTCCTAGAGCATTCTGGAATACCTTTCCACTCTATAGGTAGTTGAAAATAAATTCATGAAACCAAAGGGTTCCCTACTTTTGACTTCATTGGAGGATGCATCCCATCTCCACTTGGAAGAAGCAAGGGTGTCTTCTTTGAGTTCTCTAAAATATATGATTCTTGAATGTATAACCTGTCGATGGATAGGGGATAAAGAGTCCATGACCCCCCCCCCGCTTTTCATGAAGGTTCTATGTCGCATAATGGCTGGGAAAGATTTTGGAGGCTCCCCTCTGATCCAGAGATCTAGCCTAGTTTCTCTATTTATAAAATTGTTGTGATATTTTCCCCATCTGACTTGGTTCATAGTAAAGGAAAAGAATTCCTGAAACTATATATCCCCAGTAAATGGACAAGGGTTATCTTTTCTGTCATCTTCCAAAAGGAATTTATGGAAGTATAATTCACACAAAAAGTAGTGTACCTTCTCTTCCAGCTCTCTAAAACAAGAAATGAACTCAGGGACAGTGGTAAATGTAATTGGTTTACCTTCTCTTATGGATTTTACCCTTAACAATAGGTAACGTTCCAACAAGAATATGGTATAATTGGTAGTAGGAGCTATGCAATTGATTGCATCAGAATAAACATCACAAATCTCTTTGATTTTCTCCAAAGCTTTTTCAAATTGGTTTCATATTTTCTTTGTCTTTTCCTGAGCTCTGGTTAACTCAACATAAGTCTCATGCTCTATTTCCTCCATCGATCTTAATTGTTTAACAATTCTTTGATTTTCGGTCATAGTAACCATCTCATCCCTGGGTTGAGTCAGTGCTTGTTGGGCTTGTACCAACTCTGCTTTTAGACTATCAATGATAGGACTCTGTTTCTGAGACTGGGATGCTTGATATTCTACCATAATGCTCATATCATCTCTGTATTGATTTAATTCTTGTTGGGATTTCATCATCTTTGCTTCCATTCTATCAACGACGACACTATGTTACTGAGACTAAGATGCTTGATGCTCTGTCATAGTCATTATTTCATTTCTATTTTGGATCAGGCTTTGTTGAAACTGCATCAATTCTTCCTCCAATCTCCTAATGGTAGCTTCTTGCTCAAGGGATTGAGTTGTTTCCTCTGGGTTTGGGGTATCTATTTTCACTTTAGCATCAATTTTTCCTAAAGGAATTAATTCCTCATTCTGAGCTACTGCATCCTCTGCTATTATTTCTTCAGGGTTTGTCTGTGTCCCCACAGAGTTTGTGTGACTGCTCTTTTAGGAAGAGGGTTTCTTCCCTGCACTCCAGGCCTTTTGTTTTTCTTTCTTTTATTGTCCTTGTCGACTTGTTCTTGTTTCTTTCTTAATTCTTTAATAATTTCCCTGAGTTTGCCAACTTTCTTCTTTAATACTTCAACCTTTTTATCTCTTGTCTTCAACAACTTGTTTTCTTTTTTTATCTTTCTAATTCTCCTATGGCTTTTTCCTGATTTCTATTTGCGATGGGTCTCAAGGTCTTCTTCAATATGGTCAGAAGGTGGTTGTTCCTCCATTCCTTCCAAGTTCTCTTTCTATTCAAGAGGGATTCTTACCTCAAGATGAGGTTCTTCCTGTGTTGCGTCCTCTGGGAATGACATTTCAATATTAGGAAAGTATTCAACAAGTTTTGAAGAAGAGGCTTGTTCTTGGTATTCTTCTGGTTTATTTGTGTTTCTGTCAATTGAGGTCCCTAAGATCCCTAAAACCTAGGCTATTTCTACCTCATAGATTTTCAAAAATTGTTCCGTCAGGTGCCCCAATGCTGGCTGGGTGTCTTCATGACTGTTCCCTTGTGGGTTTGTTCTGCCTGCTCAACTTCTTGAACATCTTCCTATAAGGACTACTCTATAATGTCCTAAATTTATTCAGGCTATTTTGTTGTGCCCTGAATTTCTTTAGTTGTTTCTTGAATTTGTTCAGTCATTTCTTGAATTTCTTTAGGTTGTGTTGTCCGTCTGCTTCTCCTTTTCCTCTCAATGGGGGATTTAGGAGTAGTTGTTGCTCTTTTTCTCTTTTTCGTTAATGTCTCTTCTTGTGAGGTCCGAGTCTCTGTAATTTGGATGGGGTCTACCTCGACTTTGGGTTGAGGAGGTGGAACTTTTATCTGGGAAGTGGCCTCCTCTTCCTGTTTCTCTTCAATTTCTTGTGGTGGGTCTTCATGATATAATTCAGGTTGTTCCAGTTGTAGAGGTCTATTGGCCTCGATAAGATCACCCCGGGTTAATTGAGTTTCACTTAGGGCCTTATTTACTATCAGTTTAACTAATCCATGGTGGTTGATGATAGTAATAGGATCCTTGGCCTTTTGTGTTCTTATGTCAACCTCATGTAACATGGAATTTAGAAAAAATGGTAGATTCATTACTAACCGTTGTTTGAGTGCCACTAGCAGTTTGAGGTGGCATGGTCGGATTACATCATATCATCCATCACAAGTGATGTACGTCTGAATTACCCCTGCCATTTCTTTCCATGGTTCGCTGAGAGTGTTGGGGTTAAGTCCCTTTCCCTTTTTATCCAATTCTTCTCCAAGGTCTACGAAGGATTCTATAGCTTCTTTGAGCATTGTATATCTCCTTGTCCATTGAATGCCTATGTTAGGGATACCTGTAACCTCTGCTATGATTTCTGTAGTAACTGGAATTCATATGTCTTGAACCATGGAGATTTCTCCCTGCAGGTTTTGAAGGAATTCAAGCATGATGTTCGTATCATATCCTTGCAACCGGTTGAAGTACTCCGTCCACCCCAGGCAGTGTAGGATTTCTCTTGTCTGCTTAGTTACCTGTAGTAATGTTGGCTCCCTGTTCACACTTCAACCACCCATCTTTCTATGAGAAAATGAAAACGATTATCGTTCTTGATTGCAGACTTGGTTAGACCAGCTTGGAGGAAATATTACCAAATATAGAAAATATCAGAGAATAGCAAGTGTATAAAAAATGTGGGTTTTCCATTTATTACAATCATTATGATGTTATCGAAAAATGTGTCGAGCATCCACTCCCCTCATTAATGTAAAGGTTGACCTCGACCGTCATCATAGGCAAATGTAATGAGTGTAGGTATTTCCGGTGGGAGGTAATAATTACGCCGTCATTGCCGATGGGGACCAATCATGTATAATTTTCAAAAAGCATATTTAACAGTAATCATAAACAATAGTCTCTTTCATGGGAAATTCGATTTTTTTTGTACCTATACTCAAAATGTGTTAAGGAAAAATAAGCCGAATAAATTAAGTTTGTTCATTTACAAATATTCCACATATCATAATGTTGTTACTTTTCCCGAGTTATTGAATATAACCGAAATGATAGCCTTGTTATTGAGTAAAGGAAATCTAGAGACACACATAAAATTGGTGTTTTTAAGGTAAACTTACATACCACAGGCAGAGCCACTACTGCCAGCAGGTGTCCATAGCCTCGACAGGGTTTCCTTTTAACCCATAGATGAGCCTGTATCCTTAATAAATATTTGAATCGTATTTTCCCAAAAAGACCACTATCCTGGTTTGGTCGCCAGATGATGATAATTCCACTCACTAGATTGTAACTTAAGTGAACAAGCCAGCTCGTGATGAGACCCCTTGTCCTTTGACAAAAAAAATGTCAAAGGCCATTGCCTTGGTGTGGTATCCATAGTGGGAATGTCACTTATGTTATTATCCTATGATCGTGGTAGGTTGGCTCGTGATGAGACCCCCTATTCTTTGTGGGAGAAGTTTATGACTTATATTTGTTTTTTATATTTTTTCTTTTCTCATTATTCATTTTTTTTTAGGCTCTATTAAGGGAGGCTCATCTACTCCTTAAGAGTAAGGGATGGCGTAAAGAAGTGTAAGGATGCCAAGTAAAAGTGTGCTTGAGACTCCTTATTATAATATGAAGGAAAATTGTCATTCAAGTATATTTGTATGTGTATGGAGAAAACAAATTATGGTGGTTACAGATTATAAACATGATTTAAGATATTTCGAAGAAATTAATCCAAAAATAGTTTGATAAGGTATGAGAGATAGTCCACAAAATAATGACAAATCGTTGCGATGATAATTAGAAATAATGCTGGTAAAAATACTTAGTGAAATTCTTACCCCAAAGGAATGGCTAACGTTTTAATCAACATCAAGGAAAGGAACGAAAACAAGGAAAAATGCAGAAGGAACAACAATTGTTCCTTTTTGGAATGCACAATGGGACTCGAGGTGAAGGAACAACAATCATGACGAAGGGAATGACAATTTCTCCATTCAAATGAATAACAATGATACTCAAAGGAACAACAATCACTCTAAGGGAACGACAGTTGGTCCATTCAAATGAACATCAACGATACTCAAAGGGACAACAATCGCGCGAAGGGAACGATAGTTGTTCCGTTCAAATGAACAACAAAAATACTCAAAGGAACAACAATTGCGTGAAGCGAACGACAGTTGTTCCATTCAAATGAACAACAACGATACTCAAAGGGACATCAATCGGGCAAAGGGAATGGTATTTGTTTCGTTCAAATGAACAACAACGATACTCAAAGGGACAAAAATCGCGTGAAGGGAACGACAGTTGTTCCGTTCAAAAGAACAACAATGATACTTAAAGGAACAACAATCGCACGAAGGGAACGATGGTTGTTCCATTCAAATGAACAACAATGATACTCAAAGGAACAACAATCGCAACAGATAAATGACATCTGTTAAATTTTTAGCCATCTGATTAGGTAATTTTGAAAAATTCCCGTGGAAATATATTTTTGTTGAATCTAAGGCTAATTAGTCATCAACTAAATTCATTCAATTGTGATGGGTCAGTTTATCAAGTATTGGATGGTCTGTTAATGTCATAAATTCATTATAGTTGCCCGATCACTATTGCAGAACATGACATATTCATTTTTCTTTGAAAGACAGGGTCTGTGTGACAAGATAAAGAAAGATTATGGAATAGAAAAGAGTGCTAATTGTGTTCATTATAGTAATCTTCCCTAGTTCTTATTTTCCCAAGTGACTTTCATAAAACTAAATAAAAATAAAAACTAACAACTCAATTAGATCTACAAAAAAGATATATACAGTATGTACAATGTCAACAAAATTCATCATTTATGGAGTTGGAGTGGCTGGGTTACCTTTCCATCCAGCCAAAATCTAAACGGTAGGGTCCTTACTTACTTCCTTGTAGAAAGATTATTTTGAAGGGGACTGATGGTAGAGTCGTAAACGGTGTCGATTGACCAGAAATGGAGATCTAGACCCATTGATGGTACTTAAAATGATCGTACCATTATCATGGAATTCATTAATTTCATATGGTATTAGACATCGTTTCTGTAATTTTCCAGGAAAATCTTGAAATATGGAATCATAGAGAAGCACCAAATCACCTTTCTTGAATGATTTCGTTTTGATATGTTTATCGTGCCAGGTCACTCTCTATTGTTGAATAACAACTGTGTGCTCCAAAGCATACATGCGTGCTTCATCGAACTCGTTGAGTCACTGAAGGCACTATTTATCTGCTTTTGTAATATCCAGTCCAATTTCCTGGGCCATCCTTAGGGTCTTGATCTCAAATTCGATTTGGAAGATGGGTTCTTTTCCATAGACTAGGTCATAAGGAGAGTAGCCAGTGGTGTTACACCATGTTGTGCGATAGGCCCATAAGGAATTTGGGAGCTCAGTAGCCCAATTCTGTTGGTTTGTTGAGACAGTCTTTGTCAGGATTGCATCCAGGACCTTATTGTTTGTTTCTACTTGCCCATTTTCCTGTGGGTGGTATGGAGAAGTAACTATGTGCTTAATATGATAATTTTTCAGGGTGGTGGTGATTCTATGAGCTATGAATTGTGACCTCCCATCAATGATTACTTCCCTAGGTAGTCCATAGCGTACAAATAATTTGAAAAGAAATTTGATGACTACTTCTTCTATTGCATTTGGTAAGGCTTCGGCCTCTACCCATTTGGTCATGTAGTCCATTGCAACTAGAATATAGGCCTTCTAATTTGAATTTGGATTGAAGGTGCCAACGAAGTCTAGTGCCCATCTATCAAATGGTTCTGTGACTACTTGTTCTTTCAAGGGAATTTCATCATCCTGACCTGGTTTTCCCATCCGTTGACAATTGTTGCAGGTCTGGATGTATTTCCTCACATCTCTGAATATTGAGGGCCAATAGTAGCCCATATGTAAAATTTTGTGTCTAGTTCGACAGTCTACAAAATTCCCACCATAGGGCTTGTCATGTCCTACCTTCAGTATGTCATAGATTTCGTCATTTCATACGCATCTGTGGATCTAGAGATCAGCTCCTATGTGGAAGAGATATCCATCGATCCAAGTGAATCGTGCACTACACTGGACTATAAGTTTTCTTTTCATTGATGATAGATGTGCCGATAATATTCTTGTTTCCAGATAATTTTCCACATCATCGTACCAAGGTGGCTTTGTAGTAACGGCAAACAAATGCTCATCTGGAAATTGATCTTCAACTGTCAAGGAGTCATCTGTTTTGGGTATGCGGGACAGGAAGTCTACAACAAGATTTTCTCTCCCGGGTCGATCTTTGATGGTGATGTCAAATTCCTGCAATAGTAATAACCATCGAGTGACCCATCCATTAGTAATCAGTTTATTAGCTAGATATTTAATAACAGAATGATCAGTATACAAAATAACTAGATAGCCTGTTATATAATGACGAAATTTATTGATGGCATGTAAAACTGCTAAAAATTCTTTTTCTGTTACTGTATAATTAAATTCAGTTGGAGAAAGATTATTTCTAATAAAATAAATAGCGTAGGGTTTTTTGTCTTCTTCCTGTCCAAGGACATCGCCTATGGAAATATTTGATGCATTGGTGGAGATGTGAAATGGTATTTTCCAATTTGGTCCCCTCAACACCGATGTTGTCGAGATCATCTTCTTGAGTCTTGCAAATGCCACATCACACTTGTCAGACCACTGAAATTCCACATTAACAGTAAAAGCATGTAAAGGTGCAACGGTTCTTGCAAAATTTTCCATAAATCTGCGATATTATCCTGAAGCACCAAGGAAACTACATACCTCAGTTTGTGTGCATGGTGTAGGTAGATTAAGGATTACCTCTATTTTTGTTGTATCTACTCTAATTCCATCTGCAGAAATATAATTTCCTAGTACCACACCTTCCGTCATCATCATGTGACATTTTTTATGGCTTAAACATAACCTGGTAGAAATGCACCATTCTAGTACCTTTTCCAGATTATTCAGCGCTTGATCGAAGTCGTTGCCATAAGGAGTGAAATCATCCATGTAAACTTCAAGCCCTTCAATGATCATATCACTGAATATGTTTAGGATGGCCCTTTGGAATGTGGTTGGAGCATCACATAGTCCAAAGGGAAATAATCTGTATGCAAAGGTACCCCAAGGGCATGTGAATGTAGTTTTATCTTGATCTTCTCGGGCAATCTGGATCTCATTGTAGCCACTAAAACCATCTAGGAAAGAAAATAATTTCTTCCCTACTAAAGTATCCAGGACCTGATTGATGAAAGGTAAGGGGAAGTGGTCCTTTTGAGTGGCTTTGTTTAATTCCCTTTAGTCGACACAGATTCACCATTTCCCATTTTCCTTGGGGATGATCACTAATGGGAAAACCCACCAACTATCTGAGATAGGATATATAAAATCTACATCCAACAAATTTTGTAATTCTTCTTTAGCAATATCCTTGAGGTGGGGATTCAATCTTCTCTCCAGTTGTCGGATAGGTTGAGCATCTTTCTCAATATAAAGGTGGTGTGTGCAAAGTTGCGGATCAATACCTTTCATGTCAGAATACTCCCAGGAAAAATCTTGTTGGTATTTAGAAAGGACTTGAATCAACTTTTGTTGATGTTGCTCATCTAAATTGGCATTAATTTTTAGAGACTTCCCTGGTGCAATCTCAACAGATTTGTTGTTATGAATGGCGGTAGTTGGGATTTGTTGTTCTATTAAATCTTCCAACGAGTCTCCCTGTGCTTCATAATCTAGAACAACTTGGAGCATCTAGCACGTTGGGTTACCCATGATGGCTATTAATAAACCCACTGATTACGTCAACCTCTAATTGGTTCTTGAGTCTGAGAGCTTCTTCCAGCGTGGGAGGGGCTCGTAGATCCTTTTCTGGATATTGTGGTGGTGGAAATTATGGATATATGAAAGTCGGGCTTGGCTTGGTGTTGACAGGAGAAATTGAACGCTCGCCAAATGGAAGAGTGGATCCGGTCCGGGGTTGTCTAAATAACCCAAGACGTTTGGGATAACCTACCCAGACAGGTTTAGCGACTCCATTGGCCGATCTAAGTCCTAGAAAAACAAATGAAAACTACACTAATAAACTAATCTAAACAAAAACAATAATTAAGACAAA
The DNA here is from genome assembly GCA_009831015.1 of Picea engelmannii. Taxonomy (NCBI): domain Eukaryota; kingdom Viridiplantae; phylum Streptophyta; class Pinopsida; order Pinales; family Pinaceae; genus Picea; species Picea engelmannii. The sequence continues at coordinate 85,366 of ML787626.1, forward strand.
CTAATAAACAAATCTAAACTACTTATATAAAATCTATCACCTAAATTATACAACTATAATTCTATAAAATTAAATGTTCAATTATCAACATAATCGGATTCAATTACAAATATACAATATTTACAGATTACAGATTTAGATGAAAACCTGCAAAAATCATTTGTAAACTTTCCTAAGATAGCGAAACCATTGTTTTTTAATTTTTTTAATTTTATGAAAAAGAAATACAATAAAAAACTATCTAAGCTAAGCAACTAAAATAATAACTCTAACTACAAATCTGAACTATACATTATATCTATCTAAACTACTTAAATAACACTAATAAGCTAACCTGTAATAACGCTTTCCAATTTGTCCTATGTAAAGAATCTAGTTCAGATGTTTTATGGGATGAAACCCACACCAGATCCTCTGCAAGCCTCTAGTAAACAGTAAGCAACAGTTCTCTTTTGAATATTGATAATAGAACAAACAAGACATACAAAATTACAACAATCTTATAATTTACAAATCATCACATTTAGATAAATCTATGTGCCAGGATTTGTACAAAATGATTCAATTAACGAAGAAGAGAAATCTGTAATTCATTAACTGAAACAAAGTAATTGTTGTACTTTTAAAATAGGAGAGATCAGATATGGATAGCACATAAACCAAGTCACATCAACCTGCAAATAATTACAATAGCTAAAGTAGTCTATAATTAATTGCAAACTAATACGAATAAAACTTGAAACAAAAGTTTGATATATTGAAAGCGAAAGTTGTTACAAGACATCAACTTTCATCCCAGTCTGTATCACAAATCCATAATCCAGTTCTCTCCACCATGAAGATGATGGTATTACAAAAAATTGGCAAGTATTTAAAGACTTCCCATAGGGTAAAACATCCCTGTGGGAATTATCAAAACAGTTTACACAAATCTGGGGATAATATCCCAAGTTTCTAACTCAAGCTAACAACCTAAAACAAAACCATATCCAAAGTATCTCCTAAACTACCATAGCATGCCCATTTGATCATTGTAATTCATATGAACCTGAAAGAGGACAAGAATAAACAATATTAGAGGATATTTTATTGATAAAATTGACAAAAATCTAATTTTTAAGACTAGCTACAGAATCTTGCAATTCTGTAGCTGGTCTAAATTAAACACAGAATCATTTCAAAATCAATTCAAATCTTAAAGAATATATTCAAACTATTGAACAATATTTGATTGCTAATTAGAAACCAAAAGAATCATTCAAATCGAAACTTGTATGCAAATTGGAACAAACTAAATTGTGGTCAACCAAATGATAATAGAGATGCATGCACTCTGTTCAATTTGTTATCACCAATTTAGGGTAAAGAGAACCGCTTTAGATAATTCAACAGTAATGAACCAATTCCAATCGACACAAATAGTTTATGTTTCTTCAGCCATCAACAAAATCATTGTTGAATCCAAACGAAATCAACAGGATCGTTTTTTCAAATTAATAGAACTATATTAAACATATACAAACGATCATGCTATTTGCAAATCAAATCAAAACTTGTATGTAAATTGAAACAAATGAAATCGTAATTGAATTAATCAATTGATAATAGGATATGTGGGATTTTTCAAACATTTGTTATTGCCAATTGGGAGCAAACATAATTGATTGATAGTTGGGGAACCAACGGAATCATCACTTGAATCAATTTCAAAATGAACTATTAGCCGAGTTTTCATAATAATTCAACAAAGACAAAATATGTCAATCTGAGCTTGAAAAAATCATTTTTGAAAATCAAAACCAACAGAGCAGCATCAAATCTATTTTCGATACCAATCCAACTCATACAAGCAATCGTGCTAACTCAAGACACACAGGAATCATTTGCAAATCAAATAAAAAAGGAACGAATCGAAACAGTTTGGAGATGACATAATCGTTATGTAAAATTGTATCAATCAACACAGCTCCATGATTTTAGCAAATAGATCTTTTGCACCGGTCAAATGCAATAAAAAATTCAAATGAAAATATTGATTCAATACAAAACAGAGTTGTTTCTGGTAGATCGAGGTCAACAGGGTTGTTTTGAGTTAAACGAAACTAATCAAGATCAAACCCAATTGACTATCTAAATTAGACGAACATAATTGATTAAAAAACAAGCCAAACATAATGAAAAATCAATCAATTGCTTATACTAAGCTGGGCATGACAAAATCATGTAACCAAATCATATCTACATTTAATTTTAGCAAAATGAATCTACTGTACAGGATCCACAACAAAATCATCTAAACTATAACAAAATCATTTAAAATGAACATAGCTAATTAGAAAGAAAAACCCAATCCATTATATCAATTCAAACAAACTTACAAAGTGAAATTCATATGGAAATTCATACCTGGACAATCAACAAACAACTCGATCATGATAGTTTGGAATTGAAAAAGGATATTGCCGCTTCGACATTCCTGAAGACAATCAAACTGGTGGTTTTTTGTTTCTTTTCACTGGCTTGTAACCTATGGTTCTCCTTCGCCAGCACTGTCACCTGTTCTTCTAATGCTTTGATATTTGATTGCAACAGGGGAATGTCAATGTAATAACACTCTAGCCAAGCGTTACATTGGATACATGATGGTTGCTCGGGCTTTGATAACACAGGCGAGGGTTTTTTTAAGCCAACAGGGGTTTCATTGTGCAACTTGATTCCCGGGTAATTTGGATCATTTTTGAGGCACGGGGGAAAATTAGATACATAGTCATAGGGTCTCGTAGAGCATAGGCCATGGGAATAGGGGTACTCTTCATCTAGGAAATGCTCGATATCGGAGTCCGAGTCCTCACTCAACACTATGGGCTTTTGGTCGATATTCTGTTTAGGTTTGTTCTGGGCAAGTCTCGAGATCAATCGAGCATTTTTATTCCCTTTACTGTTGACAACATTGTTACCTCTACCTTTCTTACTCATCGGCTTCTTGACAGCCTCAGCCTGGTATTTTTTACATGGGTTGATTACGATGTCAGGTAGATCGATGTCAGGGAAAACCAAGGGTTTGGCAGGGGGTAGAAGGATATGGAATGGCATGGGTGTCACAACCATAGTCTCACTGACCACAACCTTGTCGATTTGAACAAACTCCGGATTAGCAAAGCCATTTCTAGATAGAAAGGCTTGCCAATTATCGCCATGAAGACTCAAATGGTGGACAACGATGAGCTTAATCAAGTCGTGATGAAAAAGGCTGTTATCAGCCTTCTCTCACTTGAATCTCTTAGACATTTTGTAAACACTACGCAAGAAGTAATTTGGCATGTTCAAAGGATAGCCCATGGAATTCATCAACAACCGGAGGTGATACAGAAAAACCAAGCCATACCGACCTTCACAGGTCACAAATTGTTTCACAATTACCAGAAGATCGTGCCACCTCGGTTTGAGGGTAGAAATAGGCATACCTTTATCACAAGACACAAGATTACTTGATATGAATAGTAAAGGCCACAACACCTCATTGACTTTGGAGTTTTTAAACCACCTTTCCCCTGTGGCTTTCAGTCCTGTAGCAGAGCTTATGAATTTTTCATTGAGCTCGAGCTGTATGTCACCGATTTTAGCCCTGCACTCGTCAAAGGTGAGGGTGAATTGTTGGGCAATCGAAAGGTTGAAACCCTCAAACCTCTGTATAAACACCAACCAACCACTGTTTTCTAAATCTTTACAAGCATTATCAAATGGTAACAGAGCTTGGTTACCATTTGGCTCTATGCGCACCACTGGTGCCATTGATAGGAGCACACAGTGAGCAGGGTGAGTGGGTAAGGGTTCGAACAGAGTATACACAGTGTCGATATCTCACAGGCTCGCCTGGAGACTAGCAAAGGTGAACCGGGATAGGGGGAAAACATTAATGACAGAACGTGCGAAGGTGGTGGAGCTATTTCATCCCATGCAAAACAGTCATATCCCACAGTACAACCGCCGGTGCATACAATGATTCAAACCACTATTTCATAGGTTAAAAACCATGCCATTCAAACCATTAATGGAATCAATGATACGTGGACCAAACATTTGCATGAGAAATAATGTTATCATAGGTTTAAAACCAAAGCAACAATTCGAAATCATACCAAGGGTTTGATCATATGAAAATATGTGTCGTATGAAATGACTTATACCAAGGGTCTAACCATAACACCAATGTATTCTCATGAAACCAATGTGTCAAGGGAATCGATCAAAGAACATATCAAATCACCAATGCATCACAAACTCGATCAAAAGAATATCATCACAGTCTTGTAAAATGAAGTCATATTAACAAATAAAGAATGAAAAATGAATAAGGATCTTGGAGTCTTGTCAATTGTATAATGATAAATAAATTGGAAACGCAACGAGCATATAAGAAAGAGTGATCATAACAATCCCGTGACATTTTTAATTTGACTTCGAAATCAAAATTTTCATGCTTGGAGTCGTGAAAACAAGGACAAGGGGAAGTGGGAAAACGCATATAAAAAAATAGTGTCATTTTATTCGAAGGTTGCGACAAAAATCAAAGTTTGTGAAACTATGGTGTAGGTAGCTTATAAGGACAGTATAAAAATGCAAATTGGATGCCAATAATGGCGACACACTGGTAGAAGTAGTTATCTCTGCCAAAAGAACAAATTCAGATTAGGATAATGAGAAAAATTCTAACTCAAAAATAACAACCAGAAAAATCGTGTAAACATCTTCATTAACCACATAATCCAACGGTGTTTAAAGGATGAAAACTGACAATAGTCTTAAGACAAGTGAGCCATGATATTAAAGATAAAATCTTCAATACTGTTGACATATCCACTGCTGCTAGTAGGTGTCCATAGCCTCGATAGGGTTTCCATTTAACCCACTCTGATATCTGTATCCTGCCAATAAATTCCAGATCAAAATAAAGGACATTTTAAGGTCAAGAGGTTTCATATTTATGAATTTTCATATACCCGACATTGCTTCGCTGCTAGCAGGCCTATTCAGTACCCCGACGAAGTTGTCTTGGCGTCATGCATGCATTTACCCGCTACCATCAGACTGGTTCAACATCCTGGCGAGTTTACAATCACTTCCCACAGCTCTTTTAATGATTTATTTTGTTTTTCAAAGATATATAGTCGAGCGGGGTGACGTTGAAAATTATGATATTTTAACATATTTTTTACAGACCTCAACATAATTTTTTAGAACTATCCTTTATTAAGATCCAGCGATGGTTTATTCACAAAACCAACTTTCTAAGGTGGGGAGACATCTTCTGAGTAATTCCCTTAAGGAATAGGGACAGTGTAAAAAGATAATAGATGATCATGACAAGCTTTACTCAGAGATCGAAATCAGTTAACTTCTTTCAAAAAACAAACTTTTGCCAATCACAGATATAAATTTTAAAAGTATATGATTGATGTTTATACAATTTTTCAGCAGTCATTTCAGTGAAGAAATTTTCTGTTTTCTTTGTCCGAAAAGCTCAGTATACAGGTATGTGTATTTCCAAAGACAAAAACTGACAAGTGCAAAGGAGAAATCAAAATGAAAACAACAAAAGAAAAGAAAACAAAAGCAAAATATGTACATAATATACAAAGAGTTGAAATCAAGCGAAATATCTTTTCAGAGCTTGGCCATTCACCGGATAAGTGTCAGGCTTCCCTTCTAGATTCTACAATCAGAAGGAGCTGGGACCCAACTTCTCAGCAACTAAAAATGGTCCAAGCCATAAGTTTTGAAATTTCGTGTGCTCTCCCTTTCCCTCATGCGGTTTGTCCCATTTTAGGACAATATCACCCACTTCGAAATTCCTATCAAAGGCAGAATTAGAATTGAACCAGATTTTAACCAATAGTTGATGCTGATCTAAGTTATGTTTAGCTTGGGCTCTTACCTCTTCTAGCTTCATCAAAGTGTTAATTTGGTTTTCCGAAGGGGGACAGTCTTCTTCTTGTATTTTCTGCGATAATTGTAGTGAAGGGAGAAGAATGTGTGGTGGAAGAATTGCTTCTCTTCCATAAATGAGAAAGAAGGGAGAGTTACCTACAACAGTTTTTGGTGTTACCCTATCAGCCCAAAGCGCGTTTAACAGTGCATTGTGCCAGTTTTTGTGATTTTCAGCCACCGTTCTCTTGATGATTTTAATCAAGTTCTTATTTGTTGACTTTGCCAATCCGTTGCCCTGGGGGTAATAGCTAACGTAATACTTCAATTTAATTCATTTTTCCAAAGAAAACTTGCTCATCTCAAGAGAGGAAAATTAATAAGCGTTATCGAATACTAAACAATCAGGGATACCAAAACGAGTAATAATATTCGAATTTAGAAAGGCAATTACCTGACTAGTGTTGACAGTTCTTAATGCGGCAGCTTCAAACTACCGGGTGAAGTAATTTGTGGCTGTTATGATAAAATTATGATTTTGTGAGGATGGTGGGTTGATTGGACCTATAATATCAAGGCCCCACTGCTGAAAAGGAGAGTCTACTGAAACAGGATGCGGAGGAAAGGCTAGTTTATGTAACCGCCCTGATGCTTTCTGACAAATAGTACACTTATGACACAAGGCATGGGTGTCTCTAAAAAGTGTGGGCTAGTAATACCCGGCTCTCAAAACCTTATGGACAGTGGTGTCACCACCAAAATGACCACCAGCTTCTCCTGCATGCAATTCTAGCAAGACTTTTTTTGCTTCGTCTTTCTCAAGACATCGCATCAGTACACCATCAAAATTTTGACGAAACAGAACACCATTAACCAAATGAAAGGAGGCAGACATTAATATCAACACTATTATTTTAGTGGGATCTAGGTGATGGGGGGTTGACCCATGTTCAAGACATAATTTTATATCATCATACCACAGACTAACAGAGTTTTGTGCGCAACAGATTGCATTTTGATCGCGCTGTCTTAGATTTGACGTATCACTTTCTTCTTACTGTCCTACTGCTGAATCAAAAACTAACTTGCATAACCCTTGGCCTCTCACTATTTGATCTGGGGTAATTTCTATGTCGTAATCCTGCAAGGAGGTGACCTAGTTAGCCCTTTTTTCTCCTAGCTCTTTCTGCACTAACAAGCTCCTGACGGCTGGGTACGGGACAATAACTTTCGTCCTAGATTTCAAAAGGTAAGACCGGAAGTGCTTGACTACTTTGAAAACAATGTAGGCTTGCTGGTGTACCACTGGGTAATTAAGTTCCATGCATTTGAAAGCATATCTCATAAAGGCAATGGGTACTTCATTGTTTTCGGCGTTCTTTTGAGTTAGGACGACGACGTAGGAACGATCAGAAGGAAAAGTGTAGAGCGTGAAGTCTTGGGAAAAGTTGGGGCTCATGAGAGAAGGAGCATCTATTATGGCCTTCTTTATTGCATTAAAATCTTGGTTTTCTAAGGGTCCCCAGTGATATTGGGCATCTTTCTTAATTAAATTTTGTAAAGGCCTGACCATTTCAGAGAAACTGGGGACAAATCTCCTCATGAAGTTTATCTGGCCTAAGAAAGACTGCATAGACTTTTTGGAAGTAGGAGGGGGAAGTTTCGAGATGACTTGAGTCCTTTCGGGGTTGATAATCATCCCTTTTCTTAACACAATAAATCCTAAGAGTTTACCCTGTTCTACTACAAAGATGGATTTTTTAGGAATCAAGGAAATGCCATATTTATGACATCGCTGTAGAACTGCTCTTAAATGAGCTAGATGATTGGTTTTGTTTTTGGAAAATACAGTAACATCATCTAAGTAAACTACGACGGAATGATTGATTAAGCCTCGGAAAGCAATGTCCATTTCTCTCTGGAAAGTGGCACCGACATTAATCAATCCAAAGGGCATTTTTCGATAAGCGTAGGTGCCCCATGGAGTGCGGAAGGTAGTTTTAAGTTGGTCTGGAGGAGACATCAGGACTTGGTTGTACCCCAAGAAACCATCTAATAAGGATAGCCTCTTGGAACCAGATACATGTTGAAGGATTTGTTCCATGGGTGGGACAGGATAGTTGTCTTTATCCGACGCTCTGTTAAGGTTTCAGAAATCGACGCCTAGTCGGATTTCCCCACTTTTCTTCCAGACAGGGACAAGGTTAGAAACCCATTGAGTATGTCTAACTGGGAAAATTATCTTAGCATTCAGGAGTTTATTTAATTCTTTTTTGATGGTCGGTTCGAGCTGAGGGTGCATTTTTCTCAATTTTTGTTGAAAGGGTGAGGTTTGGGGTTTCATAGGAATGATGTGTTGTATGATGTTAGGGTCGAAATTTTTAAGGTCATCATATGTCCACGCAAAAATGTCTTTAAATTCTTTAAACAATTTAATAAATGCATCTTTTTCTTGTTGAGAACACCCCAACCCTAAATTAATGCACTTCGGATTGTCATTAGTTCCTAAGTTTAATTTTTCATATGATAACAAGGAACTATTGGTTTTACAGTTGACCGACCTTTTGAATTTATCTTGAAGATCATAAAATTTATCTAATCTAACTACAGACTTAGGGATCGAATTTACCATGTCCAATGAAGATTCAAGAGTTCTCGGGTCTAGTATTACCGTTAAATCGCGCAAATTGTCGTCGTGAGTGCATTCGTCGATCACCGTGCCTTGAAAAGTTTCCTCCATATGCAGGAAGCTAATAATCTCCTGATCATCGTCGAAGACTCTCCAGTTCATGATATTTTCGGGAACGGATGATCTGAACAATAGTTTGACGGGGAATGCATCTGGGGATAAGCCTTTTGCAGGAAAGAGTTTGGAAGATATGTTAGCTAATAGATCTACTTCAAAATTATTCAATCTAGGAATAGAATTTATATTGAAAGCAAAAAATTTATTCATTAAATTCCATACCTCGGATTGGTAGCTTTTAAGATGCGGATATAGACAGTGGATAGAATCTCTTACCTATATAACCACAATTTCGGAATCGCCAAAGACAGTCAAGTTTTGAATGTTCATATCTAAAGCTTTTCTAAGACCTTACAGTAAAGCCTCATATTCTGTAGTGTTATTAGTACATTCAAATTCTAGCCTACATGCAATCAATGTTTTGTTACTCGTGGGGTCGATAATAACGCAGCCTACACCAGCTCCTTCTTTGGACTTAGACCCGTCAAAATAAAGAGACCAAATTTTATTTTTATCGGGTGCATGAGACCGTTGTGTAGAAGCTGCTGGCTGCATGTATGCTACAATCTCGGACTGCTGTTCTGGATTGGTGAAAGTTGAAGCCTCGGCCATGAAATTTCTGAAAAAGGTATCCATCCCTTGCACTTCGAGTGAATCAGCAGAAGGTGTAAATGGTTCGTTGGGATCGTTCAAATATGTGACCGTGAACTTAAGGTAGTGTTCACGATTTACCTTGATCTTGTTAGGCTTGCCATTCTCTAGGAGCCATAGGTGAGACCAATCTATCGCAAAATAGCCGTGTAGCTGCTCTGACCAGTCCCTGCTTAAAAACAGACCATATACTTCTAGAATATCCACAACAATAATATCAATGACTTGATGAACTCTGGGGTTAGATGATAATCTTATAAGTACATTTCTTAATTCGCCTACAACTTTAACATTAGTTCGATCAAGCTGGATGATTTTTAAGGTGGATGGTTCAAATTCAACATTAATCTTCTAGCATACAGACCATGGCATCACATTGGATGACGCTCCTGATTCTACCATACAATTGTGCACGTTTCTATTAAATATTTCGAAAGTTAATAAAAATGGAGGTACATTTCTGCGAGTACTAAGGGTGGTAGTTTGTGGATTTTTACTCGCAGTTTCTAAAGCTACTTTATCTACATTATTTACATTATTTACATTATTTACAGGAAGGCTTCCTTTATCATGAGAATCAATATTATTCTTAGTGGAAGTCTTTTGAGGAACTTTGTTCTGCACAACCTTGCTACTGTTTGAATTACCATTTTTTCCATTCTCTGCGATGTTTTGCAACATTTTTTGTAGCATAAATGGAAATTTCAATAACTCGTAAACATAAATGTTAGCCCTTAAATTTTTAAGATCTTTAACTAAATCATAATCTAAGTTGGGGTTCACATGAATTTGTTTAGTCTCAGCTGGTTTAGATTGTTTTGGAGGCGGAGTCGTAGTGTTTTCAGAAGAAGGTTTGTTTTATGTCTTACTCCTAGTGTTATAGGGATGTACTGTCTCGAAGTTAGCTTGAAAGATGCTATCCGAGAAGTCTCCAAAAATGTTTGGAGAAGACTCTTCTTCTTGAACTATCTCTTGTTCAACTACCTCCTCAGGAATCTCAGGAGGCATCAAATTATCTTGGGCTTCTAGAATTGTTTGAAGGGCGTATTGCAGAATTTCTAGATTAAGGCCCTCGATGGTTGGATTAGGTCGGTTGGTGGGAAAAGGCTTCCTGAACGGGGGCTTGTAAGGCCCTTTGCTTGATGAATCTTCTTCGACCATCTTTTTTAAATCTATAACTTGATTCGACAGTTTTTGAACGACTTTAGTTAAGTTTTCTAAATCATAGCTTTTAGGTTGTGTTTTACTTTGAGTAGGTGTAGGGAGGATTTCGATCTTCTTTTTGGAAGATGAACTAGTGTCTGTTTCATTGCTAGTAGAGTCTTTAAGACTAAGTATGTCTTTTTCAATCTGGGTGGCCTCCTTGAAGGCTTCTAACAACGTGGCTTTCTTAGATCGTTTAACCCAAATAGCTATACTTTGATGCAAGGTTTTAGTATAATATGCTATTATAAGATTGTCAGCAAGCATGGAATCTGTAGGGATTCGGTTCTTAAGTGTTAAGAATCTTTGATTAAAGTCTTTAACTTTCTCTTTTGGGTTCATTCTTAAGCTAGAAAGGTCCATGACTAGGACTTCCGGAGGCTTACTATCTTCGAACTTTTCCAAAAAGCATGACTCAAACTTTTCCTAGGACACGATGGTATGGGGTTGCTGGGCAAAGTACCATGTAGATGCATTTCCCTCGAAAGTGTAGGGGAACAACCTACAGACTATGTCTTCATGCTCGACATTGCGGAGTCTTATGGCTAACATAAATTTTTTAATGTGATCTTCAGCGATTTGTTTAGAGTCAGGGTCAAACTTGGGAAGCCACTTCTCTGGATGTTTGGGTAAGGGATGTTGTGCTCCAGGTACACCTACTGCATCTTGGTCGAGCCAAGGTCTAGCAGGATTGTTCTGGTTGGCCATTGGTGTAGTTGGTGTGCAAGGATGAGAAGGGGAACTGCCTTCATCAGAAGAATCTCCTCTAGAAGAAGAAGGAGATGATGGAGGTGGTAAGGGAGGTATTCCAGATCCTCCTATAGTAGGAGTGAGGATTGGATCTGTAGGGTTCACAGTGAGATTAGTGCCTCCGAGTTTCTCTTTGACATCAGAGAAATCTAAAGGTTGGTCCAAAGGTCGATTTGGTTGCCTCAAACGGGCTAAGGCACTATGAGTTCTTATGAGAGATTGTCAAACAATCTCTTGTATGTCACCACCTATAAGATTTGGGGTTGCTGGCTCAACTGTGATCTGTGGATCATCGTTTGATGTGGTTTCTGTTTGAGGGGGGATGCTATCATTCGAATGACTTATTGTCACTATAGGTGAGTGATTAGGTGGTGGAGGAGTCTTATGACTGCCTCGTGACATTAATAAATTTCAGGCCCTCCTCCTAGTGCCATTTGTTGACGGGTGAAATTGAACGCTCACCAATTGGAAGAGTGGATCTGGTCCGGGGTTATCTAAATAACCCAAGCCATTTGGGATAACCCACCCTGACGGGTTTAGCGGCTCCATTGGCCGATCTAAGTCCTAGAAAAACAAATGAAAACTACACTAATAAACTAATCTAAATAAAAACAATAATTAAGACAAACTAATAAACAAATCTAAACTACATATATAAAATCTATCACCTAAATTATACAACTATAATTCTATAAAATTAAATGTTCAATTATCAACGGAATCGGATTCAATTACAAATATACAATATTTATAGATTACAGATTTAGATGAAAACCTGCAAAAATGATTTGTAAACTGTCCTAAGACAGCGAAACCATTGTTTTTTGTTTTTTTTTTAATTTTATGAAAAAGAAATACAATAAAAAACTATCTAAGCTAAGAAACTAAAATAATAACTCTAACTACAAATTTGAACTATACATTATATCTATCTAAACTACTTAAATAACACTAATAAGCTAACCTGTAATAACGCTTTCCAATTTGTCCTGTGTAAAGAATCCAGTTCAACTATTCGATGGGAGGAAATCCACACCAGATCCTCTGCAAGCCTCTAGTAAACAGTAAGCAACAGTGCTCTTTTGAATATTGATAACAAAACAAATAAGACATAAAAAATTACAACAATCTTATAATTTACAAATCATCACATTTAGATAAATCTATGTGCCAGGATTTGTACAAAATGATTCAATTAACGAAGAAGAGAAATCTGTAATTCATTAACTAAAACAAAGTAATTGTTGTACTTTTAAAATAGGAGAGATCAGATATGGATAACACATAAACCAAGTCACATCAACCTGCAAAGAATTACGATAGCTAAAGTAGTCTATAATTAATTGCAAACTGATACGAATAAAACTTGAAACAAAAGTTTGATATATTGAAAGTGAAAGATGTTACAAGACATCAACTTTCATCCCAGTCTGTATCACAAATCCATAATCCGGTTCTCTCCACCGTGAAGATGATGGTATTACAAAAAATTGACAAGTATTTAAAGACTTCCCACAGGGTAAAACATCCCTGTGGGAATTATCAAAACAGTTTACACAAATCTGGGGATAATATCCCAAGTTTCTAACTCAAGCTAACAACCTAAAACAAAACCATATCCAAAGTATCTCCTAAACTTCCATAGCATGCCCATTTGATCATTGTAATTCGTATGCTCCTGAAAGAGGACAAGAATAGACAATATTAGAGGATATTTTATTGATAAAATTGACAAAAATCTAATTTTTAAGACTAGCTACAGAATCTTGTGATTCTGTAGCTGGTCTAAATTAAACACATAATCGTTTCAAAATCAATTCAAATATTAAAGAATATATTCAAACTATTGAAAAATATTTGATTGCTAATTAGAAACCAAAAGAATCATTCAAATCGAAACTTGTATGCAAATTGGAACAAACTAAATCGTGGTCAACCAAATGATAACAGAGATGCATGCACTCTGTTCAATTTGTTATCACCAATTTAGGGTAAACAGAACCGCTTTAGATAATTCAACAGTAATGAACCAATTCCAATTGACACAAAAGTTTATGTTGCTTCAACCATCACAAAAATCATTGTCGAATCCAAACAAAATCAACAGAATCATTTTTTCAAATTAATAGAACTATATTAAGCATATACAAACGATCATGCTATTTGCAAATCAAATCAAAACTTGTATGTAAATTGAAACAAATGAAATCGTAATTGAATTAATCAATTGATAAAATGATATGTGGGATTTGTCAAACATTTTTTATTGCCAATTGGGAGCAGACAGAATCGATTGACAGTTGGGGAACCAACGAAATCATCACTTGAATCAATTTCAAAACGAACTATTAGCCGAGTTTTCATACGAATTCAACAGAGACAAAATATGTTGATCTGAGCTTGATAAAATCATTTTTGAAAATCAAAACGAACAAAGAAGCATTAAATCTATTTTCGATACCAATCCAACTCATACAAGCAATCGTGCTAACTCAAGACACGCAACAATCGTTTGCAACTCAAATAATAAAGGAATGAATCGAAACAGTTTGGAGATGACATAATCGTTATGTAAAATCGTATCAATCAACACAGCTCCATGATTTTAGCAAATAGATCTTTTGCACCGGTCGAATGTAATCAAAATTCAAATGAAAATATTGATTCAATACAAAACAGAGTCATTTCTGGTAGATTGATGTCAACAGGGTTGTTTTGAGTTAAATGAAACTAATCGAGATCAAACCCAATCGACTATCTAAATCAGACGAACAAAATTGATTAAAAAACAAGACAAACAAAATGAAAAATCAATGAATTTCTTATACTAAGCTGGGCATGACAAAATCGTGTAACCAAATCATATCTACATTTAATTTTAGCAAAATGAATCTACTGTACAGGATCCACAACAAAATCATCTAAACTATAACATAATCATTTAAAACGAACATAGCGAATTTGAAAGCAAAACCCAATCCGTTATATCAATTCAAACAAACTTACAAAGTGGAGTTCATATGGAAATTCATACCTGGACAATCAACAAACAACTCGGTCATGATAGTTTGGAATTGACAAAGGCTGTTTCCGCTTCGACATTCCTGAAGACAATCGAACCGGTGGTTTTTTGTTTCTTTTCACTGGCTTGTAACCTATGGTTCTCCTTCGCCAACACTGTCACCTGTTCTTCTAATGCTTTGATCTTTGATTGCAATAGGGGAATGTCAATGTAATAACACTCTATCCAAGCATTACATTGGATACATGATGGTTGCTCGGGCTTTGATAACACAGGAGAGGGTTTTTTTAAGCCAACAGGGGTTTCATTGTGCAACTTGATTCCCGGGTAATTTGGATCATTTTTGAGGCACAGGGGTAAATTAGATACATAATCATAGGGTTTCGTAGAGCATAGGCCATGGGAATAGGGGTACTCTTCAGCTAGGAAATGCTCGATATCGGAGTCCGAGTCCTCACTCAACACTATGGGATTTTGGTCGATATTTTGTTTAGGTTTGTTCCGGGAAAATCTCGAGATCAATCAAGCATTTTTCTTCCCTTTACTATTGACAGCATTGCTACCTCTACCTTTCTTACTCACCGGCTTCTTGATAGCCTCAGCCTGGTATTTTTTACATGGGTTGATTACGATGTTGGGTAGGTCGATGTCAGGGAAAACTAAGGGATTGATAGGGGGTAGAGGGATATGGAATGGCATGGGTGGCCCGACGATAGTCTCACTGACCACAACCTTGTCAATTTGAATAGAATCCGGATTAGCAAATCCATTTCTAGATAGAAAGGCTTGCGAATTATCGCCATGAAGACTCAAATGGTGGACGACGATGAGCTTAATCAAGCCGTGATGAAAAAGGCTGCTATCAGCCTTCTCGCACTTGAATCTCTTAGACATTTTTTAAATACTGTGCAATAAGTAATGTGGCATGTTCAAAGGATAGCCCATGAAATTCATCAACAACTGGAGGTGATACAGAAAAACCAAGCCATACTGACCTTCACAGGTCACAAATTGTTTCACAATTACCAGAAGATTGTGCCACCTGGGTTTGAGGGTAGAAATAGGCATACCTTTATCATAGGACACAACCTTCCTTGATATGAATAGTAAAGGCCACGAAACCTTGTCGACTTTGGAGTTTTTAAACCACCTTTCCCCTGTGGCTTCCAGTCTTGTAGCAGAGCTTATGAAATTTTCATTGAGCTCAAGATGTATGTCACTGATTTTAGCCCTGTACCCATCAAAGGTGAGGGAAAATTTTTGGGCAATCGAAAGGTTGAAACCCTCGAACCTATGTATAAACACCAGCCAACCACTATTTTCTAAATCTTTATGAGCATTATCAAATAGTAACAGAGCTTGGTTACCATTTGGCTCTATGCGCACCACCGGTGCCATAGACAGGAGCACACGGTGAGTAGGGTGAGTGGGTAAGGGTTTGAACAGAGTATACATAGGGTCGATAGCTCACAGGCTCACCCGAAGACTAGAAAAGGTGAACCGGGATAGGGGGGAAACATTAATGACAGAACGTGCGAAGGTGGTGGAGCTAGTTTATCCCATGAAAAATAGTCATATCCCACAGTACAACCCCCGGTGCATACAATGATTCAAACCACTATTTCATAGGTTAAAAACCATGCCATTCAAACCATTAATGGAATCAATGATACGTGGACCAAACATTTGCGCGAGCAATAATGTTAGCATAGTTTTAAAACCAAAGCAACAATTCAAAATCATACCAAGGGTTTGATCATATGAAAATATGTGTCGTATGAAATGACTTACACCAAGGGTCTAACCATAACACCAATGTATTCTCATGAAACCAATGTGTCAAGGGAATCGATCAAAGAACATATCAAATCACCAATGCATCACAAACTCGATCAAAATAATATCATCACAGTCTTGTAAAATGAAGTCATATTAACAAATAAAGAATGCGAAATGAATAAGAATCTTGGAGTCTTGTCAATTGTATAACGATAAATAAATTGGAAACGCAATGAGCATATAAGCAAGAGCGATCATAACAATCCAGTGAATTTTTTAATATTACTTCGAAATCAAAATTTTCACGCTTGCAATCATGAAAACAAGAACAAGGGGAAGTGCGAAAACGCATATAAAACAATAGTGTTATTTTATTCTAAGGTTGCGATGAAAATCAAAGTTTGCGAAACTCTGGTGTAGGCAGCTTATAAGGACAGTATAAAAATGTGAATTGGCTGCCAACACTTGGCTGGAGGATATAAGATGAGATTTTTTGTGACACCTCCTCTAGAAATCGTTATATTACCCATTCGACATCCTATGTACGCATATTCTATTGCGAGCCATGGTCTACCCAGTATCAATGTATGCCCTTCGAGTCCACTTCTTGGGTTGATGATGAGGAAATCTGCTGGATATTCCTAAGAGTCATATGAGATTTATATATCATGTAGTGTTCTGACTGGTCTAACCATTGATTGATCAACCAATTATAGCATAATTGGGGTGGTTTCGAAGGAGTCAAAACCCAGGGTGTTGCAGGTTTCCATAGTCAGGATATTGATGCGTGCCCCCAAATCAACTAGTGTATTTGGAAAAGAACAACCCTGGATCTGAACTGTTACTATGGGGTTCCCTGGATCTACATATTTGACTGGTTCTTGTCTACCTAGAATTAGATCAGAAAGGGCTAATACTACACAAACTATTGATGATGAATTTTTAATTTTCCTAACAGGATTCCTCCCAGATAGTTCCTTGATTGTCTTTGCATAAATTGGAATGTCTTGTAGAGCTCGCAGAAGTGGGATCTTGACATATAAATTCTTGATTTCCCCTACAATGTCGAAGTTAGGATACATATTAGGTTTTGTTATCATCAATATTTCAGGGAACGAAGGGGAAGGAGTTGTATCCTTATCAGGATCCTGTGACTCGAATGTGTTTCCCCCCCCCTCTATTTCTTCCGTTATTACCACAGTTGAGGGTGTTATTGTTGGTTGTTTGTTATTTTCATTCTCCTGCTCTTGGAAAATGTTACTTTCTTCAGGAGAGATTATACTCCCTGATCTCAACCGGAGTTCGTTGCACCCTACCAAGTTGGTTTCCGCTTCCCCATTCTCCATAATTTGGATGAGTTGAGTTGGTCTTTTATTAGGATTTGGGTGTGGTTGGGATGGTAATTGAGGGTGCAATTGCGATTGAGAGTTTTGGGGAAGTTGGAGTGGAGCTTGCAACGTGGGTTGGGTTTGAGGGTCCATCCCCATGGGATGATTGTTTATCCCCATGGGGAACTACCAATTCTGGTTCCAATTTGAGTTTTGGGTAGTCGTATTGGGCCATTGCGAAGGGTAGGGGTTGCTATTTGAATTTTTCCAGGATGAGGTGGGGTATTGCGAGTTAGTCCAGGTGGAACTTGCAGTTGGTTGATTCTTCCATATGGGATTCACAGCGGGTTGGTTCAACCAAGTGGGATTTGCAGGTGGGTATTGTTGGGGCTGCCAGTTCTGATTAGTAAATGGTTGGCCCTACCATGAATTACCGGATTTTTTTTTTTGATTATACTATCCATAAAATAAAGAGGAGGGTTCCTAGAGTGTATTTGGAGGACGGGCTTGCCATTGACGATGCTTAGCCATCAGATATAATGGTTCTGTTTGCTCTTTCTCTTCTCTAAAGACAGTTTTCAGTCCAGGGAGTGATGGGTATTTCTCTGTTGCATGATCCTTGGTGCAAATAGCACAAACCATAACCACATCCAAAGGACATTCCCTTGGACCATGTTTTTTTTCTGCATCTGTGGAAAAATATGGCCAAAGTATGCTCTGCTTTTGCTTATTTCTGTTTGTCCTGTAATACATCCAATTGTGTAGTCAGAGTGCTCAGAATATCTATTTTGAAATTTTCTAAGAGATTACCAACTTCATCTTGCATAACACCCCCGTTGGTAATATTGTTATTTCTGGCGAGGGAAGTCCGCATTCCTGATCTGGTCCATGTACTTCCTCGTGAGCACCTGATGCACAATAGAACGATGTTATCATAAGTTTCTTGATAGATGTCACCCTTCCCCATTAAATTCAATGTTTCTAACCATTCATCTTTCATTCCTTTTATCAAAGTGGATTTAAGAACATCACCTGGTAATTTTCCATAAGGAGACATTTGTAAATTATATTGGAATCTTTCAACACATTCTTCTAACGTCTTGTTTTCTTTTGCAGTCATTTGAAAGATTTCATCTTTTAGGTCCCTGGTCCTACAATAATCTTGGTATTTTTTCAAGAAGGCCTATTTCATCTCATCCCATGAGTTTATAGTTCTGCCTCCCAATCCCATAAACCAACGTAGAGCTGCTCCTTTCAAAGTGGAGGGGAACAATTTTAATTTTTGGGATTTAGAGGTGTAATCATACCCTCTACATAGAACATCAAATTTGAATAAGAATGCATCTAGGTCTTCTGATATCAATCCATGGAAGTTTGGCAGGTTCTGTAGGGGGGTTTCTTTCAAGGGGGCATTGGCGATTGGATCAACTATTAGATATTCCAACATAGAGGTTTGGGGTTGTTGTTTATTTGGTTGCACCATTTGGTCGAAGGTCTACCAATAATCTTCAGGAATTTCTTGGCCTGGGTATTCTTTCGATTGATTACTTGATCCCGTAGGGGATTTGATTTCACTCCCTCTATCTGGGATTTTGGGTATGCCTTCTTCTTTTACAGGAGATTTAGGATCAGGGGGTGGTGATGGGTCTCCCTTGGAAACCCTGCTAGTTTCTCCTTCTCCTTCCTCCAGATTATGAGAATTTCCCTCTTATAAAGGGTTGAGGGGTGGAAGATCTGTGCTTTAAAATATTTTCTCAGTCCCCTCAGTTTTTCTATGAATCTCAGCATGGGTTGCAGTTGGTGAAACTACTACCTGATGGATTTGGGTAGATCCTTTCCTAGGTCCAACCGAAGCTTAAGATTCATCTTTTCAGATGATGTCGTCTATGAAAGTGCTTCCCCCAAGGAACACCAAGCCCTAGGCTTTGGTATTTTTTGGTCAGGGTTTTGGTTTTTCAAGATATTTCTTCTTAGTCATACACATTTCACACAAAAAGAAATTCAAAAGAAACACCTATATAACATCTTAAGTGTCAACTGGAGGTAAGAGTTGGCATAAGCATATTACTTATTGTCTGCATAGGTTCTTACCTTCCATCTTCAATACCTCATCCTCTAGAGACACAACCTATGCTACCTTTGACATTCTCCCCAGAAACGACGACAAAATGTTGGGCTATAAAGATGTCCTAAAAACAACCTTAGTTTAACATTAATTTATCAACCTGAGGATTTGTCTTCTATTTCAAGAATATCAACAAAGTCTATGTAGATAGCTCGTAGAGGCTAAAATCGCTTAGTTAAAGAGAATCTAAGTTTATAAAAAATAAAGTTCCTCACATATGGATTACGTTTCTAAAGATAAGATCTTACTAAACAGAATTGAAATCTGATCTACAACGTGCTATGAATTGAAGGTATGAATTGAATTGTTGAATTGATCTAATTGAGAGACAAGAATTGAATCTGATCTTAAAGGCATGAATTGATCTAATTAAGAAATGAGAATTGAATTTATGAAAATAAGTTGATCTATTGATAACTATCTAATTTGCTGGAAAGAAATAAGTGAATACTAGAAATTGAGAAAGAACGGTAATTGAACAACAAATGCTAACTAAGTAAAAAGGAACAAAAAATGCTAATTAAACAGAAAGGAACATGAAATTCTAATTTAACGGAAAGGAACAACAAATGCTAATTTAATGGAAAGGAACAACAATTGCTAATTTAATTGAAAGGAACAACATATGTGAAAATGAGAGGAATTGTCAAGAAGTAAACTACAACAATGAGATCTGGAACAGAAAATGATAACATTCAAACCAAAACATCTATCTCTTATAAGAAAACAACAATAAATCATTAACACACTTGTGAATCTATCTTTAACTATTACAAAGGATATTTAAATCATAAAACAAAAATCAAAACTGTTACGATTACAGATTGAGATAGTAACTCCTTCAGACTGGGCCTTGGTCCTCATAAGTACTGCTACTTAGAAACTCAATATGTAGAAATGGTGAAAACGTTCAAAGATTTTATTGATTCCATAGCTGGTACAACATTTACAAAAACTGTTTGTGCAGAGCGATTCTGAGTTTGAATACTTGGATGCAATTCTTCTATTATCCTTTCAGGATCTATTACTCTCTATATATTACAATAATATGGGTAAATTAAGCCATCATGAGGATCGAGATATCCTCAGGATTTCTTTACTATTATAAAGTTACAACATAGAAAATCAATCATCTTCAAAACTTCTTTGCACCAAAAGTCATCAACCTCCAATATCTTACGCATGTTCAAGATCTCCTTTTCTATCTTGGGTTTGACAATGTTTATCCATTCCTATAACAAAATCAAACAATTCCAATCGTATTTTAGAATTTGTTTAATATAACTTCAATACTATCATTAGAAGACATATTAATCATTTTCTATCCTATTTATCCCTAATTAAAAGAAAAGTCAATCAATATTATATCATGAACTGTGGGAATAAGGAGGATATTTGTACCTTTTTCATAACCCAACAGATGCATTGTCTAATTCTTGGACCTCTTCGGTCTTCTTTGTCCTTCTAGGTCCAGATGTATCCTGCATAGTTTCTGGGTTGTTGATGTCAGATATCTCTGCAAGGTTGGCAAGGATAAGGAGTTCAGTGGACCATTCCTTAGTAATCTCCTCAAGGTCCTCCTCCGTCAGCTTGTAGTAGGACTGATGTTGTTTCTTATGTTCATCAGTGAGTGTTGTAATATAAATGAAATGTCGATCTGTGCTAAACTTCATCAAAGTCCAGAATTGATGTAGAGTGTTCGGAGTCATGCAAGGTTCAGACTAGATGGCCCTCTTCAACTGATCATAGTAGGTGTGAAAAACAACATTTGATTGCCACTTTTTGTTCATATCACTGGAATACCAAAGTGCCCTGAACTTCATGGCCAATGACTCAAATGGCTCGATGTCGGGGAAGGTCGCATATTCCAGCATCTCCTAGGCAATGAATGTGATAAGGATTAAAAGCCAACTAAAATGGAATTCGTAACCTTGATCTTGTGCTTTGCTATAGTCTAGTTCCAACTAATTCACCAAGTACTTCACCCAGTTCATCTATAGGCCTTCCGTGCACTTCCCTGAGAGGTCGACTACAAAGTCGGTGACTTGGGTAGGTCGGTTCTTTCTTACTAAATTTCTTGCAATCAAATGACAAGTGAGGCACAATGTGCCACTCTATATAGAATCTACCTTGTAGCCTTGCATCCCCTTCTCAACATCGCCATAGGTGTCCTAGATCCTCTGTGCTAGAGAGTGATCCATGGCTTCTCCTGGATAAAAATCCTGTGGATAAGTTCCCTGCATACTCAATCCTATGATCCAATTGATCATCGTCAGATCAACTATGATGCGGTGTTCTAGCCACAAATAGCCACCATGGTAGAAAGAAAGCAACATCTTGACACAGGAATTCACCTCCTGGTGTCTTCTGAAGTGTGAGATATTCATGACGTTCAGTAGGGTGGACTGTGCGAGGTTATGGGTCCACTTCTAGGGGATTATATTTGAATTATTCCCCTTCGTTCTAGCCATTTACTTATGTGGGGAGAGAATGCTATAGAATTTTTAGTCGCCGAGGTTGAAGTCATTGAAATTCAATGCTGCAATCTTGTCTTGGTCTGCTTGAACTGTGCGAATCCCCTTCAGGTGGTTCGCAGTGACCAAGATGTACTCAAAATATCTGGGCAAGCTATCTCGATTTATTGTGCCACTCAGAGGTGGTATGTAGGTGGGTAATATAGTCAGGATCAATTTGGAATTCATGAGATCATCCATGTTCTTGGTTTGCTTTTCATCTGATGGCTAGGATGGTCTGGCTCTACGACAAGTCGACGAAGATGCTTGCACTGTTCTTGTGGATGAAGCCTATACACCTATATATAATCCTGTCTATGACATGACTCTTTCATTCATTAGGTCAAGGAGTACTTCTATCACAAATTATTCGACTATGTTGAGATCCTCGGACATATGCACTTGGGATTAACTAGATCAGGTTTCGATTAACTTAGACATTGCAATGGAATAGATGGAAATAATGCAATAATCACTATGCAAGATCAACAATTCTACGGGCTCAAATTATTGGTTAGAAAAAGTTTTCTTGGTGCATGGCAAGACGTGATAAATAGGTAAATCGACAACGGGTCACTTGTAATGGTTATGAAGCCTTCTTGAACTCTGTTCTATCCATTATGGTGCAGTCCCAACAGTCTGAGGGTCAGTTGTCTGGTCATAAATGCCTTTCTACCCATTCAGAGCGTTGGTATAATGATTATTATGTGCCCAACGGATATATTGCTTCACCATGGAGAAGTGCCATGTGTCATTGTGTTGATATCTCGATGAAGCTCTACTTTTGCAAATTTTCCTTCTGCAAGGTTCCTTCTAGATATTCTGTAACTTTTTGATATTAGCTCTCTTCTTACTTAGTTTTGTAGCCTTATTTCCAGTGAGATTCATTTCCATATTCCTTTTCCCATTCTGATTTTTATCTTCTTTTGACATAGTTACCTCGCACTATTGAGATTCTTTCCTACGATTCAAGGGTAATACTTCTTTTTTATCTGGGATAGGTATTTTAGTCTTCTGTGGGTTCTCTAGTTTTCTTGCAACTTTGATATCCATGTCATTGTTGTTAAATATATGTGATCTGTTCTCCTGTTCTTCAATCAAATGTAGATCCTTTTAGTTATAAAATATTTTAACTCTTGCTTCTTCTTCTCTAAGACTTCTTCTTCTTCCTTCCTTCTAGCTTGATCTCTTTCAATCCAAGGTCTTCCTAGTAACATGGTAAATGGAGCGCCATCCTCAATAAATTTAATGATCTCAAAATATTCTTTTGTCGAAGTTCCATTGACATTCATAGGTATCTGAGCGATCTTCCCACATAGGGTTATCCATTTTCCTCTGAATAATCCTATTCCTCCCAGTGAAGGAACCATAGCAGGCTTCCATAAAATTTTCCAGGTTATTTATGTCATAAAATTCAACTGTGCTTCTTCATCCAGAACACAGTCAATGTCGAAGTCTCCTAATCTTGCTTCAATGCATTCTTTTTCTTTGAAGATCTATGATAAACTAACATGTCGGTGGTCATTCAGGGTTTATCTCATCTATAACAATACTTTCTATGATTCTTTCTGGGATTCTGCCATAATCTTAGTTTCTGGATTTTCCTTAGGGTTTTCTTGGTTCAGATTCATTCTTTCAACTTTAGAAATCATTCTAGGGAAATCCAATACTTCATGGTCCATATATTTACAACAAAGAAAACTAGGTCTTCTCCCAGGTCATTCTGTAGCAAGACGTCCTGGTTTTATGCAACTGTAATAGAGTTTTAATCCTCTCTTTCATTTAACTGATTGCCATCCCTTTTTGTACTACGTGCTAGGATCGTAGGAGCTAACCTGCAAAAAATTCTTTCTAGGATCCTGCATCCATTTGTTAGTCCAAATATTCTTTCGATGCATAGGTATAACATATATTTCACTATTCTTATTAGATCTACTCATGTCAAACCTTCTTTCAACTACCCGTACCCTAGTTTTCGAGCTAGGACATAATCTATCAAGCATACCTAGATCCATGCTTTAGAAACAAAATTTTCCACTTGTTTTACTTCTACAGAGCACAAGGCTTTTAGATCTAGAACTTTTCACTATTCTTACCTTTATCAGAGCATAAATCTTGCATATCTTACCTCTTTTCTTTAGATATGACATATTTTCTTGGCACAAAGCTTCAAAAGTTGAGCAAAATGATGCGCACTAGGGTAATAGATCTACACACGAATCTTTTTCAGTTTCAGGTCAAATCTTTGCACAAAGCTTGTTCTTCCTCAGTTCCCAAGAATCACAGTTTTGGTCCCAGCAACGGAACCATTTATTGGCATAGGGGCAGACCCAGGGTTCAATGCTACAAAAATGCACCAACAAAACCCTAACTACCAGCCCTTTCGGCAACACTTGCGAAGCAAATGAAGTCTCACCTGAGGTAGAGGAAGGGGTGGTTGCAGGACTCAGATGTCAACAACCTTAGCTAGGACACATATATGTGATTCTAGTATTTAACAGAGAATTCAATAGTAAACCTTCATCAATATCTAACCAATATCTACTTCGCAGATAAAACAGAGCATCACAACATTCACCCAGATCTAATGTATCTGAGAACTTAGAATAAAGAATTAGATCAAATCTAGTAGATTCAAGCACTAAGAAAGTTCACAGAGGTAAGATCTAGCATCCAGATTCATCATAAGAACAAAGTATAAATAGATCTATCTATCTATCTATCTATCTATGTCAAGCAATTAGCACATAACACATAAGTATGTTAAGCCCTAATATTGGCTCATTACCCATTAATTGGGGAATATTATATTATTAATGTTATTTTATTTATGTCAGCTTTAGGCCATTAGTTGTAATTATACCTCCTAGTCTCCTATATATACCAAGGAGACATTTTCATTTTGAATCATCTTGTACTTGAACATTTAAGTGGGGTAAAAGGAGGTTACCCCCTTGAAGAGGCTTATTATCTGAAATTATCTCTTTTTCAAGGCATTGAGTACTTTTCCTGAGGTTTTTTTATGCTATATTGATGTCTGGTTCTTAACATATGGTATCAGAGCTCAAGGTCTTGGGGTTTTGCTGCTACAGCTGAGACACCGTGGCATTTTCGCTATAACTTTTTTTCTACAATGTTTCAGAAGGAACGGCTTGAAGGATATTTAGTAGACAGATCAAGGTACGTTGGTCTTATAATTCAGCTCCTGAGGCCTTATAATTTCGAGGATACAACCTGTACAAGATAGGGTTCTGGAATCATCCTGAAATGAGTCATTGCATAATTTTCTCTATAAAATAATTTCTGTAATGTTTCAAACCCTGAACTCTGGAGGCCATTTACAAAAATTAGTAAGGTATTTTTGGTTAAAATTTCAGCTTCTGGGTCATCTTAAATTTGTATATACACCTTGTGTAAGATAGGGTATCTGACTAGTCTCAAGAAGGTGTTCCAGGTAAAACAATCATAACTTCTTTCTAGAGTATCCAAATTGAGTGGGACTAGTTTCATTGGATCACGGACAGTCTTTAATATTTTGGGTGTGGGTTTCAAAATTGGATATCAATTATTTTGTGCGGGGCATGCTATATAAGTGAGATCTCTTGGAAAGGCCAAAAATCGGCAAGTTGTGAGGAAGTTACCATAAATCCCACCTGGCACATCCAATTTTGATCAGATCTGTGGCATTGCAAAGAAGAAATATCAGAGAACTACCTAAAAGAAATTTTCAAACCCAGAAGGGCCGAAACTTGGGAGATAGAACTGAATAAATATTGTCTAGCAGAACCACCTCAAAATCAAGATTCAAAAGTGATACTTGGCCAACATGCCACCAAAAAAGGGACCTTCTACACCAAATAAGCCTCTAGAAAATCCTAATTGGACTCTTGATGAAGGTAAAGAAATGCATAGGGACATAAATGAACTACAAAAGAAGATGGATTCAATGGAAGCTAAGTTGGATACTAAGATGGATTCAATGGAAGCTAAGTTGATGGATTCAATAGAAGCTAAGTTGGATACTAAGATGGATGGCTTAAAA
>ML787626.1:114363-132472 GCA_009831015.1 Picea engelmannii
TGTGTGGTTTGCCAACAAAATAAGGTGGAAACAATTAAGACCCCAGGTCTTTTACAACCATTATCCATCCCAAGTCAGCGCTGGGAGGAGGTTTCCATGGATTTCATCATAGGGTTACCGAAGTCTGAAGGAAAGAGTGTCATAATGGTGATTGTTGATAGACTGACCAAGTATGCACACTTTTGTGCACTCTCTCATCCCTTCAAAGCTAGTACAGTTTCCACCGCATTAATGGAGATAGTTCAAAAGATACATGGCAGCCCAAAGATTATTGTAAGTGATAGAGATCCCATCTTCACTGGACATTTTTGGACCAAATTATTTTCTTGTTTGGGTACTCAATTGGCTCATAGCTCATCCTATCATCCTCAATCTGATGGACAAACTGAGATAGTGAACAAATGTATGGAAGGCTACCTTCGTTGCTTTGTCTTTAATAAGCAAACACAATGGTTCAAATGGTTACCCTTGGCAGAATGGTGGTATAACACTTCCTTTCATACTGCAACAAAAATGACACCATTTATGGAACTTTATGGATACCACCCTCCTTCCATAACTTCCTCTCTAAAATAAAAATATAAGGTTCAAGCAGTGGAAGATCACATCAAGAATCAACAACAAATTATCCAAATCTTAAAGGGCAACCTGACCAAGGCAAAAAATCACATGAAACAACAAGCAGATCAACATTGTAGTGAAAGAAGTTTTGAAGGAGGGGATTGGGTGTTTTTAATACTAAAACCATACAAACAGATGTCCCTCAAGCAAGTCAAGAAGGATTATAAATTATCACCAAAGTACTATGGACCTTATAAGGTGTTGCAAAAGATTGGTACTATGGCATACAAATTGGAGCTGCCTGCATCTTCATGAGTACACCCAGTTTTCCATGTTTCATGCTTAAAGAAGGTTATAGGTGACAAGATCCCAGTTCAAACTATATTTCCAGAACTTGACGAGGAAGGAAAAATCATATTGGAGCCTGAAGCCATCATTGACACAAGAATTTGCCAGCTGAGGAATAGATCCATTTCAGAGTATCTCATTAAATGGAGGAAACTACCGGCTAAAGATTCCACTTGGGAAGATGAGTCTTTTATACAGAAGCATCAAGAGTTACTCAAGCATTGCGGACAACACTTGTCTCAAGGGGAGGGGCATGTTAAGCCCTAATATTGGCTCATTACCCCTTAATTGGGGCATATTATATTAGTAATGTTATTTTATTTATGTCATCTTTAGCCATTAGTTGTAATTATACCTCCTAGTCTCCTATATATACCAAGGAGACATTTTCATTTTGAATCATCTTGTACTTGAACATTTAAGTGGGGTAAAAGGAGGTTTCCCCCTCAAAGAGGCTTATTGTTTGAAATTATCTCTTTTTCAAGGCGTTGAGTACTTTTCCTGAGGTTTTTCTATGCTATATTGATGTTTGGTTCTTAACAAAGTACACCAACAACAACACACAAAGTAGAGAAACATAACATATACATGGTTCACCCCCACCCTGGGGCTATGTCCACCAACTCTTATTCATTATTAGCTTATTCAATCAGATACATGCATAGAGCCACAAAACACTTACTCTGCATAGGACATGAGATCTATGTAGCTCACTAGATCCTACTTTCTTGCGTTAAAACACAAATCCCTCCACATTATTTTACAACCACTTTCACTTAGCTCTGCAAGTCTCTCACAGTATGAAAAAATCATTTACAAGCCACACTTGCACTTAGCACAACATCACATACATGCCTATTCTCCCTTATATCCTTACATTGCCTAGACATCTATTTATAGATTACAAAATAGGCCTAAGCACATGTAAACCCATGGGCCAACATTCTCATACCTGTTACATATTCCCAAATCCCAAAAAGGACCCAAAGAAGGGCTGATATCCCATGATCTCTTCCTCGTCTTGCTCTCCACCTTCAACAGGCTGTCAAAGTCCAAAATGGTCAAAGTTGACCAAGGATATCCCAAAAATTGGTTGAGGGCCAACAAGGATCCAGAGGCCTTTTTAACATTACTCATGAATTCCAAAACCCTAGACATCCAAAAACCTAACCCTAGGAGATGAAACGCCAAAAGTTATGTGGTCCTCGATGGGTAAGTTGGTACCTCAACTTCCTGGGGTCATAACTTTTGCATACGACCTCCGTTTTAGGTGCGTGATATCCTGTTGGAAAGGTATCTTTGAGAAATACTCATTATGTTGTCAAACTCTGACTCTATATGAATTTTGGCTATGGCACACCACAAAAACATTGTTTAGGGCCCCAAAATAGCGCTAGAAGTACAAAAAGATGTACTAACATGAAAACTTCCAAAATAATCCAGTTCGATTAGGTGGGAAGCCAAAAATATCCACTTGGAAGATGTGTACATATTCAAACAACCCAAGAAGTGTAGAACCCACAATTACAAAGAATTATAGAAGAACATGTTGAACTATCAACTATCAAGAGGATCCAGTTGGAATAGGTGGGTGGCCACCAATATACGCTTGGATCACTCTTACTTTTTAATGTCTTGCAAAAATTATTTTCCATTGAGAAACATGACCTTTGAGTTTTCTTCTTCAGTCACTCCTTCATCCTTCAATGGTAAGAAAGTGTGTTTTTCTCGATCTTTCTCAAAAGTGTATGTGTTGTTCCTTCCATCATGTATTTCCTTTCTGTCATATTGTCAAGGTCTACCTAGAAAAATATGACACACATCCATGGGGATAAAATCACAAAGTAACTTGTATTTATATCTTCCAATTTGAAAGTCCACTTCACATTTCTTATCCACTATCAGCTGATGTCCCTTTTTCAGCCATGACACCTTATATGAAACAAGGTGTGTTTTCTTTTTCAAAGCCAAATTTTCAACCATCTATGTAGACACCAAATTATCAATACTTCCACTATCAATAATGACTTTACAACATTTACCTTTGCTTTTGCACATAGTTATGAAGAGTGTCTTCCTCTGTGCAGGTTCCTTAATCTCTTTATGTGGTTTCAACAATATTCTCTTCATCATCAAAGACTCTCCAACTTTTGGTACATTCTCATGTACAAGGGACTCCACACTTTATTCTTCTTCCTAAACAATATTTTGACTTCCTCTTATGCACATGTTCGTCCCTTTTGGTATTTTTCATGTCCATAAAAGTGTCACACATTGATTTTGACAAACCAATGGTATAAAAACCTACACCTTCTAGGAGGTGGCTCCATGCTTTCAAGAAAACAACCAAGGGTCCTTCCTGACTAGTGGAGTTGTTGGTCAACCAACCTGAATAAATGACCCAAAAGTGGTGACATTGAAAAAACCAAAGGCCAACTACACAAATAATCACTCCAGAAAAAATCCCTAGGAGAAACATCGCAAAAAAACAAATTTTCCAAATCTTCAACCCAAGTGGATGAGGTCCTGAGTCCAAAGCAATGAAAAAGTTGAAGGGGATCTTATGGATGAAGGCACAGGTTGACTAAGACCCATGGACCAATTAAAAAATGAGCGAGAAGAAGTTATAGTGACCTCCATTAACCATCCTTATCAGGTGAAAGCACCCATGATTCGCGGGGCACCCTACGATGACACTAAAAAGTGTGATACACAATATTCCCCAGGTACCACGACAAGCCCCCGTAGTCACATCTGAGATCCCTAGCAAAAGCCACTAAGGTCACCAAATCACAATAAACATTTGGGGGTATAGTCGATGCTCAGAATCGAACGTATGGGTAGGGAAACAAATACCAAAGATTCGAAAGCGTCGTCTCTCACAGAGGTAAATGAACTAGAGAAACCCCCAATATATGTTCTCTTTAGTATGCTTAGTCAAGATTCAGAGGGGAAATATCCTCATATCTCCTTCACGCGACCTTGTGTTTATCTCCTATGTTAGAGGATTCTCTTGACTATACTTATATGAAAGTTGGAATTGAGATTCTCCCTAGGTCAGACTCTTATGTTTATTTTCAATGGCCTTGGAGAGTTATCTCTCAAATCGTAATCCAAGGCCCTAACCCTGACCACGTTTGTGAACCCTGTAAGAAAGTTCTAGTACATTTCAAGTTTATATTTCATTTTAGTGGATGCTTTTACTCAAAGCGTATGGAGGTGCAACTGATGTTGTTTGACACTCTTGCAAAAATGAAACTTATAAGAACACCGGAAAATAAAACTTTACACTAATTATTCAAATGAAAAATATTTTCACAAGGAAAATGCATGAAAATCCTTCAAACCTTAAAAACGAATGTTTTTCTTTTCTAATGAAAAATGGAAAAGAGGCAAACAAAAGGATTTTCTTTCTAATTTTTCTTTTAAAATTCTCTCTAGGTGAGAAGAAAAGAGAAAACTATCCTAATATATTTTTCTTTTTCAAATAACAATGCAAACAAAGAAAAGAGAGAAAAATACATGACTATCATAAAAACTAGTTTTTTATTTTTATTTTCTTTCTATCAAAGAAAAACTAACAAAATATTCTAAAAGAAACTGCAGAATACATGATTCATGGCCCCCGCCGACCATGAGGGGAATGTTTTTTCAAAAAGCACATCATTTTTATTTAAAATCCAAGCTAAAAGTAAGCCAAGAACACTCAGAATCCAAGAGCAAGATATATTCTATGACTGAAGTTTATTCCCAAAGAGATTTCGACATTCGCGAATGGAAGGAGTTAATCCTTGCTTATTCACAGTTGCGATGAGCAAAATGACGATATGGCTTGATTGGGTGCCACACATCCCTCTCAGATCTGACGGTCCTAAACTTACTCAGTGATGTTGTGGGATCGGGTCCTAGACACTCCCAGCACCTCGCGCATCGAGAATATGATGGAGTTGTTCCTTGCACTTCGAAGTCACGATGGGCGAAAAGGCGGGGAGCCTAATCGCGCACCAGGTGGCTCTTGTGGATGAACGGCTGAGGCTGCTTCAAAAAACTGCGGGCCTGACTCTGGATTCTTTCGGCACTATGAGGTTCAAGGTTTTGAGATGTGATATGATGAGGGAATTTCACCTTTCGAACTCTCAAATGTCAATATGCCGACTAGATCTCGCACTATGTGTCGCTGGATTAGATGACCCAGATTTAGTCTTGAAATATAGTTACTTTCTCTGGCGCTATATATCAGTTAACTTGGTAGCCCCAAAATCCCGATGACTGTTTATCTGTTCTTATGGATGAATTCGGGCCATTGACAACGTAATTTCACCCACCCACTTGATTGGAAGCCTTAAGATGATATTTTTCCATGTTTCACTCGGGCACTTATCGTGCAACTTGCAGACCCGAATACTCTTGTGCCTAGGACAAGAAATGTCGCTAACATTAGGCTTCATGGGGGATAGAGTCATCCCTGCGATGCTCTAAGGACTCTTTCCACAGCTTCAGTGCCTTGCTTTTGGGCTATGGAGTCATGCTCAAAACATCCCACTGCTGAAAATACAGGCCGAAAAAAAAAGAACAAAATAAAGATACATGCTCAAAGGAGCTTATTTATATACAATCCTAAACTAATAAAACACTTTACATGGGGCTAGGTGAAGTAAACTTCCACCATAGCCAATCAAGTAACTTCTTGAAGGGAATCTCTTTCTTTCTGTCGATGATCACCAGCAGATGGTGTAACCGTGACAGCATAATGGCTACACTCTTCAACTTCTCCTCACTGGCTGAAGTTGATATGGAATAGGGCAGCTCCAAGGCATAAAGAACATGCCACTCCATGTAATCGCCTATAGGATCATAGAATGAGTGGAAAACCCTCTGAAAAGGGTAGCAACAGACCTTCTCTACTCCACAGCTACTCCTATAGGGATGAACTTCATGAGTCTGCATAGGTGAATGGGCGAGCTCCGGGCAAGAAGTCACCTGTTCGATTGGTTCTTTCTGCTCTTCTTCTTGTCTCTCCCCCAGGTTTGATTCATATTCATCATAAATAAGGACCATGGGGTGGTTCTACTTTCTGACTGGCTCTTCAGTATATTTATAGTGATCAAATGTAGGATAAGCTTGCTGGTCATCATCACTATAATATACATCAAAAAGGGGTTGTCCTTTATTGATATGATCCTTCTCCAGAACAATGATCCCGTAAAGAATTTTTGTTTAAGGGATAGTGGGACCTGTTGGTTCTGGCTGCTCATACATAATCTTTTTCTCTTTAATCCCAGGTAAAAATATATCATGAGAAACCCCTTGGAGGAAAAGAGAACAAACCTCTTCCACAACTAACCCCTCTTTTAAAAAGAGAGTGTCTTCGTCAACATGAGAAAATATGCTAGGAACATCTACCTCAACCCGATATCCAGGTGAGTCATCTACCATGGACCACATTTTCTCTATAAACTCACAATTTCCATAAGAGGCATGTTGATCGTTATGAACATATAAAAGAATAGAGGCATTTGATATGATGTCAGATGCTTCCGTTCTAGGGCTAACACAATTAATATCATTCAACACCTCTATATTTTCCTGGCAAATGCTTTCCTCCAGAATAAAAGCTTCATCATGGACATGGTCTTCAGGGCCAACAGAGGCTTTATGAAGTGAAGAAAAATCCTCACAATAGTTTTCATACAAACAATCAGCTGGAAAATAATCTTTACAAAATGAATTGAAAGTTGTATGAAAACCTATTAAAGAGCGGATGCTCGCAGTGGGAAGAGATCGACACCACTCAAGAGCAGCTCCCTTCAATGAATACCTGAAGAGCTTAATCTGGACATCCTCATGCATGATATTGTGTCGGTGAATAGCTTCATGGAAGTCGAGTAAATGCTCAGCTGGTTCCTCCCAACTTGTTGCATGAAATTCAGGGAGGAAATTTTCCCATTGGTCTCTATCAGGAAGTGCATTAGGAAAACCAAATATCTGGGCAAAGTCACAGAAAGAAAACCTTTGAGCCAAAATTTTCTCCATATCGAACCAGTGGAGTCACCAATCGATCCTCGAATCATTGAGTCACCAGGTGAAAGATGCGCAGCTTCAAATATGCCTGGTCCTTGTTCACCATCAAAGGCTAGATCTTAATGTTGTTGTTACCCCAGGAAGCTTCTCAAGCTGAGAAAGCAACCGCTGAAACCTTCTCGAGAAATCTCCTCTGGGTTATCTTTCAGGTGTTCCAACAGTAGCCATAGCTGAAATAGTGAAGTGGAAACAATGGAGTCGCCACAGTGGAGTCGCCAGGTGCACAGTAGCAATCTTGATAATTCTGATATCTAATGCACCTTCAGAATCAGTTAATCATTGTCATTCAATCCCGGGGAAAATATTCAATATCCGTCCCCGGCAACAGTGCCAAAAATGTTGGCGACGGAAGTCACCCCTGGATTGCAGCAGAAGCAGATCCCGATGCCCATCACTTTATGTCACGATTTGTTTAATGGGGTGTTCAAATGGAAGTTAACTCAATATGATGTGGTTCTAACTCCAGAACTACGCCAAGCATGCATGGGCAAGTGAGGTCTTAGATAACTTCAGACAGTGGGTTGTAGTAAGGGTGAGTAGGGGGAAGACTTGTACCAGAGAGATGCAAAGGTCTATCGTAAACATCAGGTTCATAATAGATGGTAGAAGAAGACATATAAACGCAAGATCTTATTACATTCAAACGCAGAAAACCAGAGAATACAATAATGCCACAATAAATCCTTTATCACAACATAATTGTCATAATTCATGCGAATCAATCGATCACGAACTCTCTTAGTATAAGATGAAAACTTAGACGCTAAAAAAAGGATTGTCTGACATTAGATAAGAAATCTTACATACAGATGTATAACCAGAGCATTAGAGTGTCTGTTAAAAATTTACAATTGGGAGCTTCACTCTACCATCGATCCCTTACAAAATACAAAGACTGAGTCTATATACTCAGAAAAATCACCTAACAGAGGCGTCCCCAGTATCCAAGGCTTGGTGTCCCTTCAGCCAAATTCGGACGGCTATCCTTTGTCAGACACCACCTTAACTGCGCATGGCTCCTGCAGGGGGAGTAGCTAATCCAGTAAATGCCGAGATAACGTGTGCATATCTCCTCTGGTTGGTCGAGAACTCAGCATGGCTTCTCTGGAAAAATGGGTACATAGGACCCTCTCGAGCAGACCACTCGCTAGACGCTCCATATCTCACACTTAATGAATGAGGAGAGGTTTCAACCACTCATTCTCATCTTCATTTACTCCAAGCGAAAACCAGGCTCAAGGTCGAATCAGATGGCGCATGGAGATCACGATGATCCTTCTGACGACTCAACTCGATGCCTTTGGCCTCTTTTGCACAACTCCTTTCTTTCCCAAGTGACCACGAGCTGTGACCCAGTGTTTATTCCCAAAGTTCTTTCAGCGTTCGCGAATGGAAGGAGTTAATCCTTTCTTATTCACAGTTGCGATGAGTGAAACGCCAAGATGGCTTGATTGGGCGCCACGCGTCCCTCTCAAATCTGACGATCCTGAACTTACTCGGTGATGTTGTGGGCCCAAGTCCTGGACACTCCCGACACCTCGCGCATTGGGAATATGACAGAGCTATTCCTTGCGCTTCGAAGTCACGATGGGAGAAAAGGTGGGGATCCTAATCATGCGCCAGGTGGCTCCTATGGATGAACGGCTGAGGCTACTTCACAAAACTGTGGGCCCGACTCTGGGCGCTTTTGGCACTCCGAGGTTCGAGGTTTTGAGATGTGATATGACGAGGGACTTTCACCTTTCGAACTCCCGAATGCTGATATGTCGACTAGATCTCGCACTATGTGTCGCTGGATCGGATGACCCAGATTTACTCTTGAAATATAGTCGCTTTCTCTGGCATTATATATCAGTTAACTTGGTAGCCCTGAAATCTCGATGATCGTTGATTTGTTCTTATGGATGAATCTGGGCCATTGACAACGTAATTTCACCCACCCACTTGATTGGAAGCCTTAAGACGAGATTTTTCCATGTTGCGCTCGGGCGCTTCTCATGCAACTTGCAGACCTGAATACTCTTGTGCCTAGGACAAGAAATGTCGCCAACAGGGAGACTCCGATAAAATTATGGAAAAGTTTCCAGATAATAAAATATTTTCAACAAAGCTTGGAAAACAGGAAAAATCATATAAATAAAAAAGGACACACAAGCCACCCTATAAATGACCCAAAATAGGAGACTTCCCAGTATGGTCGCCGATTTTTTTGATGGGATACTTCCCCCATGATTTTGGGTCAAAATCACAACAAATCAAGACTGCATAGAGAAGATAGATATCTTCCTTCTAGAATAAGAACACAAAACTAAAATAATAACTACTTTATTAGCATATGTTATGGAAGAAAAAGGGAGAAAGGGTGCATCTTAAGTCTCTCATTTGATGTCGATCCCACTTATTTCTTCCAATGAGCGTCTGATCCTTTGTTGGAACCAGCTTGCAAAGTGGACACAATACAAGGGCTTCTACAAAGGTAATTATACGATCAAAGAGTATACATGTCATATATCATATTCAAATTAAACGTAATAAGAAAAAACATATAATGAACACATGAAAGGAGGGAAAATAAACTCTTCTATTAACACCAAATCAGAAAGGTAAGTTACAACCATGTATCGCCTTTGGCGCCACCTCGAAGCCAACTGTCTGGGTTCCTCCAAGAATCCCTCAATCATCGACTCAACCACTATACTCTTCCTTGTATGGCCCAAATAGGTATAAGGATACACCCTATAGCTATATAGATAATAAAATTATGTTGGAAAAGGAGTTTCTAGATAAAAGGAGGTGTTGCTCAGAGGATTATAGGAAAGGGAGGCTTGTTAGATAATGGTAAAATAACCTTTCACCAATATACTTCTCCATGTATTATCCCTCAATGGTTCTTTTATGTCTTCCTCGATAGGTTGGGGAAGTTGGAATCCATTTTTTATGGGCACAGGGACGTTGGGAAACGAGCCCAACTGAAAAACCCACCCGAAAAGTTGTAATTATTTTATTTTTTCCATTTTTTGAGGGCATCCACGGGTTTCAAACTAGGAATTCACGGATTTCCTCCCTTTTCCTCAAAGGATCCCATAGATATGTGTAAAAGGCATGTTCTTTAAGTGACTTGCATGAGGAAAGTTATGAAAATGTCTAGCAAGCGAAGGGAAAGGGTTAGGTCATGGAACAAATTCATAGGTGTGTCAGTTTGTGCTATAACATCTATGCCCAAACTTATTGCATCTAAAACATATGATACAATATCCTCTACCTCTTTGATAAGCTCTTCTCCCTTTGAAATCACCACCTCTTGTTGACTATTCTTGCTGATGTGAGATGCTGGCTTTTACCTTTGGAGTTGAATATATTCCTCTGCTACCTTATTCCCCTCTACATCTTGCTAAATTGTGACCTCTTCTTCTTTGATTCTCCTTTTTTTATAGTTTCTCTTCTGCCTTAAGAGAAAATCGATATGCTTCTTCAACAAGGTTAGGAGACAAATTTTGATTTGATCTTGCATCTCATATATTAATCCATTCAAATATCTAGCAACTTTCTCAAGATTCTCTTCTATATGACCAACTCTTATATTCAATTTATAAAAATCTTCAGTGTATTATTTAACTGACATACCTCTCTTTAAATTTTGCATTTTTCTAAAAGGATTAAGTTTATAGTCTTGGGGCCTGAATTTACCTTTCAATTTTTCTACCATTCTGTCCCAGCTATTGATTATTGTCTTCACGTTTCTTTGCCTCTCAACTTGTACTCCATCCTACCAGAGTAATGCATATCCTTTCATCCTTGTCACAACAAATTTTACCTTTTTATCATAAGGTACATTTTCATATTCAAAGTACTTGTCCAAATTACTGATCTAGTCCATAAATTCATCTACATTCAGGTTGCCTTCATACATTCACACCTCCATTCTTGGTTTAGAGATAACTCCCTTGATAACTCTAATTAATTTTTATTCAACACCTTATTCTTCAATATATGCCCCCTCTTCAACTTCTGCAAATTCTTCTTCTTCATTGACATCTCCCAATTTAGCACCTCTTCATTGAGAAAATTTCATTTCCTCCAATCATGCCTAAAGATTTCTCATTTATTCAATGAATTCATTATTTTCAATAGGTATTCCTCGACTTCAGCCTCTTCCTCCTCATAATATAAAGGCCATATTCAATTATCCTTTTTTGGATGTTGTTTTCTATGATACCAAAATTGATGACCAATCTAGACTAGTTCCCATCTTCTTCGTATCCAAACAATTCAATAGAGTTTATTCATCAAACAAAATTTTGAAGTTAAAAGAAATTCAAAATTTTCCTTGTGCAAGTAGTTATCTCTTTTCCTTTATCATGTGACCATACACTATGACCTAAGACCACAATTTTGATGCTAAACTCCTTAATCATATGGCCATATGCTAAGAACCACATGCTCATGTAGTATGTGCACTATCAATATTGATCATTGATAGAAACATTGATCAATGATAAACCACAATGGAGAGATATAATGTCCACCGTTGATCTAGATCTTAGATCCTTTCTGGACCATTGATTGTTATTAATCAAAACTAGATACAAATTGTGGGCCACCACAGAACTTGATGTTAGGATGACATATATCGATGTCATGACGTCATAACTTTTGACAACCTCCAACACCAAAACTCGTCGATGGTCACAGTCTATTGCAATGAGGGTCATTGACCTTCCGATTTGAATATTTAATCTCAACCATCCAACCTTTCCTATATGGGCCATGCTGGAACTGCGTACGGAACCACGTGGATGAGTAAATGGATGCCACAGATTTTGGGCCACTGGGCCACGGGGTCTCAAACATCCTTGTGTTAAACTCCACGTACATTTTTGATACGTAATAATCCTATATTGTCGATCTTCCTCTCTAATCAATCGTTAGATATTGACTTGTGGACCACCTTTTATAATTCATCGATGTTGTTTAAAAATGGATCATCGTTGATCCTATCATGATCAACGGTGAATTTTTATCCTCCTTATAAATATTATCCTCGTCATTCCCTTTATGCCATGTCTGTTGGAATTTGAGACTTTGGGATTTCGGGCCTACTCAAGGAACAAGAAAAATTTGATGCACCAAAATGATATGTACCATCAATCTAATTCTCTCGATTCGATATTGGACGCCCACTCACTTATATTGTAGAATGACTTCTATTGACACCAATTTTTGATTGGATCAGTTATGAGGTATGGTTCTGGATATATATTTTGTTTGTGGTATCGATATGGTTTATACATGAAACAAGGACTTGCATAGGATCTACTGCAAACATAACACTTCACCATTTTCCTCTTTAACACATAGACTCCAATAAAAAAATACAGAAGAACACAATTTTCACAAGTGTCTTTTATTATTATGATTCAAGGAATAAGAATACAACATGAAGGCTCAATTCCTTCTTGATATTTGAACTCCGACACTTCTCACTGTACATTCACATTCTTTGTTCTTTCCTATCTGTTAGCACTAGAAGTCACTCATGGATTGCAGCAGGAGTAAGCCTGATACCCATCATTTTTATGTCACATTTTTTTATATAAAGGATGATCAGATGGAAGTAAACTGAGAACCATATCGCTTTAACTCAGAACCCTGGACTAGGGTATGCATCAATAGGTGAGGTCTTAATATAACTTTAGTCAGAAAGTTGAGATTAAAATGAGAAGGAGGAAGACTTGGTGAGAGAAATGGGCAATACTGCTATGGGCATCAGACCTTCTAGCAGCTTGGAGAAGAAAGAACAAAACACTGAAATGTGTCAGGATGACACAATTAAAATAACAAAGTGATCAAACCCTCATCACAGTGGCTACTGTAACAACTCACTTGAATCTTCCAATGAGATACTTAGGGTAAGAGGGAGAAAATACAACACAAGAAATTGATTTAAAACTGGTGAAAACACTGTCATGATCAAACATACATCACACAACATAATCACCCTCGACCGGACCTGCCAATTCCGAGTGTATTAAAATAGAACTTACAGAGAGATGTAAACATGCCGACTTTCATTAAACAAGAGGTCTCAGATACAATTTCATAACCCAGGAAAACCAGTGCTTCATCAAAACCTTTTAGTCGGGAGCTTAGATCTACCATCGATACCAACAAAAATGGAAAAAATTCCTACATATACTCAAACTGGCTCAGAATTTCTAGGACACGATCATGTCATGAGATTAATGCTTGACATCGAGGAGCTTCTTTGTTAGGCTACACATGCAGACGTTGGGCAGATTTCCCATGTATTCTTTTGATGGACGCGATCTTTGTCAGAAAAGATTGATAGTCACTTTTGCGCTTGTCTTTCCCTGAATTTCCATTTAAGGGAGGAGACGATGTCTCACCCACCTTCCGCATTTTCATTAACTGATTCTTGGGATCTGGAAAGGCTATGGTCAACTCTGCTCTTGCAGAATGTGGTGGTCTCCCTTTGGCTACTGCTGCTTCATGGGATTACTATGAGGGGACCCAAATGGAAGACGTGGATGGACCTGACGAGGCTGAGGTGATGGACGAGACCGACAGGCTACTGAGTATGCATGGGTGCTTAGGCGCTAAAGGCATAGAGGTGATGTGGCACAAGAAGGTGACGTGGGAGTAAAAGGGGAGATCTAGTGTTTGAACGAGGTGGGGGAAACCAACTAAGGTGGGGATGAAAGGGAGTGTGAGACACATGGAAGGAGGTGAGTGAGTGATGGGTGAAGACAGGATAGGGATAGGTCAAGAGGATGATGAGTGGAGGATAGGTGTGAGGATGTGGCAACATATGAGGTAAGACCAACTACCAGGGAGGACACGAGTAGTGGGACACTTGGCAAGATATGGAAGGCGTGAGTGATAAGGGGCTAACAGAGGTGGTAAGTGATTTTAGGTGGGAGGGGGTTTGACATCACGAGAGGGAACCACAATAGCAGGGGGCCCACATTCAAAACTGCCTCATTCCAGACACCCCCCCCCTCATTAAAGGCATAATGGCAAGGGGGGTTTGGAATCAATCCTCAGCTGCAGATCTAGGCACCTCAATCCCAGCCATTCAGACTTGTGCTGCTCATTTCGGACCCCCCCCATTAAAGGAAGAATGATAGGGGGGGTTTGGAATTAGACCTCGCCTGTAGATCTGGGTGCGCAGATCACGGCTGCCCAGATCCATGCACTTTTTAAATCACATGCGCCTGTGCATTGTCAAGGATTGGATGAATGAGATCTTCAGTTGATCAACGGTCCAACTTCTTTCAGGAATTCACGCATCACGGATACATGATGTATCTCTTCCCTACTTTCCCAGTGACCAATATGCGAAAGCGTGGATGTGCACCACGTTTCCTTCAGATGGATGGCTAAGATGACTTTGACGACAAAAGCACTATCTCCACTCCTGGGCCCACTTAACGTGACCTGACACTAGGACCATGGGCCAAGCTTTCGGGGCTTAACATTTCACATTTTGGGGTTTCCTAATGCAATGGAGGAGGGACTCCTTATCTTTTGAAATCCTGATAGCTAAAACCCCGACAATGTTTAATCACGTGCCACGTGTCCCTTGGATGGACGGTTCAAAATACTTCAGTTCTTTCACTATGATTATCTCGAAAGGACCCTTCCTTTCAATATGACCTTGGGAAACTTCATGGACCCAAACACCCGATGAACATCGATCCTGTCTCGGTACTAGATCCCCACCATTGAAAAATGTGCTTATCCCACTTGCTTGATTTAAAGCTCGAAAGGAGACTTTTCTGAGATTTGCGCTTGGGCACTCATGGTTGTAGCCTTTGAATAAAACACATTTTATGGGTTTTTAAACCCCATTTCTTTGCATTTTACACCAAGGGCTTGAAACTGGAGAGAAACATCCCCCTTGCAATAATTGGTGATAACACTATCAAACCTTTAATACAATAAGGACCACATCGATCCAATCTAGAGAGATAGGATTCGATTTGATGAAAATTACAAAAAAACTCTATTTAGCCTATAACAACCTGATTTTGATCCTAAAAGATAGGATCTGATCCAAAGAGATTCCTAATTTATCTAACTCTTCCATCTCCTATTACATTCGTGGAAAAATTTCCTTCTTCTTGAACACCCTAGACCATTACAAAATAATTAAAAACAATTACAATGAGGAAACCAACTTCCTGTCATAAAGTTCCTAATACCTTAGAGTTCAAATAATATATTATTGTAGAATATGATCGAGCATCAATATGTTTCCAAAACCTTGTTGAAAAGTTCAGTTTGACCATCAATCTAGGGATGATAGATGTTCTGAGATGAAATTGGGTTCCCTAAAGATTGAACAATTCTTGCCAAAAAAATTTGGTGAAAGTTGGATCATAGTCAGAGACAATAGAATGAGTCATGCCTAGTATTTTTAATATATTATCCATAAAACTATGAGCCACTGTGGATGTGGTGAACAGGTTTTAAAGAGCACAAAAATGAGCATATTTGGAAACACGATCTACTACCACCATGGTGAATGATTTATTTCCTGATTTAGATAAGACAACTATGAAATCCATAGCAGTTGGAGTGTGCCAAGATATTTGATGGTTTCTCCCTTATTGTATTGACATATATCACATTCAACCACAAAGGTGCAGATTTCCTATTTCATTCCTTCCCTGAAAAAAGAACCTTTGACTTGTTCATAGGTTTTGGTAAAGCATGAATGCCTAGTTATGGGTGAAGCACGAAACTCACAAAGCACAGTGGATTTAAGGTTCAACTTTTTTCTTAAACATAGGTGATGTTTATAGGGAAGCTCTTCATTGTGCCAAGATTACCTTGGAGAAGATTGAGAATCTTGTTGCAATTTTTGGATAAATCTAGAAAGTTTGGGGTCTTGTAACCATTCTCGACGAATAACCTGAAGCTCTTCTACTACAATGAATGAGAGGAAAAAGAGGGTCCCTTCTTCATCATATTTCCTTGAAAGAACATAAACGATGACATTTTATTTTCCCTTATAATAGATGATCTCATAATCATATCCAAATAGCTTGGTTGCCCATTTTTGTTGCTTCAGGGATGAAATTCTTTGTTCCAGAAAATACTTGATGTTAGGATGATCAATTTTAATTTAGAAGAATTTCCCCAATAGGCAAGGATTCCAGAGATCCAATGTATACAAAATATGAAACATTTCCTTTTCATAGGTTGATTGGCCCAAATTTCACTATGATAGTTGTTTGTTAGTGAAACACAAAGATCAATCGTCTTGCATGAGGACTACCCCAATGGATTTCCTTGATGCATCATATTCTAGGAAAAAAGTGTTGGTGGATTTTGGTAGTGCCAAGATAGGAGTCGTGCACATAGCCTCTTTCAATATTTGGAAGGATTGATTAGCTGGAAGATTCCAATTGAAAGCATTCTTTTTAAGGAGAGCAGTGAGAGGAGCTACAATTTTTCCATAATTATGAACAAACTTGTGATAATATCCGATTAAACCTAGGGAAACACACAAGCTTTTAATATTTCTAGGCAGAGGCCAATACTTCATAGGTTTAATTTTCTTAGTGTCCACTTGTACACCATCCTTGTCGACAATATGACCCAGGTACTCAACTTCATAGGATCCAAAAGCATATTTATATTGTTTGAGAAACAATTTGTTCTTAGATAGTAGATGGATAACTTGATTCACATGGGTGAGATGGGCTTGCCAATTTTTACTATATATGAGGATATCATCAAATAAAAATAAGACAAAATGATGTAGGAAAGGACAAAAGACACGATTCATGAGACTCTAAAAAGTGGAGGGCGAATTACACAGGAAAAAGGGCATGACCAAGAACACATAGCGACCCTCATGAGTTCTAAAGGAATTATTGGGAATGTCTTCCTCTTTCATATGTGTTTGGTGGTAGCCCTAATGGAGATCAAGTTTGGTAAATTATTGAGAACCACTCAATTTATCCAAAATTTCATCAATGAGAGGAATGGGAAATTTGTATTTGATTGTGATTTTGTTGAGGGAGTGAAAATTAAAAAACTTGCTCCAAGTGCCTTCTTTCTTGAGTACCATGACTACCAGAGAAGAATAGGTG
This sequence comes from Picea engelmannii, assembly GCA_009831015.1. Taxonomy (NCBI): domain Eukaryota; kingdom Viridiplantae; phylum Streptophyta; class Pinopsida; order Pinales; family Pinaceae; genus Picea; species Picea engelmannii. The sequence continues at coordinate 131,478 of ML787626.1, forward strand.
ATGGTACTAATATGTATAACACTTGTTTATAGCAATTCTTGAAATTTTTTCTCAATTATATATTTTTCGGAAAAGGGATGACAATAAAGGAGAACATTGGGAGGAAGACTACATGGTACTAGAAGAATGGAATTATCATGGATACCATGGGAAGGGGGAAGTCCATGAGGAGTGTTAAAAATAGATTGGTGTCAAGAGAGTATATATTGGAGGTCATGGTGTGCAAAGGGTGTCTCAACAACTTGAATGGAATGGAGTTAAGAAATAATGTTAGAATGACCTTTTTTGAGTAGCTTTTCCATTTGGTAGGAATTGATGATCTCGGGAAAGCTTGTTGTGATACCTTGGAACTTATATTGTTGTTCCTCCTATTGGAATTGCATTGTTAAGTCCTTAAAGTCCATGAGGATGGGGTCGAGAATGCATAGAAATTAATTACTGAGAATAATTTCACAACCTCCCATGTCAATAGAAAACATATGATATTTCAGGTGGAAATGACCAATTTGTAGGCACACATTTTCACAATGGCCGCCGCATTTCATGGAACTGCCATTGGCAATCATGATTTGAAAATTGTTGACTACATGGATATATCAATTGATTTATTGGGAAATGTGGTGATAAATAAAATTATGGATGCTGCCACTGTCAACTAGGATGATTAATTTTTGATACTTAATGTAGCCAATTAACTTGAGGGTTTGGGGATAAGAGAAGCTAGTAACAATGTGTAGTGAAATTAGTGAGGGAATGTATCAAAATTACCGGTTCAACCTATAGTAGATCATAGGGTGGAATAAGATCATATTCTTGGCATAGATATTCCACGGGGTAAACATCATCCTCCTCCTTAGAAACATCCTAAAAAATGTCCATAAAAATCTTATGTTCCTTAAACTTGTTCCTTGGAAAATATTTTTTATCACAATTATAGAAAATAACCTTCAGTTGGAATTCAACCATTTATGCCCGAGTTAATTTATAGATATTGA
>ML787626.1:132489-157774 GCA_009831015.1 Picea engelmannii
GGGGGGGGGGGGGTGAATCAGTTGTTATTGTGTTTAAACAATTATTCCCATTTTAAACTCTCTACAGAACACTTAATGATGATCACAATGATGCAGGGAAGTAAGCAATGGAATATTAAACATCAATCACACACATCAAATATATAGAGACCGATATTTCCCAAGGAAACCCATAAAGGTAAAAGCCTCTTCTTCTTGATATGATAAGTGGTATTTATTTTCTTTACATTATCATTCTTATGATATCCAACTCTTCTTGAGGCTACAACCTTTGTTTTACAAGAAACAACTTCCTGAGAGAACCCACTCTCTGGTTTTTCTAGCACCCACTAGAAGGAAGCACCAACTCCTTGGTTTCGCTAGCACCCACTAGAAGGAAGCACCAACTCCCTGAGTGTTCCAACACCAACTGGATGGAATCACCAACTTCCAGTTACACAGGCACCAACATGTATAACAGAGAACACTAGTTCTCCCTTGCACCATTCTGTCACCCTGGTTTTTCTGTCTATAACCAGATGGAAGCTAGAACTCCCTGTGTTTATGCACCCACTTGAAACTCTGAGGAAAATAGTCCTCCATAGCACCTCCTTACCACCCTAAAATGTAAATATTTTCTTCTCATAATTTTATCACAGTGATACAATGTTTATTAATGGCTTACCAGTCTCATCACTATTCTGCTACACTGCTCTGCTCTGCCTGCATCAGTTTCTTCCTGCTCGCATCTTCTTGAGATTTCTGATCTTCTTCTCTGTCTCCGTATGTGCACCTTGGCTTCCTCTTCCTCTCTCAGATATGCATCACTATTATATGTTTTTCTTCTGTTATTTATGCTCTGTGCAATAATTCCATTCTATGCGTTATGCCTCTTCTGTGCCTTTCAGCTGCTACTCACAACATGATTTTTCCCGCATCAATAACTCTTCATAGTAGCAACCATGTCTTCTCTGTTATGTGTATATTTATCATTCGAAGTCCTCTTCTAGATCATACACCTAAATATTCATCCTCTCTGGTGATTATGTTGAGTCTGTTCTTCATCAATGGTCGTTATGCTGAGACTGTTCGTCATCAGTGGTTGTTCATAAGATTCTTTTCCTATTTTTGGAAGTGAGACCCTTCATCTTCTCTATCACAATTGATATTATCCTCTCTATTATAGTTATAGACTTCAACACTTTCCCATATGTCAATTTTCTCTATGATGAGTCTTCATTCCATTAGCAGTTACCTCGAGACTCTTCGGCTTCTTCGATGATCACCCTACATCTCCTTGAATTCTCTGGCAGATGCAATCACTTCATTCTCACAGTTACCGAGAAAACATTTGTGCGCTCATCCCTTTGGCACATTTTCCCTTTCTGATAAATATACACAATGGGTGCTAGATTTTCTGGCTAAGGCCCTTCCTTTCACGTGACCACTAGCTGTGACCATAAGCTAATCAAATGGGCTCTTCGTGATCTCGGCGATCTCCAAAGTGGAGCCTAGAGACATGCTAGCTCCTCCCTTAACTTTTCGCTGATGTGACCTTGGCTGTGACCAGGGGCCAAGCAAAAGGGTTCTTCACATTTCATGAAATTGTGAACTTTGTCGTACCTGATTAACGGTCCACGGTCTCCCTTTGATCAACGACTATGATCAAATCATGACCTCATGTTTTGGGTGTTTGAACATGAGACAACCCTGACTCTTCCAACTCCCAATAACCAATTCAATGCTCTATGTCATATCGATGACCCACAACCCTCTATGATCCAAAAGTCCAGATCTTATTGGAACTTCGCGTTTCACAACATTGGATGACTACTCACCTCCGTTCTCCCGACTTTCAATTTTTCGAAACCTACTCTAGATCAACGACCCACGATCCTCAGTGATCTGATGGATCATATAATATTGGGACTTCACATTTCACAAAGTTGGAGGACTACTCACCTACCTTCTTCCGACTTCCGATTTTTCAAAACTCCTTTATCAGCTGCAACATGTCCTTCCCAGATGAACGAATAGGATTTTTGCGGCTCCCATCTCCTTGGGTATTTTCCTTCTTCCTTCCCCATATTTATGAGCCTTAGATCAATGTCTCAGATCTCATCGTGACTTCACATTTTGCAGAGTTGGAGGATGGTTCTCGACCATTATCCTCTTTGAAATTATAGTGGATCTGACGACTGTTGGTCCTCGACACTTAGATCCAATGGATCAGATCTGTACTTATCCTCTGGTCACTACACTCTGATCTAACGGACATCGGGTATTCGAGATTGGTGATACAATGACCACTATCACTCCTCCTCCTGAGCTTACGCTTCTTCCCGACTTGGAATAATTTCTAAGTGTCAAAGGCATCGACCTTTGATCCTTCTACGAGTCCTTATGAATTTGGGACTCATCTGTGTTTTTGAAAAATACTATGTCTACTGAGCTTTAGAAATGAATTTAACCTCGGACCTAGTGCACACTTGCGCTTTGCATGAAACTCTGTCCTATTCCTCCTGATCTTTGATTTCACACTCTTCCAGTAATCATGCCATTGTTGTTGTTGTTCTTTCCTATATACATGCCATCGTCACTATTTTTCTTTCCTGTAGACATGCCATCTTCGTTGTTGTTCTTGTGATCAATGACAAGCACACTCTGCCTATAAACATGCCAACAATCTCCCCCTTTGGCATTCATGGAAACCCTAAACGACTGCACTATTCTGCTTAGACCTCCAACTGTAGCATGACCAAACCTTTTCTCCCCCTTTGACATCCATGTCAAAGAAAACATGCTCTCCCTGAGGTATTACATTACTTTTCGGAGGTATCCAGGGATCATTTTAATGATGAAAATTTATATTAAAATGTAGAAACGTGGGCTAATATTGCTAGTCCTTAATATGCAAAATGTAAAAATTTTGGTCATAGTTTTGTAAAAATATTCAAATTTCTAAGGATTTTATATAGTTTCTATAATGTTTTGGCGATTTGTAAGGTAAAAAAAATTTATTCTATGGAATTTGGGAGAATCATTTTTAAAAAAATTGGAAATTGGCGAATCAGTTTTTGGGAAAACCATGGAAAATTAGCTCATTTACGAAATTTATCCCCTAAAATCATCTATGGAGGTATCAGATATTCAACCAACACATACTCCCCTTGACAGGATGGACTCTTTTAGTTGAGATAAGAGATGACACCAAGCTTCTGACAGAGATATTCAAAAGGTGTCTTGGCTAGGGGTTTAGTAAAGATGTCTGGAATTTGTTCTGAGGAAGGAATATAATTTAGCTAAACAACTCTGTTTGTAACCTTCTCTTTGAGAAAATTATGCTTTATTGGGACATGCTTTGTATTTGAATGGAGCAGAGGATTCTTTGAGACACTAATGGCATTGGTTTTATCACAGTGAAGTGGAATTGGATTAGTATAAGTGACCTTCAAATCTGCAAGAGTTTGTATCATCCATAAAATCTGAGTGCAACAAGTAGCAACAATAATGTACTCTCCCTCTGTAGTTGATAATGAAATAGATCCCTACTTCTTACTAATCCATGCTACTAATGAATAACCTAAGAAGAATGCACCTCCACTGGTGCTCTTTCTCTCATCCAAATAGTTTGCCCAATCAACATCTGAATATGTAGTTAACTGTAAGTTCTGATTTCTAGGATACCAAAGACCATAAGTCATTGTACCCTTCAAATATTTGAATATCCTCTTGATAGATGCTAAATGAATTTTTTTAGGGGCAGACTGATAATGACCTACGATTCCAACAAATTTCATTATATCAGGACAAGATGCTATGATGTACAAAAGACTGCCTATCATTGATCGATAATACATTGATGGATGAAATTAAGAGGTTTGGAATTTTGGTTGGGCAAATTGTTTACATAAGGAGGTTTTTTGGGTTTTCATATATATATATATATATATATATATATATATATATATATATATATATATAACCCTTATCCCACATATATTTGTGAGGGAAGAGCATGGAAATTAATTTTCACCCTGTAAAATTTGAACCAAATCCTCCCATTCGCCTCAATTTTCTAGTAATGAAAATGATTCAGAGGTTTTTCACCCCCATTTTCTGGTAATGGACATGATTCAGGGGTTTTTCGCCCCCATTTTCTAGTAATGGAAATGATTCAGAGGTATTTTTCCATAGGTTCCCTCAAATCATAAGTGGAGAGGCCCCACAATTATCTTACCTTACGTATTTTTCCCTAGTTTTATGGTAATGGCAATGATTCATAAGTATTTTTCCATGGGTTCCCTGAATCACGAGTGGAGAGGCCTTGCAGTTATCTTACCTTAACTGCATTGAAGGGTGAGTGGAAATAGTGCAAAGCAGGGACAAATACACTATCACGTTGTATGGAGAAACGAAGTCTAAATTGTTGGGTATGAAGAGACATAAGAAAATACAGTTCTCTCCTGCAATGTCCTTAGTAAGAATGAAAAAGCACGTTGAACCCTTGATTTGACAATGTTCAGCAGTTATGAACAACTCTATCATGTATGACAGGTTACGAAAAATGTTTCGTATTGAATATTTAGAACTCTTTTCACAATTCAATGACATTATCAATGTGATTTTCTCGTCACGACCATTAGTTGCTGGCATGGTAGCATTTGTGTTCTAAGAATTTTACGATCATTGTTTTGTTTAGAGAGTACTTTCGGATCTATCACATAGGTTTTATGTTTTTCGACGTTTCGGACCAAACTAGTGTGGTCCATCATCAGGAAAGCGTTTTTGAATAACACTCTACATTTTGGGGAGAACACAACAAGGAAAGACAGGGGATGGAATTGGTGGGATAGGTTCGATTCATTCAAAAATGATCCTAGAAGTGAAGAGTTTTACTCTCTTCCTCTAAACTCGACCACGTTTTTCCCATCTATATAAGGATGAAACTATATTTATTTGAGGTGGGGTCTCTATTTTATCAATATACTTGGTGCATTTGGAGAATAATTATGTATTCATTGGGTTAGAATGTCTTCAATACAGATTGAGACAACTTCATAGTATGAAGTCTAAGATGTCCATATTTTATATCTAGCACTTGGATAGGGAAATGCTTCCACAAATTGTTTCAAATGGATACCTTTGTTCCCTGGTCAATCATTTTCAGAACACTTCAAGATCATTGCTCCTGGCAAGAAGCAAAAGGATAATTATGAAAAGGAAATGTACATTTCAGAGTAGTCAATATGCTATCTTGACTCCAATTCAAACGAGGCATGTTGTGCATAGAGTAGTTTATTTTATTAAGTACTTTTCAAGATGCAACATAATGTTTTTGTTGTTGGTACTTCAAATTGAGCCAATGGGTATTTATCTAGATAACATGAGTTATATGGAGGAATTTCATAGTAATGATATATGAATCCCTCTTGCAGGGGTATTAGTAGGAACTAACACAGTACAATTGCTTTCTAATTTTCTCCATGCATAATGTGATAACTATTAGTTATTCATACCATGTGCTTAAAATATAAATTTTTTGGTAAACACTATTTGCCTTTAAAATAAAGACTTATCTCTGTTGATAGGTAACCTGAGGCTTATCATAACTTTAGCTTCATGATTTTCTTCCAAAATGAATGCATGGAAATTATTGCATAAAAAATGAGATCACATTGGAAAAGTAACGAAAAAATTCTACTTCATCTTTTCAAATGGTTTTCCATGCATGTATCAAAGATTGCTTTTGGGCATAGTCATGATTTTTTGTACTTTTATTATTTTCTTCATACTGGGGATTTTTCTTATGCATTTTATTCTTACACATCATCATCTGATATGCTTATTATTGTTAGTTTTTGTTTTTGACCATAGAATGATTTGTAATTCTTCTGGGGTTAATATTCACACATGTTTCCACCAATATAAGATGGGCTGTTAGAGTTGCAAGGGCATCCCCATGTTGTAAACTTGTCTGATAACATAACATAGGGAATTTGTGAACATCCATTGCACCTACCTTTTTTTTAGAGAAATTTTCGAGCATTGCTAGATTGGATGTTTTCTTTGGAGTTGTACAGTGGTCCCAGATGCATTTTTCATTTATACAACAACTCAAAAAAATCAAGTTCATTGGTGATTTTTGATTCTAGTTTGTGAGAAGAATGGGGTTTAAATCAAATCCATGTTCTTAGGTCATTACTTTCTATCATTGGTTGTACACATCAATATCATTGTATGAATGTTAAAATCCCATTTACCCAAACTACTCGAACCTCTTTGTCCTTTGATTGAATGCAAGCCCCATCATTTAAAGAGAAGGATGATTTGGAGAGTCCCCAGTGTTGACATTATGGTAACTGTGGGAGGTATTTACCTCCACGTGTAAACCTAACGAGAATAGAATATTCTAGGAAGCAAGAAGAAACCCTAAATAACCCTAGAAGAATAGTAGGCTCAAGAGATTGATTTATATTAAGTTATAAGTCTCCAAGAGAAGAAGTGCATTCCTGGCTAGGAATTCTTCCCACTGGTGCTCCAAGCTCTTCCAAACACTTTTACAATCCTCTTGAAATAAATCTAGCCTACTTGACAAAGCGTCCACCTCCATAATTTGTTGGCATGTTGCATGCACCACTTCTACTCAGGTGATTCAACTCACTACTAGCAAGATGAACATGGACCATCACAGTAAGCTAAACATGATCAGTCCTAACATTGAAAAAACCTTGGATCATGTTCAACTACCAATAGTGAGATGAAACCTTGAACTTATATACCTCCTAAATAGTGATTTGATGATTGGATTCACTTATGCTAAACATTATCACAACCCCTGTCTCAGATTGAGGTTCCTTCAACATATTTTCCACAACATTCTTTAGTTATTGTCCTTCACATTATCCTTAGTGGCCTGATACTTTGTCTTCAAGTGCCTAGAATTATTATGCAACTGCCCATTTTAGAGGAACACCTTACCTCCATTGGAAGAACAAGACCACATTTAAGAAACCCTTGGCAAGGATGAGGTTTGGATACTAAATGTATTCTCATTCTCCTTTGAGAAGAAGCTTATGTTGTAGTGTCCATGTACACTATGGTTGTTGAAGAGAAGATTGTCTCTTGCTGAGAATATATGGTGCATTCTTGAGATATCCCTATTATCAACATGTAAAGCGTTCATGGACATTTACAACATTTTCAAAAATTAATTACTTTACTTAGGTCACATTTGTAATACATTTTATTGTTCTTTCACAAAAGTTCTCTTGGGTTCGAGCCTTAGATATTTCTTACTGGACTCTTTTTCTACGAATATTTACCTCTTCAATATAGATAGTAGTTCGATCCCTAGATATTTCTTACCCTGAGAGGAGACAAAGTACAAGAATTCATGTTGCAGATATCACTACAAGCCATTAGGACCAGGGCACAATTTTCCATAGCTCCTAAAAAAAGGTGAGAAAGGGAGGTGGCCATGTTGTTCGCCCTGCCCCTTGGGGACATTTTTACACTGGGGTGAAGAGCCCACGCAAAGACTTTATTAGCTTATTCTCTACATTGATGATCATATACGCATGTAAAACAATTATATTCACATAGTGAAGCTAGGATAACTTATTTTTAGCACTAGAAGACCAATCACTTCCTAAAATCTTAAAAGCACACTGGCTAGTTTCCAGTTCTTTTAAATACACTGGAATCCTAAGAAGAAAAATCATTTAATTTTTACCTATGAGATGATGCATTAGAGAAAAAAAGGAATGGATGATAATGATGTCCCACATGCAGATCTTTAATCCTGATACTTGTACAAGGAAGAATTTTATGACCTTTGTTTACATGGATGAATTTTTGCTAGAAGAAAACCCAAAAACTTAAAAGACTAGATTTAGATATGTGAGTAAACTAGAGTTTCTTTTCCTTTGACTACTTGGGCTCCCACTCAATGCAAGTAGTGGTAGAAACAACTCCATCTAATCACCAACCCATTGAATTTGAAATTGCATGGGAAGTGGAATTCCATCTCTCACCAAAGCAGCCTACAAGTTCAATGTCTCTCATTTGAAGAACCCAACGTCTCTCAAAAGCATTAGGAAAATAAAGAATTTAATCCCAAAGCCTAGAAGAAGATTGGGTTGAATTGATTGGTAGAATGATACCATTTCCAAAATATCCTCTTCCTTCATGTATATCGAAAGAAAATTCTACCATATAAAGTGAGATGAATAAATAGTGGTTGAAGAAATGACTGTACATCTGGTTAACAAGCCATTAGAGGCACAACCTTCCAATAACTAATTGCCAGCCAGGACTATAAAACTTGCAAGCAGTGAACATTTTTGAGGTGCACAAAGAAAAGGGAGCCCAAATTCGAGCCATCTACAATTGCTAAAAGTCAAAGACATATCATCCAAGCAATTCTCTATAGCCATGGCTACCAAGCATAACCCTAAGTGAATAACTATTATTCAAGCTACCAAAAATATCACTGGAACGACAAAATGGCTCATCCGTATGATGACCATTATAACATCGTCTTCCAAGCCTATGAGAACATGATGACTACTGAGCATAAGAAATCAATGCATATGCCCCAGACTATACAATTGCAAGGAAGGCAATGAAAGGTAGAATAAATGAAAATCTTTTGCTAAGTGACAATGGCCAACAACTAGTAAGTAGGCATTGTCGATGGCTCGTTTCTTTTAGTGGCATAAGAGGAAACTGTAAAAGAATCTACAAATTGAATAGAAACATACAAGAAACCTTCAATAAAAAGTAACTAGAAAAAGACATGGTCTTACAGGTAAATCCGACAACAATGTAGTTCGTCTTGATTGACCAAAAACTGAATGGAATTGATTTAGCCAGGACAAACAATCAACTTATTCAAAAATTTATTTATTTTTTGTGGGCCAATGTTGACCAGAAAAAGGCCTCCACCATGTGCAAAGGGAGGTTTGATGCATTCCCAAGGACTTTGGGGATATTGGTGTCTTTGAAATTTTGATGTTAAGCTTCAAATAGAAACACTACACCCAATGAGTTTATCATAGCAACTTGATTTCCTTTATATCAAAAATTGAGCCACATAGTGATTTGTGTGGGAAAATGTGGGAAAGGATTAGAATTTCGTGACTTGCTAGTTACACCAACACTCATCAAAATTCAAGGGTCCTTCATTCTTCAAATTATTCAAAAGGCATGGGAGGATTATAAATTATTTCTTAAATGGAATGGGGAGTAAATCCACTCTGGCATTTATTTTAGCAACCAATCTTTATGGTGGACACCATGCTAGCATGGAGTGTTCCAATCCTTGGGAGATATACCATCGTTTAATGATATAAGAATTTTATAATAAGGGGATTAGAACCATAAATAACCTATATGGAACCCCAAGGAGGGTTAAGATTAAACAATTTGTTAATCTCTCTAACTGTAATAGGCTAGTCATTAAAGAAAAATCCGGGAGATATTCCAGACAATCTTCACTTTAAGATGGACATAATTTCAACAAGCAATTGGTAAAAGGACTAGGTATGGAACTACCTCTTTTACCATAATACCCATCTATGATTATAGTTGGATTTTTAGAGAATCTACCATAAAAAATAAGCTCAACAAATCCTTGAGCTTAAAATCAAAGTTCTCATCCTAGAATGTCTCTTGAACTGCACTTTGATTTTAAGGTCAATAATTTTCAAAGCATAGAATGTATCTTGAATGAAAAATAATTGTGTCACTAACATTAGTTGGGGCTCAGGTGTTATTTTTTGTAAGTCTCAAAAAGTTGAGCAATCGCAAGTCCGAAGATGTTTCCTTCAAGCAATAATGGATGTGTTTGGCATGCATGCATTACCATGTAACTAAAAAATTAATTCAAGGTATGTTTATATAATATATAATGTTTCTTTGTTTCTCATCAACTCTTAAAATGACTCATTTATATTCTTAACCTATAACCACAAGTCCAAGTAATGAAGCAATTGTTTGTTGTAATTTTTCATGTTACTTTCTTAAGGGCAAATCCTTGAGGCAATATAATTACCAAAATCCTTCGTGCCCTTATAATTACCAAAATTGTTTGTGGTAGATTCTGTTAGGGTCCTATGTTCCATAGTAATCAAGAGTTGTTAATCTTAAGTTAGTCAAAAGTCAAAAGTCAAATATTGGTCTATTCTAGCAAAATTTGCCTAGTCACAAGGCAAAGAGTATTAGTTTGACAGAGAGTATTAATTTGATAAAGTGTATTAGAGATACATCATAATGTTCCATAATCCAATTCATCTATTCATATACAACAAGTATCAATAGGCCTCTCCAAAAACCAAATTTGGCACTTGACTGCAGTTTGATTGTGCAAAAACATCAGAGTTTTTCTTTTTTTAGTCACATGTTTGCAGAGCTGATTGTGACCCATAAGAGATGAATATTTGGAAAATGGAGGAAAATTTTGTTCATAATAGGACAAAGTAAAATAACCTATCTCACATTTTACACAGGTGTTACAGGGTGAGAGATCCATGCACATATTTACAACCTATTTTTCTGAATGTGCAAAGGCCTATTTTAGTCATCTTTTTGCAGAGAATATTATGAAGAATGAGAGTATAATTTTGGGAAACCAAAAGAGGTTTATTTCCAAAACATATTCATATACAAAAACCTCTTTTATTTTATAGACAGTTATTAGGGTTAAATATATATCATCTCGTCTTTGACCCCTATTTTTCGTTGCGCTTCTAGTAGATTCGCTATGCTTCTGTGTAGCAAATATTTTACTCCATGTAAATAGTCAAATGGTAATTTGGTGAATGTAAATGGTAAAAAAAAAGTTTATTAAGGATTGGTAAATACAATTGCAAGTTGATAAGTTCGAATTCATGTATTGTATGCTTTAAAGGATAAGCTCAAGTAGTTTAGGAAAAGGAGGAAAATCAATTCTAACTCCTACGTTTTAGCAATGATAGGATAGATGCATATATTTGAATTTTTGGAGTAGAATTCGACCTCCTTAGGAGGATTTCGACTTGTTTTCATTAAATATGAATGTAATGCAATGTATTAGAGGTCGGATGTCTGATATTTTGAGAGACAAGGAGCAACATATGCTTGTACGTTTCCTAAATTGAACACATAGACAGTTTGTAGACTTGTGGAGATATTAGACTTGTGATTTGATCATTGGTATGAGTCCTTTTATTCAATTGTGTAATGTTTCTCTACTATATATGATAGATTTTATGATCTCCATACACCGTCCTTGTGAAAAATAAGTCTTTAAAATCAAAACAGGGATTATTCTCGTGTATCCATCTTGGAAATTTCCATGTGTCTTTACTGGTTCCTTCATGTATTGCATCCCTAATGATTCCAACTGATATCAATGTTGCCCTTGCAAAAATATGAAATTATTTAACTTTCTCTCTATCCAACCAAGAATTTTGGAGGTAAATAGGTTGGTTACTCCAGTGAACAACAAACCAACACAACATAATTCTATAAATTGTTCTAAAATTAACAAGAACAATATTTAATCCCCAAAATCATCTTAATGAAAAGAGCACCAGTCATAGCTAGATGGCATAAACACTAGGATGGATACCTTAAGTAACCTTGTAGAATGTGACCAAACAACAGAAGTTCTACACTGTCATGTTGAATAACCTCAAATCAATCAAAGGAAAAAAACAAGCCAAAGTCTATGAGTAGTTATGCCCTCCATTGGACATTTTTCTGGTGGTGGTTTGGGATTTCCTAGTGTAAGATGAGGTCACAATTTTGCAGCAAGCCCTAAATTTTCAATTCGAGATGAAAATAGAAAATACCATGTTTTGTTTCCATTGTCCATGACCATACATCCACTAATTCTGCAATAAAAGGGGACCCCAAGTGAGATGCAAAACTAATCATTTCCATACAAACACCCATGTTTCCATTGCTCCAAATGTTGAAATATAATTTGGGCACCAACACAGTAAACACAGTATCTATGAAGAGATTTTCATATTCATCTTTGAATAGTTACCACATTAACAAATTGTTGTAGAAGGGGCATAAACCTAATAACTAGTATCTAATTAAATGACTCAGTTTCAAGTTGCAATAATTGTGTGTTGTTGATTGGCTCTAATTAGTGATCTAAAAGGACTCTGAACCTTCCACTGGATTTTTTGTCTGAGATTGAAAACCATTGATGCTAACATAAATCCTTCTCATACCAACAATTTCTCCATTATCATTGGACTTCACATGGGAACTGATTATTACAATAGACATGATCTCCAAAATACTAGCTTCTACCATTTTTATATTAGACCCTGAAGTTGCAGCAGTAGAAACTGTGACAACAATAATATTAGTTGTCAAGGTACCATTCTGTCAATTTGTTTTCCCTGGAACAAGTCTCATCTTGTCATAAATTGACAAGATAACATTTACATTTTAGGTCATAATAGTCTCTAAAATAATGAAAGACTAACTCTTAAGATTTTAGTTAACAAAATGTCATAGTAGTTGATGAATTATGTAATTCTAGGAAATATTTCTTCCCCCCTCTTCAATGGACTATTTTTAATAGGCCAAGGTCCCTTAGTATGTTCTACCAACATGAAATTATATTTTGCAAATTAGTCCTATAATTACAAATTGCCTTCAAATTTGAGTAAGGAAAACTATAATTAGCTTCAACATTTTTTCCTTCAATGCAACATTAAATTCTAGCAAAGATTTAATGACTATTCATTGGACTATTTATAATGAATTGCACTTGAATTTTTTATTGTTTAGTTTAAAATTCCATAAGGTTCTACTAAAATAATATGAAATCTTTAGAGCTTGTCCAAAATTTATCTTTGATTTGCATTTAATTTTATATTTGTTACAAAGTTTTATTTTTGTAAACCAAATTCCCAGGCACATGTAACACATTCACGTGCTTAGTTCTATTGTCAATAGCCACAATGTCTTGATGGGAAGGATGTTTTTTTCAACAACAAAATTGATTATCTCAAATTTAGGGCCCTTTTTTTTTCCATGTGTTCCATAGAGATTATCTTATAAAAGAGTTTATTATATATATTACCCACCTCTCAATTTTTTTCCTTCTAGAATTCATAAACAAAATGGCCTGACTGTATTTTATTGTTCCAATTTCAATCCATTTAAAAATGAATACAATTTATAAAGTAATCTTTTGAAAAGATTTATGAGGTTATTAAATATCATTATAATTGTGAGACAATGCTTAAATATCACTATAAATGTGAGCTCATATTTACTTATAGATATAGCTTATTAGAGAACCTAGAACAGAATTACAAGAGCACAAATCCTATCAATTGTAATAATGATATTCAATTTTAAATCAATTTTTAAGCCACTTCATATTGAAAATCACTACCAAGAATGGGAGCCATAAACATTTAAATTGTGATAATACCAAGTTTACAAGGATATCAAGCTTTGAAATATTATTGGAGGACTCTTTCCAGTTTGAATTGGATTCTAGTTTTAATGGAAGCCATAAACATTTAAATCGTGATAAAAACAAGATTATAAAATATTGAGTTTTGACATATTTTTGAAGGATTATTCCTAATTTGAATTGGATTCCAATCTTTTGACATCTCCCTCGAGTTGAGGCCTTTAAGGACTCTTCCCAATTTGAATTGGATTCCAATTTTTTGATGTAAATATAGATACTACGATATATTATTGTGATCAATATTTGGCATGTTTCCATTAGAAAATAGCAAGTTTCTTTAGGCCCAAATCCATTTCCCTGCATACCTTTTGCATTGTTGGGTGAGTCACACCGCTGAAGTTTTTATTTTTGGAAAACCTTGTAGTTTAGATTGGATATGATAGAATTTTTTGTTTCCATTGTCGATGACCAAACATCCACTAATTCTACAATAACAGGGGACCCCTAGTGATATGCAATTGAAACTAATCATTTCCATACAAACACCCATGTTTCCATTGCTCCAAATGTTGAAATATAAGTTGGGCACCAACATAGTAAACACAGTAGCTATGAAGATCTTTTCATCTTCATCTTTGAATAGTTACCACATTAACAAATTGTTGTAGAAGGGGCATAAACCTAATAACTAGTATCTAATTAAATGACAGTTTCAGGTTGCAAAAATTGTGTGTTGTTGATTGGCTCTAATTAGTGATGGTAAGATTATTTGGATTATCTTTATCCCGCCCTGAAGAACAAAAAATTAACATGATATCGATATATTTACTACGATGCTAATTTGCTCCTAGAATAAATATATAAAGCCAAGTTATTGTCAGAAAAAATCATGTATAAGTACATAGAAGATTCATCTAGAAGATTAATCAGTTTTCTAATCATATAAATTGATGTTACAACACAATTTAGACAATTGGAGGTAACATCAATTGTATCATTCCAAATTGATGCGAGGTAGGTTACCATTTTTCACTCAGTATCTAGACAATTGGATCATTCCAAATATTATCTATGAGATCGAAGGAAGAATCTTGCAATCTAGAATGGAAAATCCTATGAATGGAAAAGCATGTGGAGACACCACTATTCCATATCAGTCATTGTCATGGCGCAAGACATGGTTGAGCCCTCATGTGAATATAATGAAGACACCATAATCAGTATATGATGGATCTAAATAGCTCAGACAAAATGAAAGTGTATCTTGGCATAGCATACAAAACCTTGTATGAGGGACTATCCATATCCAACTATTTTCTTAATGTCTTTTCCTATATACCAAAAATAAAAGGTCTGTCAAAGTGATTGAAAAAATTATAACTATAGGAGACAAGAGTAAAGTCTAGGATATAGGTCTATATGCTAAAGTTGAGATCACCATCATTGGTCACTGGATGGTCTACCATGATGGAACACATGAAGAGTTTTCTAATAGTATTTGACTTTGTGCCTTCAGATTGGGATATTGACATCTCAATTCATAGTTATCCTACCTCATATTTGGTAACACGATCCATATGTCATAGCTCTCATAGCTCTTGCAAGTAGAACCTCATGTCCTAATCTAGTGGCAAACAAGTAGTAATAGTATGCTAAGAGATAGCATATTCAACTATTGTAGTGATTCATCTAGAGTGTTGTAAACCTAGGGGTACCAAGGATGCTAATGTAAAGGGTTTGTTTCACCCATATACAATGTTTTATCGATTTCAAGAAGAACACTCAAATTTCTACAAGAATATACACAACAATGAGGGTGCTTTGAGTAGTTGTTGTTGTTAGTGTCTGTCAGTCCTGTCAGTCTCCAATGCGAAAATATGCTCTTTTAATGTCACTTGATAGGGTCTTAATTCAAATTATTATATTTTTCCAATAAAATTTGG
Organism: Picea engelmannii; assembly: GCA_009831015.1. Lineage (NCBI taxonomy): Eukaryota > Viridiplantae > Streptophyta > Pinopsida > Pinales > Pinaceae > Picea > Picea engelmannii. Next base: position 147,847 of record ML787626.1, read on the forward strand.
CATGCCTTTCTATTGTCAAATGAGTCTTCAACCATCTCCTCCACTATGTCAACAAGACATTGAAGGCACCAATGCAACATAATTTGAAAAGGACAGAGAGTATTGTCTTGGAAGAGTCAATGAACACATGGAAATGATACTGAAAAGGGCCAACAAGGACATCAAGCTTTAGAGACACATGGCCAGGCATTACTACACCAGAAATTGGATCAACAAAATTAGGGTTGGGAATTTGAAGAAGAAAATGAAGAAAACCCTAATAAAGATAAGGAAGAGAGAAAACCTTGATTTGTTTGATGATGCATCATTGGTTGTCTAATATATCATTCAAAATCTTAAAGGAACGATTTAGAAGAAAAATTAAATAAATTTGAATAAATTTGTGATTTTTTTTAGTTTTTGGGCATTTTTGCAATTTTTGACAATTCATGATGCACAAAAGCACAACCAACTCATGTTGTGTTTCTTCTTAGGGCCACCAAATGCTGATTTTTTTGCATGGATGGATAGGTATTAGTCATTAAATGTCATATATTTACTTGGTTTGCCTTTTCATTTCACAAGTTGCAAGGAAAAGTTAAAAAACTACCTAAAAAAAACATGTTTTTGCCACTGTTTCAGACCCCACGTTGCTCTTTTGAAGAAGTCTTGCGAAAAATCATTTTTATATGCTTTTGAAGTTTATTTTGCATGATTTAAAGTTCTACAGACAACTAGAAATCCCAATATTTCCAAATCTACCTTCATATCAGAAAATGGATCAGGAAAAGTCACTCAAAAGTGTTATCCTAGACCACGTTGCGCTTTTGACTCTGTTTTTGGTCATCATTTTCAAAAGCAATTTATGACCAAATTAAGATGAATTTTGGAAAAAAAAAGGAGGTTTTTTATAATTACATAACAAATCACAATAACCACCTTCATTGTTTACACATTTATCATATATTGAGAGACATTCAATTTTCTTGGAGGCCTATATCAGAAAATCAAATTCTCCAATTTAATTGTCTGTTTTAGTCATTCTTTTTTTGCACATATTCCAAGAGAATGGGAAATAATTTCACAAAAATTAGAGACATTTTTCTTCAAAACAACCTTATCTACAAAAACCTCTCTCAGTTTTGAAAAATTTGTTATTGTTAAATAGTTATCGCTCCATATTTGACCCCTGTGTTTTCGCTGTGCTTCTGGAGAATTTGCTGCACTTTTGGACAGTTTGTGTTCAAATCAATTTTGAAGGGGTTAGATGTAGGTTTTTTATTGTATTAGTGACTCCAGGGTGTATAGGACATCTTCATATTTCCATTCATAACTTTTTAATCAAAAAATCCATCAAGAAAGGTGTCCAAATCATCCTCCAAAGTTGCTTCTCTTCTGCTACAATTTGTTGTGCTTCTGTCACAGTCGTTGCACTTCTGTGTGTAACAATTTTTTGTTCTTGATTGAAATATGAATTTTCCACTTTCCCTTTGCAAGGATAAAAACGAAATTTCATCACTCTTTCCAAGAGTGATTACCAATAAGGTTTAAATATGCATCTTTAGCTCTTTGTTGGGCTTGCTTGTAAATTGATTTTCCATCTCTTTTTTAAGGCTTGCTTGACATGGATTTCTAATTCTCATGCTCAAGCTTGGAATTTGAATTTTCAGACCTAAAAACAAGATTTTAATCACAACCACACTTACAAATTTCATTTTTACCGCTCATTTATGTGCATAAAAAGTTCAATTTTAGCATGCTCAACTCTTGTTTTTGAATCTAATATTGCTCTCTTAACCATGGTAATTTTTAGCCAAATGTATTTGCTTGAAGAATGATTTCAATCTACTTCTTTCTACTTGCATATATGAATTATGCTCCACATAGTGTTGGTTTATGAGACCAAAGGTAAAAAAGGTAAGTTTATTTTTTGTGGAGAAAAATCTTATTTTTTTCAACTGAACAAAACTAGTTTCTTCCACAAACTATGATTATGACCAAACAAAGCCAAATATAGCCATTGCACATACAAGAAAACATAGTTTTCAAATTAATTTTGAATTGGAAGCGATATTACAAAATGAATTTTGAAATTTCCATTTCACTTCAAGTTTTGTATTTCACGTGCACTCCTTGTTTATTATGCAACAAGGGAGATTTCATACCTATATAAATTCATGAATGAAACATGAATCAAATCATTCATTGATTTATTATGAGAGGATTAAAATTCAATGAAGCATTAAAATCATTAAAAGAAAAAAAATTGTGTGCATGAGTTCATAGTGCTTTATGTCTCCATGGTTAAATTCAAGAGTTCATGTTGAATGCAATATTCTCCTCAAAATATAATGTTGATCCCTTTTTCCATTGCATAGAAAATAACTCATTAGTTTTAAATTGTAAGATTCGTGGAAAGTTGATGATTGATTTGAAGCAAGTGTATTTACATTTCACATACTTGAATTCACTTACTCTAAAAAAGAAAATCATGTTTGTATACTTTTAAGTGATTCACTAAATTTTAACAATGAAATGTTTTCCTGTGACTATGTCACCATTCATGCACACTTGATCCAAGATGCCAAGCATTGAGCCTTGTGAATCAAGCTAAGCTCATTGTGGGTTTGTAAAAGATGGTTGTGCCAATGATTTTAAATGGCTCTCATTTCCTTTTTGTCAACTTTTAGTTTATTAACATGGATCTAAAACATGAATTTCCCATGAATGTTTTGCAACCCAAATGCTATGAAACTCTTTTTTTTTTATTGGTTTTGGTTCAAGAGTGAAGGGTACATCAAGAAATGTGGAAACAAAGAAATATGTGTGCATGAATGAGGCCCCAAAACCATTGAAGTGAATGATGCTTCCTCTTGCATAATTGAAGCATATTAATCCAAAGAGAAATGAAGAAAACTCTCCATTTTCAAGTCAAATATTTGAAGGAGATAAAATGACCCAAGTTTGGACACCTAAAATCAAGTGAAAGAGAGTTGAAATCTCATTCATCCAAGAGTCACTAGAAGCCAAATTGGAGCTATGAAGAGTTATTTACATCCAAGTTTGAATAAAATAGAGTACATGCTCAAAACCCCATAAAAGATTTACCCAACAAAAAGGGATACAAGGGAAAATGAATGATACAGATGATAAATATTGTTTTGTATTTATTAATATTGAAAAAAATGATCGTGCATATAATTTTTTGAATGAGGACCAATTGTAAAATAGTTTAATTAAATAAACTTGGAGGACAAAAGGTATGGATTTATAAAGTCAAGCGCTAGACCAATGGAAAGCCAAAATCCATTTACGATTTGTATAAAGGAGGACTTTTGTAAGGCCCTAGCCTTGAATGGATTTGGGCACCTCCACTACAGGATCTCCTCTGTGGTCATTGATGATGTATCTTATTTCGAGCATGCCTCTCCTTATACCTCTTCCTCTTTGACCTATGTATGTCTATTGAATTCTCTCGACCTTCATGATTGTCTTGTTTACCATCACAATGGTTTGAGAACATGAAATGTCAAAATGTATTCGAGGAAAAAATCACAAACATGTCTCAAATGGTGACCTATTGCTAGAATTATGAAAGACTCATTTATAACAGTGGTGTATATAAGGTAGGATCACATCATAAGTCTTAGGATGCCTTTCTGAGCTACCCAAGTTCTTTTGAGCTATGGTTGATTGATAAAGGTGTCAAAGTATTTCTTATGCCAAATTAGGGACATATCCCTCCAATCCTTTGACATTTATAAAGGTGTCAAGGTATTTCATATGCTATATTCCAAATCTGAGATGTACAATCTATATGTAAGAGTGTATAATGAGAAACTAATTTAGTAGAGTATTATAGTAGTATATTCTCAAATTGTGAAGGGACACTTGAATAAGGTCAAGCCATAAAGCTCTAATAAAGTTGAATGTTTTGTTCACATCATACTTAAAAATATTGGGTTTTGTTAGTTAAAGAGAACCAAAAGGGCCAAAAGATATATGATTTTGTGTCGAAAACATGCAAGGGTGGATCTCGTTTAAATGTTTGTGTTGACTAGTTTAGGAGACATCAAGTCACCCATCCCATCAGTCTAAAAGGAATTGTCATGGATCCATGCACTGCGATAGATTACACCATAATTCTACAAAACTTGTTGCATATTCATATTGTGTCTATGAATGGAATTGATAAGAAATATTCTATGGGGGTTTCAACTAGATACTTTTCAAAATGTAGAAATGATACCTTGACATTACCTTACAAATATCATGATACGGTAGCAAAGGAAAACATGTATAAACATAGTATTAAGCTTGTAGTATATCTTTCAAAAGTAATTGCAAAGAAGCTAATGGTTATCTATAGAAGGATGGATATGGGATACGTAGATAAATTACTTCTACTGTCTCTGGAAGATGGTGTCAATGTTCTTTCCTTTTTTGAAATACATTTTGATATTAGCATAAAATGTGATTCACCAGATATTTCTATTAGTAGGTTTAAGGGATGATCTTGTAGATATTCTAGTTGATATTCTTGTTGATATCTAGTTTAGAATCATGATCATCCTCAATGTTGACCTATTACTTGTCATTGAATTGGCCTTTAACAACCAACAAAAGGATGTTGCATGTGGGGAGTTTATTGGTAACAAGGTTCTAGAAGCATGCCATCAATAGGGTGATTTATTATGAGATTATTGCAAGGTTTTTTGTGATGAAATAAGCATTTCTTGAGGCCTATTCCCAGTGGCAACAAAACACACTCCTAGAGATATTATTTTACATTTTTTTACTCACGAAAGGGTACAACCTTCAAGGAGAAGATGACTATTTTTATCACAAAAACAAGGGTGATACTTGGAGATAATGAAACAATATAGAGGGTGAAATATTCAAGAATGATTTATGTTGTAATGGGTAGTAGAAGGGGCATCACCCTTTAAGTTATTTTTGGATCTGATTTATGTAATAGAAAGATCCCACTCAAAGGGATCTGATAACTGGCATCCAACACAATTCACTAGTGGTTAGTGGTGCACTTTACTAGGGTTTCAATAGTCCTTCAAATTCATCATCACTACTATATAGTATGATACCATTATTTTGTTGACATGGAGTTTCCTACCCTGTCTGTCCACGTCCAATGTCATGAGGTGTCATAACAATGAGATCCTTGACAAACACAACCCCTGATGCTTGAAACGTTGTCTAGAGGATGGGAAAATTATATTTAGTTTTACAAATATGTAAAATGAATATATTACAGTATAATCAATACATTTTCCTATTATTATATATGGTTTTATACTTTATCAAAAATTCACTAAGACTTTATAAGGTTTTATAATTTAATGAAAGATTTGCTAAGATTTGCCAAGATTTTATAATTCAGTGAAAGATTCGCCAAGATTTTACAAGATTATATAATTGACTAAACGATTCGCTAAAAAAATTATATATACATATTATATTATTGATAAAATATCCTTCAATGTTTCCTATGTATCATGGGGATTCACCCATTTATTATATATATAAATTTAGTGGGTGTTCTTAAAATCACCTCTGATCGATATATTCTTTGATCAACATCAGGTGAAATATCATATTTACTGAGCTTGCAACCAACCACCATAGGTGTACTAATAGGAGATGAATATTCCATCTGAAACCTCTTTAACATATCTTTCAAATATTGTTCTTGAGAGATAAATATCCCTGTAGAACTCTGAATGATTCATAAACCAAGGAAATATGACAGTTCTCCTATCATGGACATCTCAAACTCAGTCTGCATTGAATTAGAAAACCATTGAACTGAAAGGTCATTAGTGCATCCAAAGATAATGTCATCTAGATAAACCACAACAACTAATAAATCATCACCTTCAGACTTTATATATAGATTACTGTCAACAATACCTTTCTTGAACCCTTTGTCCTGTAGAAATTTGTCCATTCTATGATACCGGTCTCGTGGTGCATGTTTCAATCCATATAATGCCTTTTTCAACTTACATACATAGTCAGGAATATCTATCAGTGAAAATCCTTCAGGTTTCTCCATGTATACTTCTTATTTTATGTCTCCATTAAGAAAATATGACTTAACATCCATCTGATATACTTTAAAGTTCTTATGACATGCATAGGCCATAACCATTCTGATGGCTTCCAATCTTGCCACAGGTGCAAACATTTCATCAAAATCTTGTCCTTCAACTTGTGCATACCCCTTACATACCAATCTATATTTATTCTTAACAATTTGTCCTTGTTCATTCATTTTATTCTTAAACACCCATTTGGAGCCAATTACATTCTTATCTGCAGGTCTAGGAACAAGCTCCCAAGTATTGTTCTTCTCAATCTGATCCAGTTCCTCATTCATTGATTTTAACCATATTTAATCTTCACTAGATTCATTGAAGTTATTGGGTTCCACCATGGATATGAAGCCTATATGTGTTTGCTCGGTGTCTTTGATTATCCTTCTCCTGGTTTGTACACCTTTATCTTTATCACCAATTATCTGATTTGCAGGATGATTCTTTTTAGTAATTTTGGAGGTAGGATTTGATGTTGTATGCTAATTTGTGTCTCCCTGAGTGTTTGCATCTTAATCTGACTCAGAGTATTGTTTTTATGATTCTTGGACCTTTTATATCTTCAACTTCAACTATATCCTTTGTTGTTGATTCAATATTTTTCTCCTCTCTTTTTGGGACTCCATCAACTTTTATGTTAATACAATCAACCAATTTATGCAATATTTTATTAAAGAATCTATATCCTTTACTATTGGTAGCATATCCTAAGAAGATGCCTTTATTAGCCTTGTCATCATACTTGCCAAGGTTTTCATTATTATTCTTTATGTAGCACTTACTCCCAAAGACATTGAAGTGTTTGATTGAAGCAAGTCTTCCATACCACAGTTCATAAGGTGTCTTTTCATTGTGTGGTCTGAGGTGGGATTTGTTATGAACATGGAATGGTGTATGTATTTCTTCTACCTAGTAGGTTTGACCAATGTTCTTCTCATTCATCATTGACCTAGCCATTTGTTGAACTGTTCTATTTTGCCTCTCAACTACTCCATTTTGCTGTGGAGTTCCTGGGATGGTGTATTCTCTCTTGATACCATGTTTATCACAGAATTCCTCGAAATCACTTGACATTAATTCTCCTCCTCTATTATATATTACAAACTTTAATCTGTTTCCTATTTGATTCTCAGTTGAAGTCTTAAATATTTTAAATTTCTCAAATGCTTCAGATTTTTCTTGGAGAAAAGCAACCCAAGCGAGTTTGGAGTAATCATCAATGATCAACATGAGGTATTTTTCCTTCCCTATGCCTTATTGTCTTGATGGTCCACATAAATCCATATGAACTAATTGGAGTGGTTTCTCTGTTGAAGTAGAGCTCTTGGATTTAAAATATGTCTTGGTTAGCTTTCCTACTTGGTAGGGTTTACACACATAATCTTGTGGCTTTGATATTCTTGGAAGATCTTTCACTTCCTCAAGATTTTTTAGATTGATTAAGTGATCAAAGTTTAGATGTCCAAGTTTCCTATGCCATAACCATATTTCATCATGTTTTCTTAGACGACACTCTTCTTTATCTTCTTTCAGCACATATATGTTATTTTCTGTATGTATGCCTTTAGCTGCCACTTGTCCCGAGTTTACAAACTTTATCTTACAATACTTGGAAGTGAACACCACTTCAAATCCTCTGTCACACATTTGACTTACACTGATCAAATTATGTTTCAGCCCATCTACAAGCAAAACATCCTGGGATTTTCCTTTACCATTACTCAAACTCACCATCCCTTTACCCTTGATTTTACCTGGTTCATCATTTCCAAAGGTTACATTTCCTGTTTTTCTTTTACTTATAGACATAAAATTATCCTTGTCTCCAGTCATGTGCTTGGAACATCCACTGTCTATATATCAGGGGTCTTTTTGTTCTTGAGATGAAATTACTAGACCACATTTTTCACTATATTTCTTTTTCCATGTGCTGGCATTTCTAGCTAAAGGATTTATTCTTGGATATGCCTTGTACTTCTTCAGATGGAAGTTTGTAGCTTTGTGGCCGAAGTTATGATAGTTATAACATTCGAGCTCATTGTTCAGTAGGTCAAAGTGATTGGTGCTACATTATCTATTCATTGGCTTCTTAGTTCTATGTTGTAAATATTGTTTATTTCTTGACCTCCTCAGTTGCATGTCTCTAAACTTAATTTGACAATTTGCAATCTTATGACCAAAATTATAATAGTAAAAACAGTAACCATGGAAGAAATTTTGGTACATGAAGGATGGCCTTCTTCTTGGCATTTTTTGGTCCATCTTCTGAACTCTTTGTTTTTGGTCAGGGATCATCTTGTCTTTATTAGCTTTTGGTGACAAAGTACTCTCATGGTCTGATTGTCTGCTGACTTGGAACTTGAGCATCATTACTCGCTCTTTTCTTTCTAGCTGTTTGTTTCTTGAACCATTTACTAACCTAAAATAATCTTCAACAAGGGAGATCTCTGTTTGCTCAGAATATTGTTTAGTTTTTCTATGGATTTAATGCTTGGAATATTTTGGAGATACAATGTTTTAAACTTCTCCATCTCTTTTTTGGTTTTTAATGCCTTTTCTTCTAGGGCTTCACATATTGCCTTCTTTTCTGATAATTGTTGTTTCAAAATGTCCTCTATTTTGTTTGCCTCTTCTAATTCTACTTTTAGCAGGGAAAAGTCTTCATCAGGTTATTTATTGTCTTTCTCAAACTGTATTAGCAATTGTTTTTGCTTTTTCTTCTTAGATCCGAGTCTAACAGTTTCTTCTAGAGCACTGATCATTTCTCCTTCCAAATCAACCACAACTTCTTCATCTTCAACATCACTTCCTGTGATTTTATTATCATAATCCTCTTTGGCCATACGCATAACGTCATTAACCTTTTCTTCAAAACAAGAGTCACTATCTGTATCTTCTGAAGAGTCATCATTGTTTACACATAAAATTTTCTTTTTACCAAATCTCTTGGGTTTGTACTTCTTTTCACCTTCAAAATTTTGATCCTGCTTCTTGTGTGGACACTTAGATGCAAAGTGACCTATATTTCCATAGTTAAAACATTTGAAGGGAAATTTTCCTTGGTACTTTCCTGATCCTTTCTTTAGTCTTCTCACAAATCTTGCTTCAATTTCATTAGGCCCAGAATATTCATTCTTATCTACTTTAAATGATGATTTTGTAGAGGTGGGTTTATCTTTACCTATCCTCATTTCATAGGAAGTTAGAGTTCCTAGGACTTGGTCAATAGACAGATCTTTTACATCATTAAGTTCTTCTATAGCAAATACCTTTAGGTTGAACCTATCTAGCAGAGATCTCATTTTTTTCTGAACTAAAGAGACATCTTCAACTTTTTCACCAAGTCCTATCATTGCATTTACTTGTTCTTCAACTCTTAGAAAGTACTTCCCAATAGTTTCATCATCTTTCATCTTTAGCTGTTCAAACTTTAATCTATAGGTTTGAATATTGGCATCCTTTACCTTCTCATTACCTTCATAACTGTTAATGATTTTGTCCCACATTTATTTGTCATATTCTAAGTGCATAACTTTTACAAATTTTTTTTTAGCAAGCCCACTCAAAATAACATTCATAGCCTTAGCATTGAAGTTGAATTCTATCTTGTCATCTTTAGAAGTTAGTACAACTGGCTTTACATAAGTAGTCTCTACCACATCCCATACATCTGCACCTAAATCCATTATGTAGGTTCTCATCCTAACTTTCCATAAGGGAATGTTTGTTTCATTGAATAGGGGGCCTTATTGGTTGAAGTTCCTTCATGTCTAGTCATGTTTAAACTCTAGGATATAACCTTAGATAAAAGGAACCGACTTTGATACCAATTGTTG